>VSWD01000006.1:43390866-43783366 GCA_033119305.1 Pinctada imbricata
TCTCTCTCTCTCTCTGTTTCAGAGTAACTTTTTTTCTCTCTGGGATTTAAATTGGCATTGAACAGCTGACATTATTATGGTCTTAATCGATGTCTTCTACAGTGATATCATGGGGAAACAAAAGGATTATGAGTAACGCGATATGCCAACTTTTCAGGATGGGAAGTTGTGCAAGAGGTTCCAATAGGAGGGAAAAACCCAAAATCAATGAATTGCCGTTTCTTTATTAAGAATAGATAGAACATTTTAAAAATATAAACATTATGGAGGAGGTCAGATTTTGATATTTTAGGTGAGGACAATATAGCAATATCATGTAATTAGTACATTGTGATTCTGGTAGATTGATAATTCAAGACGAATTTGATGATATCTTATAAAGCCTATTTTGTATGATGTAGATTCTTTCGTATGTAGGTTACAACAAGAAATTATTCTTAAATGTTACAGGAAAGGTATCATATAACAATCTGATATATTCAGCCAATCGTGGATAGCTTTCTTACATTTGACAGCTCTATTGTCTACCGATAGCTTGGTGCCAATCCTCCTCCTTCTCTTCATTTACCATAATTATCATCTGCAATAATTATTAATGATAATAAGAAAATATTTCATCCCATGTTATTATCTATTGAATTACAGAAGGATGAAAGAAAAGATTGCAACTGAATCTATATATTTTTTTTCCTTTGAACGTCAAAAAAAGCATTGACAAATCTTACACAGCATGCCACAGCTATGCATAGGAGAATTCCGATTTTAGTGTGGCGTAAAATCATTTTATAATTCCGCAGAGAAAAGTAGTCCTTGATGCTTTGAGATCAATGCTTTCCTCCATGTCGTCCCCAAGAAGGCTACTGGCCCTACTGAAATAATGTATTCATGATAGTTTATGATGTATATTTGTATATGCAAATTTTTCATATCAAAATTGGCTTGCACCTTGACATCATTTATGTTTTTATGCCTTTATGACTGCATCTTGCATGAAAAGTACTTAGAGTTGACGAGCGCGTTTCACGAGACTTATAAATTTGCATGTTAGAAATAGAAATGGGTAATCATCTCCAATAAAACGTCACGGTATTGCTCAAAGCAAGATTTTTAAGTTCAAGAGATACATATGCAAGGAATAAGTAATCAAACAACATAAACGAATTCAGAAAACATGAAATTAATGTTAAATTTCAAAGTTAATCATACATACAGTATGATCTCATTTTTTTCACCGACATAATAGCAAATAAGACTAACCAAATGTAACTGAAGGGCTAAATTAGTATTTTTACATAAAATACAAAACTCCATAAGATATGCGTATTATATGGTATGAAATGTGGTCAAACTCCCCGGTCGAGCTCCTTTCTGGTTTTTAGGTAACTGATCGCTGGTAGAAGTTTGAAGATTTTAAGATGTCATAAAGCGAGGAGTGAGGAGTGATAAACATACAAAATGAAATATCACTGAGATCAATAAAACCTTGAGTGCATCTTCAAAATCATATTTGTCCATACAGGTGACAGCACAACGGCACATCGACATATGAACAAAGATGTATCAACATAAAGAGAACAAGAACAAGAACCCGGGAGCGGCCATCCTCTCCCGCCCGAATGCAACACCTCCAGTTCAGGTTCATGCACATCATAATGCGACAGTCAGCGGCCCGAATAGGTAATCGCGTAGTCTTATCTAAAACGTTTTATTTTAGAGATTTTGTTATCATTATTGGGGGGATTTACCGTTTGTCTTCTACTTTAAAATACTTGTTGGTAAGTGCATACCTCTTATTCTGTAGAAAATTGTGGAGAAACATGAATATACTAAACTTGGAGATGAAGGAATATTGCCACTAAAATTGAAATCGTCATGCTTGATGTACGTTGGAGATAATTTTGGATTCAACATAGTAAATTTTCCCTGGCTTGACGGTGATCTTCCTAGATTATCGTCAAATGGTATCTACATTACACAGCTCATCCGGTATGCTATAGCATGTACTGATGCTTGGATTTTCACAGTAGAAATTTACAAATTACCAAGAAACCTTTAGGCCAAGGTTTTCGGTTGTCAACTTCTTTTAAAATTCGGACCGATACAAGCAACAGAGTAATATTACTTTGGGTATTTCGCAACCTGCATTTTATTGTGACATGATTAACAAAATAAGAAGGATCAAAAGTAGATAAAATAACCATCGAAATTGTGTTAGAATCATCAAACGCCTTTTGTACCGTGGATATAATCCTTCTGTCAATAGACGGACACTTGGCTTGGTACTGGACCAATCTACAGCCTTGTACCAGCGCATTATTAAGAATTGACTGTGCCGACAGGACTTCATGACGGGCCCTGTCCAAACCTCTTTAGAGAAGAAAGGGACCCGAACACCTGTCCTCTCTGAATGTCAGTCGGTCTCCTCGGGTGATCACATGCTAGCTCGCTACAGCCGGCAGAGCATGGACTGTATTTCGTATGCCTTCTGTATTTTATATCCATTTACATATCCATCTGTGTTTTTCTTGGGCCCCTGCGTCATGCTGTCTCTTTGTATATCATCTTGCAGTGAGGAGGTTATTTTACACCACAATTGTGCGTTCTTCGAGACCTCTGGGTAATCGGAAAAGTGGGAGGGTTGTACACACGCAATTCAGGATAACCACCACACCGTCTGCTCCTGACGTGGCAGATGGATGTCCTAAGTCGGCACCGATTACCCATTGGTCTCGTTGGGTTATGTGAAGTCATTTGTGTTTGATGTTTCTCTGTGATTTGGCGTTCCTTGTACCATTTTCGTCTCTTTTGTGCTTGTCTGCTTTGCGTTTTTACAGCTGGTGTTTTGGGGTTTGTTGTTGGTGCTGCAACTAGTGTTGTTGGAGATCCCCTCCTTTCTTGAAGTGTTCAGGAGAATATTTGAGTCATAAGATAAAATACATCTGGGTGGAAATCTGAATAATTGATCGATGCGATTAGTGTCTTGACCATAGGTCGTGTATATACGAAACAAACGTATGTGGCGACATCTATAATAAAATTCCCAAATGTTTGGTTCTAAATGAAGTCATCGTTAGTTTAATTTAAACATATTTTATTTCCGTAAACGAAAGTCATCGTTAGACCTATAGAGACAGAACAAACAGATGGGTACGGTAATTTCCATGATCTCAAGCTTTCTAGCTCTACGTACAGTACAGCGGATCAAATACAGGGTATGACTTATAAAAGTATTTAAAAATACAAGTTTTTTGTTTCAAAACACTTTTTGAAAACAAAATTGAATTCCCTTTATGTATTGATCAACACACGTTTCACAAGTCACTTACGAACAAATAGAAGCTGGGCAAACAGGATAGAGAGTTTCGAAACGATAAGGACGAGGAGTTAATTCGAAATGCATTCTTATATACAATGCCTATCAACATCATCTAATTGAAAACGCATTTTGTCATGGATCTCCACTAGACAAGCATGCAAACCGTTTCTTTTCAAAATAGATTGTGTTCTATAACCGTTTCGAAATTCAAAGCATTGCTTAACAACGAAAAATAGATAAATAAACAAACAAACAAAAGAACGAACCAATATAAATGAAAGGAAAACCGATGATGGAAATTGCTAACAAACTATTAAAGAAATTGAAACAGAAAAAAAAATAATTATAAAAAAAAATAAGAAATAAAAAAAAAAGCTGGATATACTTGTGAACAACATCTTCGTTGCTGCTGCCGCTGCTAGTTTCCCTGCCGTCAGGTGCATCTCTGAACGTTAAGTAATTTTTCTGTTCCTTTTTCTGTTTTAGAAGTGAATTCACAAAATCTTGTTCTTATATGCAGTTGTCATATCCACACAAAAAGTTTCTGTGTTTAAATTCCTGTTAATTTCCATAAAAATTTGCATCTCTCGACTTACTAATCCAAAATGAATTAAAAGTGCTTAATATCCGATTCAGTTTTTTGTTAAGTGTAAGTTGCACTTTCCAGGCAGTGTGGAGGGAAAAGCAATACCAACTGGCGCACTATCGCTTCGATGGCTGCAGTTTTGTCTGGCCATCAGCTGGACAGTGTCATTCACCCTGCATCAGTGCAGATGGTTCAGGGATATACACAAATATTCACCTGAGTAAAATGTCCGAGTGATTTAATCACATGTGACGATAGATTAAGTTATGAATGACACATGGAGAGGACACGGGAGGCATGTGCAGCTCACCTGACTCCTTCTTCTGTTTGGTTTTTTTCCCCAAAGGTATTTTGTGATCTTAAGATAAACCTTTCTGTCGAATCGTCTCGTTTAGATTTTCTTCAATCTGTTATCATCTGTATTTTGTTTGAATAGTCATTCTTTATCGTATTTATACAAGTACATGCATACTTAGGGGTTACCATGCGTGTGTTTTACAAAAACTGACAGGGTATCGGCGAATCCCCTGTCAGAAATTGAGTTTTACCGCGAGGCGTCAGCCGAGTGGTAAAACGGATATTTCTGACAGGGGATTCGCCGATACCCTGTCAGTTTTTGTAAAACATCAGTATGGTAACCCTATTCTAATGCTTTGGTCAGTAAGAAGCTAGAAAACGTCTGCTTTTAACGACGTCGTCATAGCAACGCATAACGTCATAGCAGAAACTGCAGTGAAATGTGAATCCCCTTGCAGTTTTTTAATCGCTCAGCCAATCAGAATGCGCGTTACAAACGGAGAGCATTAGAATAAAGTTTTCCCCTAAGTATATCAGCGTAAAACTGATACACTCGCCCGAAATGCTTGGTTGATTTTGAGATTTGAAATACGGCAAGCGATTACATGTATTATTGAGAAGAAACAGAAAGTATGGCGTTATATTTAATTTGTTCAACCCCATAGTGAAAATAGACAAAAGTTAAATCTTTAAGAGATACTAGTGCTAGCACTACGTTATGATGTATGATGGCGATAGAAAACGGCGAACAAAAGAGAATAAGGGCATGGATGTTATCAGAATGTCTGACCTCATTCACATCAATCTGACATCTAGTACAGGTACCACGTCCAATAAAGAAATAGAATGGACGGAATTAAACAGTGTCTAGGTTTTTTTTTTTTTTTTAATAGTTTGTTTGTTTTTGTTTTTGTTTTTGTTTTTGGTTTGTTTTTTTTTTTTGGGGGGGGGGGGTATTTATTACAATTACATGTAATATTTCGTTTCTTATAAAATACGTTGTGAAGGAATACGAACATAGATATCATAAACATAGTTCGTCTCAGGTGAGCTAATGCATCGTTTTTTAAAGTTCATTTTGATTATGTAAAAGAAATGTGTTATTTATGCACGGTAAATTTTGCGGGTTATCCGGGGTACTATTTCTGTTCCGATATGCTATCCTTATGTAAGCGAAATGAAAAATATGATACGTACGGGGTCAATAAATTAGGTGAAGGGCTTGTATATAGTTCAGGCCGGGATAGTGAACTTCAAAGTTTTTAAGCGAGTCCTTTGTGTACGTAACAATTAAGGAAGGGGGTGGTATATTTATATCTGCAATGTTTACTTGAAAATGCGATGGAGGACAAGATGACCTGTTGAAGATGCACATGTTCAAACCATAGGTGTGAAATAATGAAAGATAAAGCTGTAATTGAACTACTTGTGACCCATGACAAGGACTTGACTCCAGTATTGAAATTTGAATAATAATGATTTTAAGTGTTACGAATCTGTGCGTCATTTTTTCCGGTTTATTTTTCTTTCAATATCATTCAGTTCATTCATAAGTTATATCACGTACCATAATACAGTACATAAACGTAAGGATCGTATTTTAAATGCGCTATTTTATACTATCGAAGAAGAATTAGAGCGTTTCCATTTTATGTAATTCAAATCCCACTAAATAAGCAACAAAAAAAATGCATATGAATACATTTATATTTGTTGGGGTTTTTTTCGGGGTGTGTACGTGTGTCATCGACATAGTATTGTACTTTTCCGACTTATTTTCAATTTTAGGGGTTGTGCGTTTTTCATTGAAAAGTTTATCAGAAATAACTTTCATTACTCTTATTAAAGATGCTTTTTTTCCGTTTATAGCGCTGAAATTTTTTTCATCACAAAGCACTTCGTTTACATAAGCTACTCAACAGTTTGATCATAATGAAATGAAATATAATTATGAATGTTGATAAATGACCTTGACACTCAAACCGCTATTCTGCTTGTGTAATTCAAAACTGGAAAATTCGAAAACCGTTTCTTCAGACTGATTGATGACTTAACAAGGGAAATATTGATTAAAATGAATATGTATAATAGATATTTCAATTGAATCAAAAATATAATTAATGAACCGTTTACAATCCAATTCTCTACTTTTCTACGCTACGAAAAGGCGTAATTATAGGTAATACAGGCTGCGGCCATTTTCACAAAAATACTTACGATAAACTTGAGGATTTATAACTTTCAATTCATCATATGTCAGTCAAATAAATCACATTATTCAAACAGTTTTGATTTTCTTTATCTAACTACTAAAATATCCAAAATGTGGCATAAGATTTAAATATTGAATATGGATTTTTAGAAATATATATACTTGAAAGTTATGACAAATTCTCAATTTTATCGTAAGTATTTTTGTGAAAATATCTGCTTGCAATTAAACTGCTGCCAATAGGTATATTGGACGGTTTATAAACATATCTATCCGCAACCTCAAAAGCTTTTTTAAAAAAGCATGAGCTCCAGATTGTTTCCGCATTTTCGTTTTTTTTTTTTTTTGGTCCGGTTTGTCATATAACGCGAATAAACAAGAACTGAACTGTGAGACAAAACACACCACAATTAACATAGCTGTTAGACATAAAACACAAGATAGACATCAACAACGAGACATTATACAACACAACAAACAACAACATCGAGCGAGACATAAAACACAATGAGGAAACAAAATACACCACAACACAGCTGTAAGATAGACATCAACAACGAGACATTATGTACAACCAAACAATAAACCAACATCGAGCGAAACAAAATACACCAAAACACAGCTGTAAGATAGATATCAACAATTAAAGAGACATTATACAACCAAACAATAAACCAACATCGAGCGAGACATAAAACACACTGACGAAACAAAATACACCACAACACAGCTGTAAGATAGATATCAACAATTAAAGAGACATTATACAACCAAACAATAAACCAACATCGAGCGAGACATAAAACACAGTTGACGAAACAAAATACACCACAACACAGCTGTAAGATAGACATCAACAACGAGACATTATACAACCAAACAATACAACAACATCGAGCGAGACATAAAACACAATATCTAAAAGCAATATACAAATGTAACAACAGCAAGACATAAACCCCCCCCCCCCCCCCAATTTAAGAAACGTACAAACAACAACGGAGTCGTCCTAGAAAGACCATTCTCCACAGATGGTACACTCTCACTTTAATTCTATACGTTCACCGATTGCTTTGTTTGTAAACGTAATTCCGAGTTACATTTGTTCCCTACTCTTTCAAGTATGTGTTTAAAAAAAAAAAAAAAAACCTGTTCAGTAAGTTCATTGTACATGTACCTCTGTTCCATATTCACCAGAGGCGTGGTCTCGTTAGCATCTCGTGGTGCCGAGAATTCAGACTCGGCAAAGTTCGCCATGGTTGGTACGACCGAGGCTGCTCTGTAGGGCTGATGGAAGACCTCGGGTTTGGCCGGCTCTATGGGAGTGGATTTGGGCCTATTATAGTGAAGAAGGGCCTGTAAATCTGTGTTCTTTGGCTCCATTGCTGAAAATCGAATATTTTATTCTACATGTTTGAGTGAATCTAGATTTTTTTTTTTTTTGAGGAAACGGAAGGGGGCGGTCCGCCAAAGCCTCGGGAAAAGAATTTAAAAAAAACCCGATTAGTGTTAGAAAACAAACAACACGTAGAGAAAATGTTTTCCTGCTCTTATTTTGTGTGTGTTGGGGGGGGGGGGGGGGGGGGTCCGTGACCCCCTTATATACATCTGAGAATTACATACTGATTTAGCTTATACATTTCATTATAAGTTTATTTAACTGTGTTTTCTTTTTCTTCATCTCTGTGTATTCTACTTTCAAAAGTTCGATGTTACAAAGTAATTGATTAGGTAACAAAGTTAGTGATTATGCAAACAAAGTAGAAAAATATAAGAATACTGGATATTTTTCCTGAAACATTTTTGTCATAATTATGGTGATTAAAAACGCTCTTTGAATAAGAAAAAAATATGACAGCTAGTTGCTCGTGAATTTTTCTTTGTAAAATACGGCGTCCATTAGGTAGATTTCACCAATCATTATTCAATAAAATGTATTAAAAACAAATGACATACTTACTGGAGGAACTCCCTATTTACAACGGTTTAAACAATTCATCCCATGTTGACAAAAAATTGAAAATATTGAAGTTCTCCTTTTTCCAAATATTGGAAATCACATGACTAGCATATGATTGATATAATTAGACACACTTATCCACCCCACGGCTGATAACATCTGTATCGACCGTTGCAACTGTGACTTTTGATCAGATAAATAATAGTAGCTTATGGTTTACTTATCAATGTGTACATTTTGTGTATTGCTGAAACAAACAGGGGAAGGATAACGGATAAGGGTATATATATAAATATTATGCAAACGGTATCTGTAATAAAATTCCCTTTTGTCCCTGACTTTTAGGTAGAGAGGAAGTTTGGTAGTATAGAAACATTATCTTACCCATCACATTTCACTGTAAAGGGGAAGCGTATACATACGACTATAAATATAGTACAAAATATCCAATGTACTTATGCCAAAATGTCAATTACCCAAAGGGAAAAATCCTGAAAAAATCTACTGAATACCAAACGGACTCGGAAATTACCAAAATATCCATTACCAAAATGGACCAATGTTTAAATGTCCAAAACCAAAAAGAGACAAATCCTAACAAGAGCCCCAGGGGGGCACAACGCTCACCTGGTATCCATGCACACTCTGAACATACTGACATTGAATAATGTTAGAGCCAGAGCCATAGTCAGAATTTTTTGGTCCATATGCCATAAATAATTAAAAAAAATATCATAAGAATTCCAAAAAAGTAAAATGCAATAAATGAGTGTGCAAAATGGAGAAAATGAAAATGGAAAAAGAAAAAAGAAGGTTTTTTTTTTGTATTCAGATGATTTAAAAGTGCTTAAAAAGCTTGCAAAATGCAAAAAATGAAAAAAAAAATTGGGATGCCAGTGCCTGAATTTGAACCCACAATCCTTGGGTCTATGTGCACGCACAGCATATCTAGATTAAAATATAAAAAAAAATTCAAAAAATAAAGTTATAGCAAATAATGTATATAAAAGAATTGAGTATAACTTAATCTGACAAACATGCAATAAATGAGTGCAGAAGATCATATATTTACTAAGTTATTAAAAGAAATAGTTAAAGAAAAATAATAAGAGCACCCTAACATCTCTCTCTTTCGGGGAAAGGATGGACAACCTAAAGAGGCATCAGATAGGATGTCATCCTTAAGAAATATTAAGTGCAGAAAACCACTGTTAGATGGAGTAAATGAAAGAAAGATTAGTATTTACTCTGATTAGTTCATTAATATACAAGCCAATTAGAAAAAAATATTATTTTGTCCAGTTCTTATTATATCATCTAATAGAAAAAAAAATCTGTCAGCAGATGTTGTTACAGAAATTTTGACCCCCCCCCCCTTTTATACTCTATAGAATACAAGAATTATTATAAATTCAAATTGTACATGTTGTTAATCAAAAATGCTATCACACAAGCATTCATTAATTTAATTTTACCTAGGATATAGGTTTCAAAATATCAATATGAACTCAAGGGAAATTAATATGGAGAAAATGCCAAACTTCATAAAAAATTCCAAAGTTCAAAAAGTGGCAAAAATGGCATTAAAATTATTCAGGTAAGTTAAAAATAGCATTCAAAGCTTAAAATATGGATGAAAAATGAAAAATAAAGAAAAAAAATTTTTAAGGCCCAGCCGGGATTTGAACTCGCTACCTTGGGACTCATTGACAAAGAAAACATGCCTATTTACAGTATTAAAGAAATCATTAAAAATCTAAAAGTCAAGATATTGAGAAAATTCTTTCACTGTTACATTCCTTACAATAAATATGATAAATGTTAAACAATCATTCATGGGAAGAACTATAAAATGCCAAAAATGATGAAAATGACCATCCTCCCTTCCTTTTTTACAGTATTAAAAAAATCATTAAAAATTCAAAAATAAACCTTTCAGCAAAATTCTTTCACTAAAGCATTCCTTTGCTTAAAAATGGCTAAATTAAACTAAACTGGAGCAGAATTTTTCAATAAGAAAGAAAATATTAAGAGAAATATCAATTTTTGCATTAAAAATGCAATGTTGAAAAAGACGTAAAAAACGCGTCAAAAATTAGTTATTGGATTTTAACGAAATGAACAAACTTGAATCGTACATCCTTCTAGATCACTTAGATACAATTAGATTTTCAATCCATTCAGTGGAACTGGAGAAGAAGATTTTTGAAGAGGGGTACCCTCTGGGGCCTATTTGACCCCGCCCTGGATCCACCCCTGAAGGGATCAAGCCGAAATGAACAAACTTGGTAGAAGACCTTTAGTACTTCAAGTTTACCAAGTTTCATCAAAATCCCTTCAGCCGTTCTTGAGAAGAAGTTGAAAATGTTAAAAGTTTACGACGGACGGACGACGGACGACGGACGCCGGACGCCGGACGCCGGACGCCACACTATGACAATAGCTCACTTGAGCCTTTGGCTCAGGTGAGCTAAAAAGCGGATTCCAAATATCCAAGGAAAAATTGAACCCATCCGAACTTATCTCAAACAAAAAGAACAAAACTCCAAAGCATCCCATTTCAAAATTGACCGATCCAAAATTAAAGAAAACGAATTAACCTCAATGCATCCAATGCCAAAACGAACCGACTCAAAATTTAAGAAAACGCACCAACCAAAAAGCATCCAATGCCAAGAAGAACAGTCCAAAAATTAAATCAAAGAAAACACACCAATCCCAAAGCACAATATTCCAGAACGGGCCGACCCAAATATATCTCACACAAAAGGCACCAACCCCATAGTATCCCATTCCAAAACGGACTGACCAAAACTTGAATAAAAGAAAACGCACCAATCCCAAAGCATCCAATGCCAAAACTAACAGCCCAAAGATTATATCAAAGAAAACGCACCAACCCAAATGCATTCGATGCCTAGGCTGACCAAAATTAAATCAGAGAAAACGCACCAATCTCAAAGCACCCAATGTCAAAAACGAACCGACCCAAAATTAAATCAGATAAAACGCACCAATCTCAAAGCACCCAATGCCAAAAACGAACTGACCCAAAATCAAATCAAAGAAAGACACCAATGATGGCAATCCCAAAGTTATCCAATATGCCAAAAAACGAACCGACCCAAAATTAAATCAAAGAAAACAAACCAATGATGGCAATCCCAAAGCATCCAATGCCAAATACGAACCGACCTAAAATTAAATCAAAGAAAACACACCAATGATGGCAATCCCAAAACATCCTATGCTAAAAACGATTCGACCCAAAATTAAATCAAAGAAAACACACCAATGATGGCAATCCCAAAGCATCAAATGCCAAAAACGAACCAACCCAAAATTAAATCAAAGAAAACACGCCAATGATGGCAATCCCAAAGTTATCCAATGCCAAAAAAACGAACCAACCCAAAATTAAATCAAAGAAAACATATAAATGATGGCAATCTCAAAGCATCCAATGCCAAAAACGAACCGACCCAAAAATTAAATCAAAGAAAACACACCAAAGATGGCTATCCCAAAGCATCCAATGCCAAGAAGGACCGACCCAAATTACATCAAACAAAGCCCACCAACCCCAATACCATTTAAATCAAAGAAAACGCACCAATCATGGCAATTCCAAAGCATCCAATGCCAAATTAAATCAAACAAAGCCCATCAACCCCAATACATCCAATATCATTAAATCAAAGAAAACGCACCAATCTCAAAGTGTCCAATGCCAAAAATGAACCGACCCAAAATTAAATTAAAGAAATCTCGCCAATCATGGCAATCCCAAAGCATCCAATTTCAAAGCGATCCGACCCAAAATTAAATCAAAGAAACACACCACTGCTGGTAATCCAAAAGCATCTAATGCCAAAAAAGAACAGACCAAAAATTCAATCTAAGAAAACACAGAAAAGATGGCAATCCCAAAGCAGCTGATGATAAAAACGGATCGACCCAAAATAATATCAACAAAATACAACAATGATGGCGATCCCAAACCATCCAATACCAAAGTGATGCGTTCCAACATAAAATCTAAGAAAAATTATCAATGATAGCAATCTCAAAGCACCCATTGCCAAGGAGGACCGACCCAAAATTAGTCCAAGAAAATACACACCAACGATGGCATTGCCAAAACATCCTATGCCAAAGCGATCCGACACAAAATTAAATCAAAGAATTAAAGAATTAAAGAAATTAAAGAAATTAAAGAATTAAAGAATTAAAGAAATTAAAGAATTAAAGAAATTAAAGAAAACGTACCAATTTCAAAGCACCTAATGCCAAAACGGACCGAGCTAGAATTAAATCAAACAAAACCTACACGCCCCAATACCAGTTTATCCAATACCAAAACGAACCAACCCAAAATTACGAAAACGCACCAAAGCACCCAATGCCAAATCGATCCTTCCGAAAATTAAGGAGGTTGGTGGTAGCATTATTCATTTTCTCACTTGCTGGGAAAAGTACAGTCTCAACTTCCTTAAAGCATTTGATACACTGATTGATTTATAAAATTGAAAGAAAACGCACCAATCCCAAATCGCGCCGACCCAAAATTAATTAAAAAAACAACATAATAATCTTGAATGAAACATATGTTATTGTATATAAGTAAACAGTTGGATCGGGCACATGTTTTCCCAACTCAGATAGCCGTCTCCATACAATATTATATACAAAAATATATCAATTTAAAATTTTACAGTGGTAAAAACTCCGACGTCATTTGAAGAAATTAAATTTTAAAGGCAAAAGACAATGTAGGGAAATAGGAGGGGGGGACTACCCCTTAAACGTTCTTTAAAAATAATAAAGAGGCCGTAGGAGGCATTTTTATCTTTGGTTATTCAATTTCAGAGATACATGTATATGCTCCCCAACTGGAGTACTTTAAAAAAATTATTCATCATTTATGTATGCCCTTACAATTTCGATGACATGTTGGGCAAAATGCCTCGATAACGATTTTGAAAAAAAAGCTCAAAAACTCAATTTACAGAGAAAATGATCTAATTCACAACAAATTACCTAGATCTACAGTACCTTTTCAAAAGTATTCTGACAATTTTTTCGATTTAACCTTCTATATACCAAAGAATATGTTTTCAAAGATTTCTTTACGTGGAATACTTAAATCAGTTGAAATTTGAGAAATAGCAGATCGAAGAGAGGAAGGAGCGATAACTCTGTTTGGAGATTGTAGCAGATTCCGGATTTTTCGAATTGTCCGTTCAAGGTTCTGCGTGGTAAATGATGTCGTCCGAAGAAGAAACACGTGGAAGGAAATCTCAGTACGTCTGTCCACACAAGGGATGTCTGAAGGTGTTTTCCAAGCACAATCGATTAATCGTCCATGAAAGAACTCACACTGGCGAGGTATACAAAAATATAACGTTTATTTACAAACAATTACCAGCGTCAGAAGACTCGAGCAACGATACAGTTCATTACAGTCTACAACATTAGAGCTGAAACGAATACCTGAAATTAGTATTCGATATTCGTGACACGTATTCGAAAATCAGTTATTACGAGGACTCTCATAAAGTCCTCGCAATAACGGATATTTGAACACGATTCGATCCAGACCACATGTCCTTGAGTCAGTGAAAATAGTCGATACATTTTTTTTTTTCAATCACACGTTCCTTTTGTTACATTTGTTAACCCAGAGAGAGGAAAAAAAAAGAGAGGAAGAAGGTGTGCAACTTCTCCCAAGTATAATTTTAACAACAAAACTAGGCCCATGTCTCGCTTTAGATCGATTCTCGGTCATTTGTATCTAGAGCTCCAAGCCTCTTCTGTCAATCCACACCAATCCTTTCTCCCCATTTTCTCTCTCTCAGGCTTTACAAACAAATTTATTTTACAGTATGGGGGTGGCGTAGTTCAGTTGGAACTTGGTAGAGCGCTTAGAACTTCGACTCGTAGCCAGTTCTTGGCAAAATATTGCCGTAACATGCTTATTTTCCTTATGCTGCGTCCATGTAATTACAATTCAGGCACTCTATAAATACTAAAGAATATTCGAATACCAATTTTCCATTTGAATATTCCCTCAAAACTATTCATTCCAGAATATTCCAACATTCGTTTCAGCTGTATGAAACATTTATCGATTTTCTGCAAGGAAGATACTGCTTTTTATTCTGAGTGATATAAGTATTCTCTAGTCTTTGAAGACCAAGAAATACTAAATAATAATAGTTGCATCTGTGATATTCAATAGGTCCGCAGAGTTCAAGAAATGTATCGGTTTTATCAGATTTATCGATGAAAAATAGTTTGGTCTGATTAAAACATTATATCTATCATTTGGAATGATAAAATTTCCCAAATATTCGACTATTTATTGGAAGATTTCTAGAAATCTGGGTCCCGGAGAACTCCAGAAATAGCTACATGTATTGCATGTATGGCTAAATATGGCTTAGTCCAAAAAACCTGACCTAAACCCAGCCTTTGACGGTATTATTTGGATGGCGGGGACTGTATTTTTGGTCAGAAGAATACCTATAGCCAAAATTGAGGAACTCTTCGATCATCCGAAGACTTGCACATTCACCCCTTCTATTTCAACCTAAGTATGTGTTTGTGACTATTGACACATCACAATTAACAGCTGAATGATTTATTTACCAACCTCTGTTGTATTTTTTTGACCAGATAAGGCCTTAATCAGGCACATTGCTGCTGAAAAGTTTCAATTCTGTACAATACTTCAAATAATATGAATTATGGCAAAGCCCTAGTGAGGATGCAGGATGACATTGAAAAAAAATATTACTACATGTAGATCTATTTGAAAAATTCAAATGTAAATTTATGAATTAGAAATAGATTAATAAATGAACATGTAAATATAATACCAGTGAATAAATAAATAAATGAAAGAGGAAAAAGGAGAAATGAAAAAAATCATACTTCAAGAAACGAATGTGGAGTATTAAATGGGGATTTCAAGGTGTATTTCTTCAGGAATTTTTAAAACCTTTCAAGTTTTTATGGGATGAGGGAAATACTTTTATTGCAAAACTCGTTAATCGGTAGACAAATTTTTACTTGAATTCCTCCAACATGTTCTCACAATTCCTTTAAAATTTCCTCGTACTACTTTATCAATTGTTATAAAGTACTGCTAACTTTTTCCTTGCGGTTACAACACTTGACCAGTCATGCGTAGTAATCTGAGTAGTTTTCATACATTTCTGTACCGTAAAGCAACGCACAAAAGGAATATGGCTACTTCTATAAGATCAAATAATACATCGCCAAAACAAAGAAAATTATGTTTTAAGCTTATTTCAAGGATTGGGTTTTCGTGTAATTTCATCAAGGACATAGTTAAGTCTATGTATATCCTTATCAAAATTCAATTCTTTGGGGATTTTTTTTATTGACAATTAGTATACAATGTATATGATTTTCTGTTCGTTAATTTTGAAAAAAATCTTCTTTTTTTTTAATTTTTCTTGATACTTTCTTGAAACTTAAGTCATTGGCTGTTCAGCCATACATATAATATAGGGCTGGGACGATACATCGATATATCGATAAATCGCGATACAGTGTTCCACGATACGCATATCAACACGCCTGAGCTGTATCGCGATATCCGGACCCGTTTTTAACTCATTAAAACGCTCGGCAACTTCGTCGATTGAAAGCTTCGGGCTATCTGAAACGTATGACTTATTCGCCTAAGTGGAGACTTCAATGATAAAGATGTTTTTGTTGACTATTCTTCATCTGTTTGCTCCGGACAGTATGCAAATTGCACAATGCATTACAGTATAATTGTAAATTTTCTACTGTATAGTTCGCGGAAATCTTAAAGATATCTGTCTATATTCAAACTCATGTTCATTTAAAAATTGAAAGCGGCGAAAGTCAAATTTCTAACGTTGTCTTAATTTACAAAGTAAGAAAACATTGTTCGGAAAAGCTACCTGATGCTATCAACGCTTATGAGATAATAGTGGGTAGACGTTGTTTGGAAAGCGCAACGTAAAACATCATGAAGTAAGTATTGTCCAGTAGCTATTCATGCGCCTAATTCATTTATTTATCGATTTTGAGATACTGGCGTTCGACCTAAATCTCTTCAATTTTAAGATAATTTTATCTATTTATCTGAATGAAAGAACTTTCTAAAACCTTATGCGAACTTTATAGTTACTTAACTTTGTTTATTTTTATTATAAAACCGACTCGAGTCAATACTTGATTGAACGTCGGGAACAGCCTTTGAAGAAAAAAAAAACGTCTGTCTACGATCTGTATTTTCTATTCTCTTTTAAACATCCTTTTAAACATCAAAACGCATCTTGCCAGCGACAAATTTAACTCCAGAATCAAAATCATAAAAGATTACGTCCACGTGGTTAACACACATTCTCTCTCTCTCTCTCTCTCTCTCTTCAAAATATGATAATACATGCACATAAAATAATACGTGCAGAAACGGAAAACTTTTTGTCCTTAAACAAGCTAAAGATGTATCCATCAGATAAAATCAAACACATTTAAAAAACAATTTTGCTGCAATTCTTTCAATATTCTAGGGAAAGGAGCGTATGTTATGCTGTGTTATACTTTTAAAAAAGATTTCCTCATGAAAAAACATTCAGTTTATGATTACTCAAATAGGAAGGGGAACTGAAAAGAAAGATATACAATGTAATTCTATATATACTTGAAAAAAGGAGGGAGGTTACTGTATTACATAAATTCATGAACTTTTCATTTGCAACGTAAAATGTCTTCAGGTTCTATATCATCATTTAAAAACAGATAAATTTTCGTTGTTGTTTGAATTTGATTGCACTTGGGCTGATCCGAGGTAGTGGACCCTGTCCTTTATCGACCAGCGGACTCCCAAATAGATGCAGATGTTATATATAAAGTCGGTAAACTCCGTACGGCGGCTTCGCCTAGCATACAAAGCAGGCCGCTCATACCGCTACGCCACGGTGACAACCCTTTTAATTATATCCCTATGTTTGCTTCATCAAAAGTATTGTTGCTTTTCTATATACCCAAGAAAGCCTTTGTTTTATTCTAACTACATTGAAACGGTGTGAACATTGACCACCAGCGAAGAAAATGACGACGCTTATTAAAACAAAATTTCATAATTTTGCATCATTTAGGGTTGTCACGGTGGCGTAGCGGTATGAGCGGCCTGCTTTGTATGCTAGGCGAAGCCGCCGTACGGAGTTTACCGACTTTATATATAACATCTGCACCTATTTGGGAGTCCGCTGGTCGATAAAGGACAGGGTCCACTACCTCGGATCAGCCCAAGTGCAATCAAATTCAAACAACAACGAATTCTTCACTTCCGTTGTGTGCTGAGTGGGCCGTATTCATATGGATGTCATAGGAACAACTCTTTTTAGGGTTGTCACCGTGGCGTAGCGGTATGAGCGGCCTGCTTTGTATGCTAGGTGAAGCCGCCGTACGGAGTTTACCTACATTATAGATAAATTTTCAGCATGTACCAAACATGCATGTTTCGGGTACTTAACCCTCGTCAGTGATCCTCAATCTATATATGGCCAAAGAATGTGAAAGTTATTATGAGAGTACGAGGCCGTCATATTTACCAATTCACAGCTTTCCTTGTTGATGAAGTTACTATAAATACGACATGTTTATATGGCAGAAATATCATGACAAAGGGTACAGTATAGTATCTTCACTTGTAGCTAAATAGACTCTGTCTATCAGTAATAACTTGTGATGTTATTGTTCAAAGTTTCAAAAGTTTCTTTTTTTAATTACTTTGGTTTTTTTTCAATCTTGATTTTGTCTCCAGGATCTAGAAACTAAGAAAGATAAAGTTGTATCAAAATATTTTAATGTTATACTTGAGTTTCATTCAATACAGCAAGAATCCTCATTACAGCAAAGTACATCTGAAATATCGTGATACATATCGTATCGTAGGCACTGTATCGTGATACGTATCGATACGCTCGAGACCCGTATCGTCCCAGCCCTAATTTATTATAATACATATAAGTACACGGAGAACGGACATATACAAACATGATAAGCATAGTTTATAGGCACTTGCTAAATATTTTCCTAAATTCCTGAGCATTTTCACATTTGTTGATGAAAGTAATTGAACTAATTCAAAACAAGAAGCTTTCTTCCAAAAATATGGTTTAATAAATTTCTTTCGTAGATCTACAGGACATTGCAAAATAAAGTGAAATTCGTCTTCAACTGTTTCTGAGCAAATAAAACAAATTCTTTCTTTTTCTCTCTATTTCAAAAATCTTCCTATTTCAATGGCTAAGTTTTGCGATGAAAGTCTAAATTTTGAAATATATTTCCTATGAATCTGATCTAATGATTTTCCTTGATAAAACTGCAAATTATAATGATCAGTAAGGTGTTTATGTTTGAATCATTTATAAAATAAAATAAAATAAACCAGCCCTTAGAAGTCGTTCCAAATAACCCAGATTGAATTCTTGATGCACGAGTAAAAAGTTACTAGCATACATGTACTTAAAACAACATTTTAATAGGCGTGTGAAGTTATTTCTGTCCGTCCGTCCGTCCGTCTTGTCTAATTTATTTTATTGTTATTTTCATGTGTCTGGCATGGCGCATTTTTGTAAGATTTAGAGCACAGGGATTTATCACGCTTCTCGGTTGCTCTATTATAGATAGAGTAAATTTAGGAACTGGGAAGCGTGATATATCCCTGTGATTTAGAGACTTACATGTATCTATTCAATTTGGAAGAATTATCCTTATTTAAAAACAAAGATAAACTAAATGACTGATGAAAAATTATGATGAATTTATGCTTTACTTGTACAACTCGAAAACTCCCGAAGATGCATCTTTTGTATACGTAATCTATTTCGTGCACTTAATTTGTCTCAAGAGGAGATGCTGAAAATGTAAAACAAGAAATCAACAAAGTATTGCCTTATCAATCAGTTGACCGTTCAAGTACGTGTTCATTTATAATCCATTCAAAACATGTGAAATGTGAAAATGAAAATTGTGGAAATCGTCTGACAGGTCCATTTTCGAAACTTGACGATCAAATTAATTCCCTCCAATCTAATTAAAATTCAACTTTCTTTATTTCGTAAGCTTCATCTGTATAGTTTACGAAATTTTTATAAGAGAGCTGAATTCCCTTCGCATTCGATCATACTTTATATTTAGCATGTTTAGATGAATTAATTATCAGATTATAAATAAATATATGAACATGTTATATAGCACAACTTCTGTGCTCGAGAATCAGTTTCAACAAATAATAAACTTGCATATTAATCAGCTCTTTGATATTCCTAAATCGAAAGAAAAGAATTGTATTTATCAATGAAGTAGTAAATCAATGAAGTAGTAAACGTACGATTTGAATACCTGTTATATGTAATGCTTCAGTGGTCACGTGTCATCGCCGTGAGGAATAAGCTACCGGTACTTTTCTTCAATGTTCTTTCAATTGATATAGTTTTACCAGGTAATTATATGTGAACTGTGAGAACATGTACATGGAATTGAGGAACTTTTGCGTCTACCTCTTAACGATTTTGACAATAACCTCCTCTGCATCCAATTTTCAATATTTTTCACAAATTTTTGCTCCCTCAACTTCACCCCAGCGGCAACAAAACAAACAAACAAATAAAACCAAACAAAAACAAATTGAAACAAACCCGCCTCGAGCCATTTTGCTCCAACCGAGAGAGACCTCTGAGCAGAATCTCTTAGTACCCCTCGGTCTGACAGTTTCTTGAAAACTTCAACAATTCTGCACACACATGTACAGAAAGCTTCAATATTTTGCCAGTCCCACATGTTGTTTCTATTTGGTAATTTTCACATTAAAAAAAAACCCAACAGAATAGAAATAATATGTGGGAAGGGTGAAATAATGAAGCTAATGTACAGATAGTTTGCAAAACTATGTTATTCCTGCAACATGGTGACGTTGCATAATAACGTCACGACATATAAGCTGAAACTTCTTGAAGATGGCAGTCAGATGAAACAGTTTCAAGTCACATACAATCAAGTTAGTAAAACATGATTCAATGGATTCAATTACCGTAGATTATTAAATTCGTAATGCGTCTGAAAACAGGTTTCCCAATCATCCTCCGTCCATGTAGACAGTGAGTGATCCCAATTTCATTGGGTGATTAGAGACTCTGGTGAAACCACATGGCTGAGTTTGTAAGTCATACAGAATTTGTACTGAAGTCTGAAGTAACACTGGAAAACTGCATTTTTACTATTTAATTACACGTGTTATCTTTATGTCCTCTATGAACTGTCGATGAGCAATTAAAATCTGAAAATACAAAATTTTTAGATTTCTTATCTTCTTGTTTGTGGGTATTTCTCCAGGAATTCCTACTGTCTCTATGTTATTTCAGCGTCCATTTATTTGTGACGAGCCTGGTTGTAACAAGTCATATGCTAGAGCAGCCCATTTGAGTAGACATAAACTTGTGACACACACCAAGTTTGCCATTTTGGAGAAATTCAAGTAAGATTAATGTACATATTATAGGCACTATCATTGTTGTCAAATAAATTATTTACATATAATAACATGTACAGTGTTACCAATATGGATAGAAAAGAAAATGAGTTCAGTAATTACACTTGGATAATCAGCTACTTTGTTCCATGGCTGGATGAAAGTTGGTTATTAGGTTGTCAAAATGATCTGTGACTTAGATAAAAAGAACATATACATGTACATTTAAATTTTTTAATCATTCTGAGTCTGGTATATGTAAATGTAGTAGAAATGAAACTTTATTTTTTGTGTTGCCTTCCAAGCATAGCGACTCTTAGGGGTCCGTTGTCCGTCTGTCTGTCTGTCACACCCTATAAAAGTGATTCCTGAGTGTCGCTATGTTTCACAGGCGACACATGCATTCCTTGGAATGATTTTCTGAATTATGCATTTGAGATTTCTTTCTATTGAAGAGGCAACTCTGTAAAATAATGTTTCAGATAATTTCTACACATTGTCAATCAATTTTGTATTCTTATATTCTGCATTTGTTATTTTCACCTTAGATGTACAGAGGATGGATGCACAGAGGAATTCAGTACCAAGCAAAACTTGAAGAAACATGTTAAACGAAAACATGAAATTACTAGATACCAGGTAAAATTGTTATTTTGAAATTTAATCATAAGATTTTTGTAAGATACCACTAAAGTAAAGTCTATGATTGAAATAATCTCTTTTTTATCACCAATCTTAGCAACTTGTCTTGCGCCAAATTTCAAAATGAGTTGCATTGTTTTCCTGTTGTTTAAATGTCTCAACTCTTAGTTTGATGGAATATTATTTTACTAATAATTCCAGTGCCCTGAGGAAGGATGTCTGCGATCATTTCTCAAACATCAGCATCTTAAAGTTCATATGACCGAGCATACTGGAGTTAATTCATTCAGGTATTTTTTCACAATATTAAAACTGAAAATTTTTCCACATACAATATACTTTAAAGTTTTAGTTATTAGTTTACATTTATACTTTGGAAATAGTCATGTCAGTACATATATTGGAATCATAACATAAATAATGGAGAGAAAGAGAGAGGAGGGGGCTGTTAAGAAAATATCAATGCTGAAAAATAATACAGAGAATTTTGCAGAATTTTACATGTAGATATGGAATTCAAGCTTTTAGGGCATTGAGCATGATTTTTTGTGAGATTTTTTTGCACTCAGCTTTATCTTATACAGTCATACCAGTATCTATATGTCTAAGGTGCTAAAGTATATTGTGTTCTAAATATTCTCATTTGTGCAGTATATGGTACATGTACATGTATTTAGAATTTGGCATTGATAAAAACATGTAGCCTACTTAACATTTTATTATCAGTTGAGACTATAGCTCAAGGTCATTAGAAAGAATGAGCTTCAATTCTTTTCCAATAAGAGTTGAGGGATAGGGGGTGTAAGTATTATCATTAGCCACTTAGAACTGTCACCATGGAACTCCTACAGTAGTGGATGCACATGTATGATGTGTATGAATGGACTGATTTTTAGCTCGCCGGGACGAAAGAGTCCGGAGAGCTAATGCCATACCCTCGGCGTCGTCGTTGTCGTCGTCCTTAACAAAACTTTAACCTGGGCTATATCTCTTGAACTATAAGGGGTAGGGGTTTGATATTTCATATGTAGATACCTTGTGACGAGACCTTTCATTTGAGACCATGACCTTTGACCTTGACCTTGGACTTTGACCTACTTTTCAAAAACTAACCTGGTTTCTGACAAAAACCTGTATAGGTGAGCTATATAATCTTTGATTACCCTATGTTTATTTCAGTTGTCCACACGAGGGATGTGGTAAATCATTCCAGATTCCCAGTAGACTCAAAAGACATCTCAAGACACACAAAGGTATGTATTTTGAAATCTTTCACAGACCTTGTGGATAATAAGTTGCAGTCTAATCAATGGTTAGCCCCCTTTATTCGGAAACTACATGAATGTGTACATAGAGATTTTAAAATATCCAACTTAGGGTCATGTTCAGTGAACTCTATAATTTGCATCAATAAATGAAAACAACATCCAATCAGATCAACTCTTCTTAAGGTATATGGTGCCTAAAAGTCTGCAACTTGAAGTGTACATGTATGTAACAAAGTTCTATAGTAGTGAAAAAAGTTGACAAAATGGAGTAAACAGGATTTTTAGACATGCTAGCATAAGAAGTATTTTCATAAACACGGGAACCATTTTAATTGTCTGTCAATTTTATACCATATAAAGATTCCAATGGGTGATTGTTAGATCTCTATGTACTTTATGAATGAAGAGAGCTAAATTTGGATTGGATTTGTTGCCCAGGACTCAATATTTTTAAGATAGTTCTCACATGGATAGGATGTTTTACATTCTTAAGTGCAGATACATCATTCTTTTCCATTATATGAATTGCTGTTATCATGGTTATACTTTACATGAATTGCTGTTATCATGGTTATACTTTACATGAATTGCTGTTATCATGGTTATACTTTACATGAATTGCTGTTATCATGGTTATACTTTACATGAATTGCTGTTACGAAGGGAGGTATTTCAGTAACGTTTCTAGAAAATACGAAGTTCATAATCAGTTCAACATGTTCAGTGTGTTTATTTTTAGGATACACATGTAAAGCTGAAGGTTGTGGAGATACGTTTACAACATGGACATTACTACGGAAACACGTGGCCCAAGAACATGCCTCAGGTATTTGAGTATGCATGTGAGAAATTTTAAAATACCGTTATGTCAGGTTATGAATTATCCTCTCTGAAGAAAAGTTGCCCAATTTTACGCTGTTTAAAATTTTACTTACCATCAAAATTGAAGTTAAAATTGAGTTAAGTGCAAGTAATTTTGTACATCATGATGAGGTGCAAAGGAAAAAGATGATAGAAGGCTTCAGCAATTTACAGGTAAGGAAGTGAATGTTACAGGAATTATTCATCCTGTTGCGACAAATTCCCTGAAAAAAAAATTGCACACAATTGAAATAAGTGGTAAATTTTGAAATTCTTACAGAGTGAATTGTCATTTCTTTCAATCTTGGTAATTTTTGTTATAGAATAACGAAAAGATCATCCTGTGAGTGAGCTGGACTGTTATGGTTATTAATGATGAGTGATGATTATATAGAAGCCAATCCTCTGAACAAACATAATGAGGAAGCTCTGATCTGACATTGGCCTTTACTTGAGACTGAAAATATATAGTAGTTATACATGTAATACCGGTAGTATAAATATTATAATCTACTAAGGGGCTGATAAGATAAGACGTAAAATCTGCCCTAAAAAGTGGAATTTTGAAAATGGAAATTTAAAGAAAATTTGTTCATTAAATTAATACATATACGATATCCCATCAAAACCTGAAGTTATTTTAGATCTATTATGCATAATAGTGCTAATATTTGGGTCAAAACTTGTCTATTTCCCATAGAAATCAATAGAGAACGGAAAAGTTTTTTTGAACATTGTTCCCCCCGGAGATACAGAACGCTACTTATATTGGAGGTGTATATCATTGATACAAAATTTCTGGAAAAGTGGGGTTCTGTATCTCTGGGGGGAACACTACCCAAGAGACGAAAAACCAAAAAAGGAAGGGGGGTGCATTTGTTAAAAAATCAATCTTTAAGATCATTAAATATGGAAAATTTGACTTTTTCCTCCTTAATCCATCAAAAAAAGTGTTCTAAATAAGAACGAATGAAATGTACAACAATTAGAAACGAAATAAGCAGGAGAGATGTGGATTTCTCCGCTAATGTGTATTTCGCACTAAAAGGCTTCTATTATAGCCATTACATACAAAATAAGACCGTGTTTTTGAGTTCCGGATTTCATTATTTACCGTTTAAAGGAGAAAGAACTTTCGAAATGTATTTCTGATTTACAATGTAGATATATTTTACAATGTAGATATATTTGATATCTTTGAATTAATATTTATCCATTTTAGACAAAATATTCTACCTCTTTGGACCTTCATTTTAGAATCTTTGGAGAATTTCATCGAAAAGTAAAACATACAAAACGTCTTCAAATACAATATACATTTGTATTTCAATAATGATTATCTTTTGTCTGCATATGTACCATCATGCGGAAGAAATACGGCATGAGATTTAGGGCTAAAAACGGCCCTTATCTATCAGCTCCTTAGTTAGTGCATGTTCCCTCGACTGCAATGATTTTAACTAAGTCATGTGTACATGTAGTTTCAAGTATTTCATTGTCTTCTACATGGTGAAAGAGTTGTGTAAATGTACAAACAAAGTTAATAAAAGAAATAATATTGTTGAATAAATGGATAAATTTGGATATTATACATGTAAATATTATGTTTATTGATGATAATAAACAGGAAAACCCCATGAAAACCCATACCAAAAAAAGGGATGTGAGTTATTTAAACATGTTAAAGTTAATTAATCACTTTTTTAAAGCTAACCTGCCTCTTCTTTTGAGAAACTTATAAATTACACTCATACATGTTGGTATATTTGTATAGTGATTGTGTGTTTTTAAGAAAATATACATATATACTGTATGAGTAAATATATGAGTTGACATGTGTTAGAAAAAGAAGGATTGTTGCAATCTAAGACTTGGAAATGAAGGGAATTATAAATAAGAAAACATTGTACTCTATGAACAAGAATTAAAAGAAACTTCTCAGTTGTGTGAGAGAAATAAGAAGACAGATATGAAATGAACAGTAATTTTAAATACAATGTAGATGTATGATGAGAACCACCAATCCATTCTCTGAGCTGACCTGGAGGTCACCTGTTCCTGGTTTGAGGTCATCAGGTCATGAGGGAGACAGTGGTTTTCTTTGTTGAACTTTCGACCTTTTGACCTCTACAGGTCACTTCCTGTCACAAGGACGCAGCTCTGGCTCTGACATCTATTTATAAACTTGATAAAGGATAAAGCAGAGTTTATGAAATGTATCTGTTTTATCGGAATTGATAAAATCTCACATTATATCTATTATTTCAACCGATAAAAATCCCAAAATGTCCGACATTTCATTTGAAGATTTCAAGAACTCTGCTAAAGTATGGAGAAACTAATACCTGAACATTACTTCAATTTCCAATTGCAACATCATCATGGTAAATAATTAACATTGCTTACAAAGCTCTTTTTGTATCATAATTATACTTTTCCCAATAAGTAACTACTTCAACTGATCTATATGTCCCAACAATTTTTAAAGAAATTTTGAGTAATCTGACCACAAAGTATTGATGCAGTGAAATGGCTGATTCATAATTGTTTCTAATAGCAAAAAATAAATCAGGGAACGATGACACAGCAAGTACATCATGTATGTATGTGAATTTTAGATTAATAGTGGGATGGGAGGGGAGTTGTTATTGATATTCTGTACCAAGTACCAATCATTACATAATTCTTTTGATCAATAAAGAGTATATGTAATATCTAAATGTCTAATGACCTGTTTAAATTCTGAATTGCCCCTTGAAAAATGTAGAGAAGAGCTATTTAAGAACCATTAATCCAGGTAACTTTCCCAATAAGCCGATTTAACTAAAGGTAAAGGTAGGGCTTTATAGTCTTGTTTGCCTTAGCTTTGCATGATGTCTACAATTACCCCCCTGGCGAGACCTGTACAGTCCAGTGCATTCTCAACTCCCTTGGGAGTATACAAGCAGAGCTGCCATTTAGGCGTAAATGCTTTTCAATCAAATTACAAGCTCATCTCATGTGCCAGGTTTCCAAAGGTCACAATGGTTTTGCAGTGACCAGCGACGGTGAGGTTCGAACCCACGGCCTATGGGGTCATAGTCATCTGCGCTAACCACTACACCACCAGCAATACAACTACCCAATGAATTTGTTTGCCCTCTAAATCAATGTATAGTAAACATGGTAAATGAAAAGTGCTTGAAATAACTATGTAAGTTCTCTTGAGAGAATTTTCAATGAATTTTAAAAATTTAATGATTTAATTTAACAATATAAAATTCAATTACATATACTGCATTGAAGAAACATGTATAATCCATCAAAGATTTCATTTCTCATAAACCTCAAACAATTTGTAGTTGTCAAATTTTGAATAGATACGAATAGATGTATGATGAGAACCACCAATCCATTCTCTGAGCTGACTTGGAGGTCACCTGTTCCTGGTTTGAGGTCATAAGGTCATGAGGGAGACAAAGGTTTTCTTTGTTGAACTTTGACCTGTTGACCTCTACAGGTCACTTCCTGTCACAAGGACGCAGCTCTGGCTCTGACATCTATATTTAAGCTCAATAATTAAATTTCTAAGACATCAGTCTCTAGGGCTCTCACACCCACTTTTGGGACTGGGGCTTGCAGCTTTGAAATTTGGAAAAATAGTGGTATTTTCTTGAAAATTTGGAAAAATATAGATAGATTTAAGGCCTTTATACTTGAAATTCAGCATTTTCAAACCCATATTTTACAAATTTTCCATGAGGTGTCAATTGGGAAAAATTGGTCAATAAGTTGGAAAAAAAAAGTATACTACCTTGGAATGGGGCTTAATATCGGCCCCAAATTAGGCCGAACGAGAGCCCTGGTCTCTTAAGCTTTACTAAGCACAGGTATTCATCTTTATTCATGTTTTGTTCATATTAACTTACTCATATCACAAACAATATCTGAAGGCTGTGTATTTATAATTTTTAAAACCTTATTTAAGATGTTTGCAACCTTTTGAAGAATTTGTAGATATAGATGTGTGTGATATGTATTATGTAAGTACATAGAGTTTGTTGAACATTTTCAGCCCATACCTGTCCAGAGTGTAACAAGGTATTTTCACAGAAGCAATGGCTGAAAATGCACGTGAAACTTCATCAGAAGAGTCGAGAGATGTATGTTTGTCCCCGAGAAGATTGTGGGAGGTCGTACTTGGACCAGAGAAACCTGGCAGCCCATATCAGGTCTTATCATGAGAACATCAGATTTCCATGTACATTTGGTGGATGTTATCGGAAATTCGCTACAGAGGTAGTTATCTATGTCATAATGTCTTTGTACTTCTTATGGAGGCACTTGCCAGTCTATTACATAGATTCATGCTCTATCTAGATCTAAGTGTATTTTTTGCTACAGAAGCTGGTATAGCATCTGAGAAATGAACATATTGTCCTTGTTCTCTTAAACATTCCGACAAACTGAATCGTTATGATGGATGATACTCCATAGATATAATAGGTTCTTAATTGCCACAACGATTCGATTTGTCAGATTGTTAAAGAGAACAATGGTTTTAAGTGGTGATTTGAAAGAATGTATGTGTAGCAGGACCCGATAGAGACAGGCACCTGTCTTCAGGTCCGAAGGATTTCTATATTGTAGCCAACACCTAATATGACAGACTAACATGAAAGAAGACTAAATGGAAAATGGATAACATTTAGATACTTTAATAAAAATTACATAGATCAAACAAGTACAACAGATGACGTACATAAATAGAGAGAATATTTAACCTATGTCCAAATATCTACCCTCCTGCCCATAGTAATAAGAACCCAACGTACATGTAAGTCAAGGCTAGAGAGAAGGAGAGCTGACTGCCTTCTGCAATATCGGTAGCTCCCCCTTTAACAAGCCCAATGTTGCGCCTTATATACTCTATGGTTCACCTGACAATCTAAATATAGTACTGTGACGACCCTTTAAATCCTTGTATCGAGAGATATATATGATAAATCTGTTAAATCTGAGCTTGGGTTAATTATACAGGTAGATCAAAACGAAAGAGGGTACTTTACTATAAGATAGGGATATCAAAATTGCCTAGCATAATGTGTTCCTGTCACATATGACTTCTTCAAGATTGGCACAGTTCCATAAAATTTAACTGCATGTTAAGCAATTATCGAGTCATGCAAAGTCACGAAATTTGACCTTTGAACTTTAAATGTAAATGGAATTTGTATTCACTGTTTATTAGTTTCATTTGTGAGATTTCTATTGTAATAGGGCTTATAATATTTATACAATATTTTATAAGTGTATGTGTTTATGATTGTTAAATTTTGTATTGTGTACATATCAACTAATTTATCCTGATTTTAAAAAAAAAAAAAAATTTAAACTTCATTTATTTTACATCGTTTAACAAACAAGTTACACAACTTATATTAATGTCTCACGTTGGCTTTTTTGAAAAGTGTGATTTATAATAGTATAATTCATTAGGGCCTGCATGATAATAAGCCATGTATTTTTATTTCAAACATGTTACAAAACCATTCTGCATATTCCAATATTGTCCCATTAACCTATATGCACCCACAATGTAGGTCTGAAAATTTTCTTTTTCAGCAAAAACAGAAGGAACATATGAAAGTACATGATCCAAATAGACCACCCAAACCAAAGGTAATACATGTATTTCGTGGTGTAATACATGTATCATACAAAAAGTACTGCAATATTTATGAGGAGGTAAATTTTGTTTTGACAAAGAGATGATGAAAACAACCAATCCATTCTCTGAGATGATTTATTGGTAACCATGGCAACAGTATCTGGTTTCTGTTGTGAGATCATTAGAGTCCTGAGCAGCCAAAGGTTTTCTTTGTGTTGACCCGACCTTTTGACCACTTTCCTACGGTTACCATAGGTCACCAAGACGTAGATATGGCTCTGATTATTGTCTTAACAAAATTCATTAAATATCATAGTAAGTCTGGCTAAGTTGCCCTTATAGACAGCAAGCTTCTTTTTAGCTCGCCGGGACGAAAAAGTCTAGAGAGCTAATGCCATACCATCGGCGTCGTCGTCTTTGTTGTCGTCGGTAGACAAAACTTCAACCTGGGCTATATCTCTTGAAATATAAGGGGTAGGGCTTTGATATTTCACATGTAGATACTTTGTGACGAGTCCTTTCATTTGAGATCATGACCTTTGACCTAGTGACCATGACCTTGGACTTTGACCTACTTTTCAAAAACTTAAACCTGGTTTCTGACAAAAACCTGTATAGGCAAGCTATGTAATCTTTGACAGGCTTTCTACTGTTCCTACTTTTTCCTACTATTTCCTACTTTTCCTACTTTTTTATTTTGATCCTATTTTTTCCTACTTTTTCTTCAAAACCTCCTACTATTCCTACTTTTTCATCTCAAAAGTTAAAAATTACTTGCTTCACTTGTCATTGACATCTGATTCAAAGTTTCTGAAAAATTTCGGGCTTGCTTCGCTCGCCCATTCTGTATATTTTACATGAAAATTCAATCTGCCTTTATTTCTCTCTGTGATTTCCTCAATGATGAACATTACCAGTCTACAATCATTGCTTACTGTGATTTGTGTGTCATACTTACTGAAAATTATCACTAAAAGTGATCAAAAATTTCCTACTTTTCCCCTATTAATTCCTACTTTTTCCTATTTTTCTCCTACTTTTTTTCTTTCACTACTCCTACTTTTTTTCCTACTTTTTCATCAAGGTAGAGTAGAAAGCCTGCTTTGATTACCCTATGTTTCTGTACAAGTGACACCATCAATAAATAAACCGCTAAAGGCGGTATGGCCGGATTGCAAAGTGCTAGTTTAAGTTTACGTATACTTTATCTACAGTATTGTTACTGTATAAGGAGTCTATCAGTGAAATATTAAAGCACCACCCATTCTAATTTAAGAGATATAGTTAATTTTAAGGTCAAGGTCACAGTCATAAATGAAAGGGTCAAGGTCAAGTCACAGTCTCACTTGCAAGGTCTTGAAGTATAGACTCTTCATGTAAAGTATGAAAGTAATTGCACTTATTGTTCAAGAGATAGTCATGTTTAAAGTTTTGAAAAGTTAACCAAAGTTTCAGGTCAAGGCATTTACATGTAGGTCAAAAGGCAGGGTTTCATTAAGAAGTGTTGTAAGGAATCTATGAGGGAAATATGATCATGAAAGCTCTATCCAATACGGTTAAAACTTAAAAGAATATAATTGAGGTTTGTTTTTGAAAGACAAGTCAAACTTCAAGGTCAAAGGTCACTAGGTCAAAAGTTAAGGTCACAAATGAATGGTCTGATCACAAGGTATTTGCACATGAAGTATAAAATCCCTACCTCTTAAGGTTCAAAAGTAAGATCAAGGTTAATGTTTTTTTAAATGTCAAGAGACAAGTGAAAGGCCTCAAGTGAAAGGTCTAATCAAGGTTAGTCATTATGTAAAGTATCTTGTTAATCATGTTAATGTTCCTAGTTGATTTCCTAATGGCTAATTCATAGATTCAGACATTTCTACCTCAAGTTCAAAGGTCAAGGACAAAGTTTGTTGCAGCATTTGATTCGTCTCATCATGGTTTCTCACCATGTAAAGTTTCAAACTGCTGCTAAAAAAAGTTCTTTCATAAAGACTTAAACGCAACACTTTAAGCAAAATGTTGAGGCACTGACAGATGTACAAACGGACTTAGCCATTTCATAGACCAAAATATTGCTTTGCTATCCGGCCAAAAATAGAAGATGATTGACTGATTAATGAAGCAGAATATCTAGAAAATGAACTGCTCCATTACGAATATCCAATCCATTTGTCCAGGATTTTTGGATTTCCTTGTCTTCTACTTGTATTCTTATACATGTAATCCATTAATATACAGACACATATTCAGGGTATAAAGTATGTAGTAGCAAACCATTCTTATGATGTTACAACAAAAAAATAAAAGAGAACAAAAAGTTGAATTGTTCTTGAGAAAAGAAGTTGAATTATCCAGAAGAACAACTTGTTATTAAATACTTTAATTGATTGTCTTTGTAGATCAAAAAGAGGAGGAAGCCGGCCCTTACCAAAGTTTTCCGATATGAATTTGATAAACGAGAGTCTGATATTGACAATGACGTGGACGATGATACAGACAAGTTGTTGACAGTGAATCCCTCAGACTTGGAGGAAATTACTAAGAACAGAGAGGAGGAACAGACATTGTTTACAAATATTGAAATGTTTAGTGGCGACTCAGAATATCAGAAATACAGAGACTGATGGAGGAAGTTACTAAGGACAGAGAAGAGGAACAGACATTGTTTACAAATATTGAAATGTTTAATGGAGACTCAGAATATCAGAAATACAGAGACTGATAGAGGAAATTACTAAAAACAGAGAGGAGGAACAGACATTGTTTACTTATATTGAAATGTTCAGTGGAGACTCGGAATATCAGAAATACAGAGACTGATTGAGGAAACTAGAAGAAAGGTGTAGAACATCTTTGTGATACAGGTACAGTGCAGGTCACTGGAAGTTTAGATAATGGACATGTTCTTAGGGAGATGGTTTCGGTAACTGGTCATGGAAAAAGTGTTGATTACTAATTTTCTGGAATCAGATGTGATATTATGAAGGAAGCAGAAGAGATCATCCTTGAAGGATTTTCATTACCAAATGTGATTCTAATTTTGTTTTATCACTAAGCAAGTGATGATAAATAACAGTATTGTATTTATTATTAATTTTGTGCAATATTAAAGAATGAAAATTTGCATGTAAGGATTTTATTTTTGAAACAAGATCAGATTTGGAACACTATGTTCCTATCAGCAGCCATCTTTTAGATATACCTTACAATAGGATGCAAGGTGAAGGTCAGAGTGTCAAGCTTTTAGTATGCTGCAGGCAAAGAATGTCATACAATTAAAACTTCTATACAAAAGCCAGAACAATTATGATAAAATTTCGCTCAATCCTACAGCTGGGATTTAGTCTGTTGAGAGGTCCATGTTGATCGTCTACTGGTTTCGCCATGTCTCCATTTGTCCATGGACACAAATTTTGTTGTCGCTCCATAAATCGAGTAGTTCTTGACAAAGAATGGTGAAACTTCACATGTTTTCCTTGAGGAAAGTAGGATCCCTATTTATTTTGGGATTCAAATGCCAAGGTCAAACTTGGTATGTATGGAAAACAGCAATTGACAGGATATCGGCATAACTCCTATAATTCTTTACCTACATGTATTAAACTTCACACATATATTGCTAAGGAACCAGAACGATTTCTGGTAAGAAATAGCATATATGAAAATCAGTCATAATGCATCATAAGTTGAGTAATTCTTGACTTGCAGTCTCAAAAAAAATTCTTACAAATATTACTCGGGAATAAAGGAGGATCCTTTTTCAACTTGGTCAAAGGTTATGAAAAACAATATCTGTCTTTACATGAACAAATATTGTCCTAAAGGAAAGAAACATCACGAGATGAAAAGAGGAGCTATATTGATTTTGAGGTCAGAAGGCCAAAAATCAAGGTAATTTCTTACATATAGGCAACAGTGTATCAATACCGTAATACATTTCTTGACCTACAATGATTACATATCACAAATAGATTACCCGAAATGAGTTTCGGGTCAAACAGCAAAGGTCACTCACACTTTTGTCATTTTTGGAAACGGTTCCTGGACAAAAACTTGTTCTTGACGTACACTGCAGCGATGGAACTTCATATATACATTGTTCTTAATCAAAGGTGTTTTTTTTTTTTTGCAAAAAGGAAAATGGTTAAATCGATGTTGGTCTTTCTAATACCAGGAGACCAGAAACTAGAATATTTACCAACACTACAGTGGTGGTATTTGCTCCCTAGTGTCTTTTATTTTGAAATTATTTGATTTAGTCAGAAAGTAATTAAGGCATCCCATTCAAATGGATATAAAGAAACTTGGTGTCGATTGAAATTGTCTGGGAAAACGTCCAGCACTTCTTTGATGATTGACTTTGTTATTGGCATTTCATGGTTATGTTATCCAAATTGAGTCACTCATTGGATTCTGTTCCGGTAATGCCGCTAAAGAGCAATCTTTTTTCTTGAAGAGTGCAAGCCCATACAGCAAATCAGGCAACTGTTATCTTCCTAAAACTTTGTTCGCACAAAAATCTTTATTGATTTTGCTTCTCTCATCGGCCACGCCAGACTTCTCTCTTTTTTTACTTAATAACCACTCTCAAGTCTCCTTCAATATCCATCCCCATGTATTGGCATCAGTCAAGGCTAAATGTAAGAAAAAAAGAATAAATGGTGTAATTAGTTCCTCCGCAGTGTCAGATTTTGCATTATAGGAGAGAAATATAAGCGGCGCATTAGCTTTGCCAATAGGTATGATTTAAAACTTGTAAAGAGATACCTTGGAAACGGAAACTGTGTAATATTATTGGAATTTGATACCTTACGAATTGCAGGTAAATTGCTACTTTTGTAAATGAAAATTTTCTTTAATATATTATGCCGTGCTTAATAATCCGACACTGCAGATAGAAAATACTAATGTTCTTTTGTCTGTAGCTTACTCGTCCTTAAAGACCACATAAATCAAAGCAAGGTATAATGAAATAAGAGACTTTTAAAAGTATTATCTTTTTGAAAAATACGAAAATTATGATTTATAAACACTGTGAATGTGTTCCTTTTCAATTATTGTAAAACAATTCGTATTTTTCACTGAAAAGTGCAAGAGTAAAATTATTGTTTTCCAAAAGTATTCCGCTGAAATAATAATGAAATACATAATTTATTTTTCATCCGCTTGATGTCTTTTGTAAAACCTTTCTGAAATGCTGTTGGACTCAATTTTTTTAGAAAGCGAAATGAATACCATGGATACTATCATGATTATCGTGACTGCACTACCCACCATAAATAAGAATCCAGGTTATATAAACATAAGAAATTTCACAAAATACTCATCCCAATATTTTCTCTTCTGAGCTTTAAAATGCATGGAATTTTTCTACAAATTGTTTCTATTATTCATACTTATATAAAAATGGACACATTCTGATAATCTTTTTGGATTTTTTTTTCTGTCAAAAGTTGACATTTTTGTGGAAAAATTGCAAAAATTAATAAATTTAAACTAAGATTTAGGCAGGAAACTTGAATTGATAGCAGTATGATTAATCATAAGATTTTCAGAGAAATGGAAAGCATCATTCATTTTTGGAAAACAAGAGGAAAGTATTATATGTGGGTACTTATAAAAGGTTGGCTAGTGTAATATTTCAGCTTTACCGAGAATGGCATCAACCAAAAATATTTGAATATTTATCATTATGATAATGAAGTATTCTTGATGTCATATCGATTTTTATGGATCCAAAGGTTTTGTTCATTTCTTTGAGGAAAAATATCGAATGTAAGGAAATGTTTCAATAAACCATCCAGTTTACCAAACCTATCGAATTTTTGTCACCGGAACGAAAACATATATATATATCGTACATGTATCATGTATTTACATATCTTCACCTTTCTGTACTGTACAGAGCTCAAAGAGCATTACCGCACAATGACAATAGCATCGACCGTACCCTTAGGACATCACTTTGCATTGTTCTAGATCAGTACACCACCTTTTATAGACATTTTCACAAATGCAAACTTTGCTAGTTGAACGCCATGTAAAGCCTTGAACACCTGCGCCTTCTGACTAGTGATGGGAAATCGGTTTAGAATCATAATCGATAATCGGTTAGAATCGGTTGGTGTATCCGATGCGATTTTACCGATTATAATCGGTTGATCACATTCTTCTCAAATTTACTATTTTTTATCCAAACAAAACCTACATTTGTAATATACGCAATGCATATATATTTGATCATGTGATAATAGATTTATTCAATCTTGAATAAACTTAATCTATGTAAAAATAACTCCCTATACCCTTTCCATTGTTTCATGACAAAATGCATGAAAAGTATTCAAAAAGAATTATTTTTCAGTTGTGTTCGTTGAAGAGTGGAAAGGGGGGGGGGGTCATAATAGTATTTGCAAAATATCTGTCATCATAAACAGTAACATCAAACAAGATTATCTTCAACTATTCTCAAGCAAGTAATAAAATCAGTTTAGCTAAAAAATGACTAGAATTGAAGAATTTGAATACCGTCATCGTCGGTCCGTCGGCAATCCCTAAAAGTCCGGTGTGAAAATTGCCATTAAATTCATAAATGATTTACCAGCTTTTACATTTATTAGTCCCCTACCGGCAACGCCGAAGGGGACTCTTAGTTTCCTCTCGGTCTGTCTGTCCGTCCGTCCGTCCGTCCGTCTGTCCCTCTGTCCGTCCGTCCGTCTGTCCGAATATCAGTTTTCCGGACTTTTTTCTGCAACGGATAGAGATATTCAGATGAAATTTGATACACAGCTTGGTCTTGGATAGTTACAGAGCAAGTTCGACTTTCGTCACGCTTGACCCATTTTTCGAGGAGTTATGCCCCTTGATGACTTGGAAAATTCAGTTTTTGTCAGTTTTCCGGACTTTTTTTTGCAACGGATGGAGATATTCAGATGAAATTTGATACACAGCTTGGTCTTGGATAGTTACAGAGCAAGTTTGACTTTCGTCAGGCTTGACCTATTTTTCAAGGAGTTATGCCCCTCTATAACTTGGAAAATTAAGTTTTTGTCAGTTTTCTGGACTTTTTTTCTGCAACGGATGAAGATATTCAGATGAAATTTGATACACAGCTGGGTCTTGGATAGTTACAGAGCAAGTTCGACTTATGTCACGCTTGACCTATTTTTCGAGGAGTTATGCCCCTTGATGACTTGGAAAATTCAGTTTTTGTCAGTTTTCCAGACTTCTTTCTGCAACAAATAGAGATATTCAGGTGAAATTTGATACTCAGCTTAGTCTTGGATAGTTACAGAGCAAGTGCAACTTTCGTCACGCTTGACCTCTTTTTCGAATCGATAAAGCAGATAAAACCTCAGAACTGAGCTGCACAGACAGTAAGTTTAATTTAAACTCATATATGTTTAATTGAAGAGTAATTCATAGGTAGAGTTGCAGGACATAAATATATGCCGCCGGTAGGGGACTATATCGCTCAGCGATCATAACATTTTTCTCTCTAATTTCATGCTGCTAGATTCTGTTACTCTACAACATTATAACAGCAATGATTTAGTAGAGAAATAATAGGAAATATTTTAGACTATTGGACAGAATTTCCTCTGATCCCTGAGCGACCACCCCCCCCCCTTTCTGTACTTTCACGCTATCGATTATTTATTTTAAAATCGATTATCGAAATCGGATGACTTCAACACGCCGCTAATCGATTATTATCGATAATCGGCCCATCACTACTTCTGACTGTTGGTTGGACTTCTCGACAGATCTGAGTTTGGTTTTACATTCATATTTTTGACATTATTATGTTAAACGTCTTCAAATTCAAAAGCATCATTTAAGAACTGATAAACTTTCAGCATGGGTCAGACATGCACGTTTCGGGTACATAACCTTCGTCGGTGATCCTCAATCTAAACAATGTAATATGGCCAAAGAGTGTGAAATGTTAAACGTCTTCAAATTATTATGTCCGAAGGTGAACCGAAAGACGTAGCAGGATGGGTGGGATATCATGCAACAGGACCCATATTTTAGAAATTTCAAGAAATGTTGATGACAGAAAATGTCGAATGTGTTGAAAAAACGATCAACCGAAGTTGATCTAACTTGGCTATATGTGCCCTCGGGGACTCCTGGTCCACCAGCAGTGACACTCACCAAGTGGTATACATATAAACGTCTTCAAATTCAATGGCATCATTTAAGAACAGATACATTTTCAGCATGGACCACGCATGCACGTTTCGGGTACTTAACCCTCGTCAGTGATCCTCAATATTAACATTGTAATATTGCCAGAGTATGAAAATTGTGTTCAAAATGTACCGAAAGACGTAGCAAGATGGGTTGGATGTGATGCTACAGGACCCACGTTTTAGAAATTTCAGGAAATTGATAACAAAAATTTTAGAAAGCGTTCAAGAAACGATCAAACGAAGTTGATCGAACTTGGCTACATGTGCCCTGGGGACTCCTGGTCCACCAGCAGTGACACTCACCAAGTGGTATAAATGTTAAACGTCTTCAAATTCAATAGCATCATTTAAGAACAGATAAATTTTCAGCATGGACCAGACATGCACGTTTCGGGTACTCAACTCCCGTCAGTGATCCTCAGTCTAAAGAATGTAATATGACCAAAGAACGTGATAGTTATTATGTGCAAAGATGTACCGAAAGACGTATAACGTACAACTTCCAGTCTGGTTTTTTTAATTGTATTTGTTGCTTCACTTTGCAAAGTTGAGTTGAAATTTTACGTTACTACAATAGCGCATGAATTTCAGTAGACCCTTCCAGGAAAGTATCTGAGATACGAATAAATACTCCTTGAAATTAATTTTAAAGTTTTAATGCTTTAAAGAATGGGCAGGGTATTTGATTTGAACATATTTTATTTCCAATTCAATGAAATGAGATCGGGCGTTAAGGTTTTACAACATTTCCTTCAATGGTGATATAATAAACATAAGTATAGCCAAGAATGACGGACATTAGAATTTTCAAAATATTTTCAAATAAAGAATTTGATTTTTAATATCAAGAATTCGCTTTCAATGTATCTCTGGAATTCTTCATAGGAGGAAATCAAACAAGAGAAGGTAGGAAATGTCACATTAATGTGTTTGATGACAAAATATCATGTCTGTCATCTACTGATATCTCTGTACAAGAATTCATATCAAAGAATTACGTAATCGATATCTTTGCTTTTCCTTCTGATGAAATGAATACAGATCAAACAAAATTTACATATTAATTTAGAACTGAGCTAAAATCGAAGAACATACACGCTAACGTTATCTTTTGATATTTGTAGAAAATTGACTTTTTGATAAAGATGGCTGGATTTGTTGCAGATATATCGTTGCATATGGTTGTCCGTTGTTGATTTGTCAAGGTGATAAAAGAACAAGACAAAGACGAATATGGAGATATCTATTGATATAGAGAGTGAAGTTATGTGTGACATTATAACGATCCAGATTACAGAGTCAGAGACATAATCGTGAGTATTGATGTTCCGCAATTTTGGCGAGGAGGGGGTCAGTTCAAATTAAGCTGCTGCGGGTTTAAAAGAAATACAATGTATCAGTCAGCTTTTTCCCCATTGTTAGCTCACCTGAGCGAAGCTCAAGTCAGCCATTGTCATAGCGTGCGGTCCGTCATCCATCCGTCCGTCATCCATCCGTTGTCCGATGTAAAATATTTACATTTTCGACCATCAATCACAGAATTTCACGAAACCTTACAGGAAGCAAGTGCTCAGGGTCCTCCGCCGACTTTGTGATTTTTTTGTCGATCGGTCGACAAATATGGCCGCCGAGGTCTCTGATAGGCTGACGCATTTTGCAACCACAGCACAGAATTTCATGAAACCTCACAGATAGCAAGTGCTCAAGGTCCTCTACAAAGTTTGTGTTTTTCGTGCTGATAGGTCAACAAATATGGCCGCCGAGGTCTTTAATTGGCTCACGCATTTTCGACCTGTCCTCTGTAACCGCTAAACATAATTTCACGAAACCTTGCAGGAAGCAAGTTCTCAAGGTCATCTACCAAGTTTGTGTTTTTCATAACGATCGGTCAACAAATATGGCCGTTCAGGGCTCTGATTGGCTGACACAATTTCGACTTCTCCTCTGGAACCACTGCACATCATTTTATGAAACCTAAAAGGAAGCTAAAATGAAGCAAGTGCTCAAGATCCTCTACCAAGTTTGTGGTTTTTTGTGCCGATCGGTCAGCAAAAATGGCCACCGAGGGTTCTTATTGGCTGATGCATTTTCGACATCTCCTCTGCAACCACAGCACAGAATTTCATGAAACCGTAGAGGAAGGAAGTACTCCATTGTCCACTATCAATCTTTTGAAACTCAAATGACGCCTTGGGCCTCTTGTTAAGAGTTTTACCTTGACCCCCTCCCAAGGGAATTGATTCTACATACATGTACGTGTATGAAGATTTTGATATGAAATGAACGGCCGCGCACCTTCTATTTTTATTATAAACAGGATATGATTAAGCAAGTACAAGAGTATAAGAGTACAAATGTATAGCAGTACATTGTGTATGTTCTTTACTGATTGAAGGGAAATCAATATCCCATGAATTAAAAAAAGTCAGTTTTATGGATAGTCAGGTGGCAAAAGAAAAGAGTCATGTGCGCACGTAATCCGGGTAACTACACCATTTGCTACTAATCGTTGGTTATGTGAAGTCTTTGGTGGTAAGTGTTTAAAAATGTCGTATTGATTTTTCTCGTTTCATTGGTGTCTCTCGTTGCGCTTGTCCCCCCCCCTCCCATGTGTTTTCGCGATTAGGTGTTTGGTTATATAAAACGAGAAAGGAGGGGATCTCAGACAAGACCCTGTTGCAGCACCAACAGCAAAACACGAAAACACCCGGTGCCGACTTTGGACGGCCATTTGCCACGCGAGTATAAATGGTGTGGTTATCCTGGATTACGTGCGTACAACCCCCTCACTTCTCCAATTACCCAGATGTCTCGAAGAAAGTACAATTGTGATGTAAAATAACCTCCTAACTGTTAGATGACCTCACACAAACAAGACCGCAAAACGTAGGGGCCCAAGCTACACAGATGAAAATGTAAATGGATATAAAAAGAGGGCGTGCGTAATACAGTGCGTGCTCTGCCGGCTGTATCGAGCTCATGTATGTAATCACCCGAGGAGTCCGACTGACATTCAGAGAGGACAGGTGGTCGGGGCCCTGTCTTCTCTAAAGAGGTTTGGACAGGGCCCGTCATGGAGTCCCGTCGTCACAGTCAGTCAGAGGGCAAGTGTCAAGGATGCGCTGGTACGAGACTGTAGATTGGTCAAGTACAATGACATTAGGATCATATCCACGGTATAAAAGGCGTTTGATGATTCTGACGCATTTTCGATGGTTATGCTGCCTGCCTTTGATCCTTCTAATTTTGTTTATTATATCACCATAAAAGACAGGTTGTGAATACCCAAAGTAATGTACTCTGTTGCGTGTATAGATCCGAATTTTAAAAGAAGTTGACCGTAATTTTTGTAAAATTTCCAGAAAGTCTTAACTAAGTATGAAGCCGAAACCTTGACCTAAAAGTTTTTTGGTAATTTGTAAATTTCTACTGTGAAAATCCAAAATATAAGTACATGTTCTAGCGTACCGGATGAGCTGTGATATGTAAATGCCGTATGACGGTAATCTTGGAACATCACAGTCAAGCCAGGGGAAATTTACTATGTTGAAACCAAAATCATTCCTTTTGTCATATACACTTGTATGAATCTTTCCGTTTAAAATTTTGATATTTAGGTCCAAAAATGGTGTTTCTGTATTTGTAACGTTTGCCTTGTTAAGTGCTAATTCTTGTTGATAAATTCCATCCTTATATAATTCGAAAGAAGGATTGTCAATAGTTAGAATATCATCCAGATACCTAGAAGTATTATTGAAACATTTCAGATCATCAAATTTTCTTTGCTTTTGAAGATTTTGGATAAATTCTTTTACATAAGTGTATAAAAATAAATCTGCAACAAGAGGCGCACATTTAGTACCAATAGGAATTCCTACGACCTGTTTGTATAGATTCTCACCAAATCTAACATAAATATTGTCCAAGAGGAAGGACAAGGCATTACACAGGTCACTACATGTCCATGATTTGTACGATTTGCATGTAGTCTGTCGAGGAAAAGAAACCCTTCTATTCAGATGTACAAATGTAAGTTTTTCGCTCTCGATCAAAACACCATTTAATGAGATTAGATAATCGATCATTAATTTTGTGATGAGGAAGTGTGGTGTACATATTAGAGAAGTCGTATGAAGAAATCGTATTGCCTTGGACATTTCCAGATTTCATTTTGTCAATCACATCCCCTGATTTCTTAATGGACCAAAATAAATTTACATTGTTCCTGTTTAGAACCGTTTCACAATATCTAGTTATGTGTTCTTTAATAGCAGTAAGTGCTGACGTCAGATTTCTAGACAAAATAGTAGTGGAGCAATTAGCAATAAATCGAAATTTGTCAGGAGACTTGTGCAGTTTCGGTATGCAATATAGTTGGATAGTGACACGAGATCCGACGTTAAATGTAGAATCAATGTATTCGACGATCTTGATGGATATTTCCACAGTGTATTTTCCGTCTTTTTGAACTCTCGTCTACTTTTATTAAGTCGTAGTATGAGCAAGAACATGTAGGTTTGAAGGGGCTTTTAGGTTCAATGTGCTCTACTGAAGACTGCAGGGTCGTCACGTACCGCCAGCAACGCTATAGCTTATATTTGACCTATCATTTGATGGCACACCCAGTATTCTAATATCATCAAACTAAACCCAACTGTCAATGACTTTCAAACAGTTCTTCAAATAATGTATATAATTCAATAAAGGCAAGACATAATAAACGCCACATTATAGTGTATAAATCGCCTTCAGCATTTTCATTAGTTTGCGACAAATGAGAAATCTTGACATTTTCTGCAACAGCCTCATCAACAAAGCAATGAAACACGTAAGGAGAGAACAACACTTGTCTCATGCAATCTAACTCAAACATGCCGTATATGTTTTTCCAGGAAAATTGTTATGTTACACCACAATTGAGCCTTATTATCACTTCTTCTTTTGCAGGTAGATCGTCCTTTATGATTCAGCCTATAATATTGATGTATACATATTAAACCATCTACAGAAGTATAACAGATCTACAGTTAATGTGAGTGCTAAATTAGAATTCTCAGTGTCACAAGCTATTTCTTTATTAACATTGTATCGGTAAATTTTCTCTCAGATTGGGATCAAAGAGTCAGCGGCTCTGATATCTGAATTAAGCTTTATGAAGCTGTCAGTTATTGTAGATCTATATACAGGTTAAAACGGTATTTACAGCAAAATGTCACCGTCAGGATTGGCCAGGTAAGAACGTTTGATTAAAGGCAATAATTATAATATTGTTTGTCTTTTATTTGAAATATCAAAGATAATCCATGCTTTATATCTATAATCAGATAATGACTGCGCAGTTCTTCTGTCGGTTCGTCAATTATTACAAATATAACAGAGCATTACATGAGAACATTAAAACTATTATTTCAATTTGAACGAGTTTTATTTCGGTTTATATAGCGAATGTATATACATTGAATCCTTTAAAGAATCATACCGGCCAGGTATCTTTATCTCCTTTTACGTCAATAGGGGGTGTGTCAATCTGTAATTTCTTAAAGAAGTTCGGATTCTTCGAGAAATGTGACTTTAACTCGCTCCGGTAAGCAGAGGACATATTGTTCTTTTTACATTTCATTTTTTTTTTTTAATATTCATCATAATCTTTCTTTGGTTCAGGGTTGATTAAGTTATTCTTCAATTAATGAATTAAACATTGTGTGATTGTCAAATGATCGGGGATAAGTAGATGGGATTTCGACAGTTTTACTCTATTCTCTAAGATTTATTATTTTCATCCATGTATATTAGATTCCAAAAAGAATCGAAATAACTTTGAATAGATTACATATATCTAACAAATTTGCAATACATTGAACCAAATTGGGATTTGTTTTCATCAGTAGAAAATTTCAGTTTGGCTATAGTCAGGAAAATTCAAAGTTCTGTTTTATACCTCTGTCACACCTAGCCGGATACCGACGAGTAACGGATAACAAAATTTTCTCTCCGTTGGTCTCCGTTCGCATCCGTTACTCATCCATTAGTCGTCCGTTATTCGTCCGTTACTCGTCCGTTGAATCCGTTACTCTTCCGGCGATGTCCCTTGGTCATCGATATATCCGTTGTAAACTTTTGAGCATGCTCTAAACTTTCCATCGGACATTTTGAGCATGCTCAATACTTTCCACCGGATAGAACGGACTAAGACGTCCGCTACTTATACGTTACGTGTCCGTCAATATCCGTTTTGTCCGTTACTCGCCCGTTACATCTTGGTAGGTGTCCGTTAGATATCATTCGATATCTGTTGGATGGGTGCCCTTTGACGTACGGTAGAATCGAGACACGAACGGATATCTACCGGACGCAAAAAGAATATAACGGAGATGTAATGGACACCTACCGGAGACCGACGGATAAGTAACGGACGTCCATCCATCTTCCGTTTTGTCCGATTCTTATACGTTTAATTTCCGTTGCTTCTTCGTTACTCGTACAGGGAAGTCCCTTACATGACCGGTAGATCTCCGGTACTCGTATGGTACGTTTCCGTTCCAAACTAGTCGCGAGAGCCTCGAGCAGAGACAGTGTCGATTCTTTACAAACGGACGACCAACGGGCTAAGGATTTTGCCTATTTTTTCATCCGTAAGATGTCCATTCGCGAAGGTTTGACACTTCCATTAGTCTATTAAAATATCTTATATTTATATATTCCTTTTTGGGTCTAATTTTATTCAAAGCATTGTAAGAGGGAATCGTATATATATTTCACTTTCTTTGTTGACTGGTCACGATCTCTCTTTGAATTTTCCTCGGAATTATGTACTGCATGAGTAGAATTGATAAGAAATTAATCTGAATTAGTAACATTGATCTTTTTATAGGCTGATTGTAATTGTTTGAGCATTTGTTAAGATTAGAAGAATCTTTTCATCTTCTTCTGATTTACATATTATTGATTGAATCCGTTGATATATTATGCGTTACTTAGTCGTTAACGAATATGTTTTAAGCCCACCGGAGCTAAGATTGAGAGCTATATACTAGTATACATGTATATATAATATTGTCATAGCGCATCACTCTTCTGTACGTCGTCGATTTTGTCGCCGCCGTTGTCCGTTGTAAACTTTTCACATTTCCGATTCCTCTGCAACCGCTGCACATGATTTCATCAAACGTGACACAAAGCAAGTACTTGAGGTCATCTACCAAGTTTGTGATTTTCAACCTGATTTGTCTTACAATACGAACGTTTTGGACTACTTTGTAACCGCAGCACAAAATTTCAAGAAACCTTAGAGACATTAAATGCTGCGTTTTTCGTCATGATTCGTCCATCAAAATGGCAAGGATTATGCTTGGCCGATAGAGCTGGGAGTGGGGATTGAATTTTGTTGAAGCTTAAATGGGGATCAGACCATTATGGCCAATGGGTATTTTAGAGATGACGATGGTACATGCTGGAATTGTCAAGACAGGATGACAGATTTTCTGCCCTTCTTATTCTAGGAAAATATCGGTGCTCGTATGTTCGACCAACATCGGTATTTATGTAGGCGTCACACTGTCCCGATTATGATATCCGATTGACACACGAATATGAAATTTTCAATTTCGTGCGAAGTTACTCCCGAATATGGTTAAGATCCGCTCAGCAACCGATGTTTTTACGATGCTAAAAGATGATTACACGATGCCAAAAGATGACTACACGATTGTATCCGAACCGCTCCCGATGGCAACACGACGGGACAAATTCTATCGTAAAACATATCCGAAGGTCATACGAAGGCTTACGATGTATATAAACGAAGGCTATTAGATTGCTTTACGACGTCGTATCTAGAATGCGATGCATCGGATTATAACCAGGAATGCATCACGTTTTGGATGTTTAAACATTCTTGTTTAATCAGTACCACAGTATCAATGGTTTCCTCCTCCGCCTTTTATTATTTCTGTCTCAGAAAAATACAAAAAATACCCAAAAGTTAGCAACTCAAATATATGTTATCGAATATCTGAATCGCCCTGTCTATGTAGCATGGTTAGCCAAGATATATGAATGTTGATTCTTATCATGCTCGACCATCTTTGAAAGTTTGATTTTACAAGGCATATCATTACAGTTTGTGACTACCAGACGGACAAATAGACAACGGGTTCAGCTATCAGTGATCTTTGCGTAGCAGTTGACATGTATTATTGTCAACCAAAAATTGTCTTATATCACGAATTTCATTTATAAACATCATTGGTGGAAACAAGTGGAAGACGTGATGATTCAATGTAAGAAAGATGAAAATGGATATATGTCACAACAAGATACTAGTATTACCAGTAATTATATCTAATACACATGTACATGCTCTCTTAGATGCATTTAAAGAAGCAATGCTTCTGCCCTTTCTTTCATTATAGTAACATTATCAAGGCACGCCATTTTGCTTTATTGATTGATTGTGAACTTGCAAATTTGAAGAAGACAGGAAAATTTTTATTTTGATAAATTTAGATTACATGTAACTTACTTTAAAATGGCTTTGACTATTATGTCTTTGAAATGTTCTTTTTAATATTTGTGTCTGTCATCTTTTGTATCGGGATCCCATCTTAACGTCATCGTACTAAAGTAAGATGACCTTACGATGTCATTTCGATGGAATTGCGAGGTTGTCACGAAGTCGTATAGCCTTCCTAACTCCATCGGGAGGTTCTTGACACGTTCGTAATGCCTTCGTATGGCAAAATTTAACCGATGGTCCCAATGGTAATTCGAAGGAGAAACGAAGATGTTACGAATACGCAAGATGCCTTCTCGATGGTCTTACGAAGGACAAGATGATTACACGAACCTGTTTCGAAGATGGTCCTTCGGGAGTGCCATCGGGAATTTTTTGGCATGCCAAAGATTTTGACAGCACTCCCGAAGTTGTTCCCGAAGTTTGACAAATCAAGCCGGCGGTCATACGATGGTTCAAGATGGCCTTACGAATAGCCCGATGATATTACGATCACACCCGAATTTGAACAAATCCTTTATCGTGTGGCCATCGGCTGCTTAAATCGGGACAGTGTGACGCCAGCATTAACAAAAGATTGATAATTGTTATAATGCATCCTTATATGTACCTATTCAATCCTCACCGTAAACCGCTCCATACCTGCATGTTGTATTGTCATGGATACCCAATATGACAAAATCCCTCTCTCTTCGTGCAAAATATACATCGATAACATCCGTTAATTAGTGCGAGCCAAGCCTAAGCTTCAGATATGACATATTCTTTTTGGGGAGATTTCTGCGAAAATTACATTAATGTCAGATATTCACATATTTTCCGCTGCTTTTGAAATAGTTAACCTGATTGTAAAAGTGCTGCCTAGTAACGCTTTCTTTTGAAGATTCTGTGACAAATTACGAAATCAGCCTATTCAACTTCAACTGTTCGCTTTGAAAACAATGATATATAACGTTTCACAGATACTAACTATGTTTGGATTATTATGGTCTCATCTTTTGATTTAGTATTACCCAGACATTTTAATCAACATCTCATGTTTTGTCAAGTACATGTCTCATCTTTCATAGCATTATTCTATTGGTTACTAAAGCGCTGAACAATAATTTGTATTTGGTCGCATCTCCTGCGTAAAAGGTTAAAAAAGGATGAAGGTATCTTGACGGTATACGAACCATCTTATCATTCCATGTGCAGATCCAGAAGGGGTTCGAAACGTAAAAACACCCTTGTGCACGGACCCAAGAAAAATTATCTATTTTATTCCTATCAGAATATAATTCGTCGTTAAATAGTCAGGCTGGAAAAACCCCCTTCCCCTGAGAATTATCTTTCATTTTAATCTTTGAAAGTTATTAAGTAATACTTAAATTATCGTTTCAGGATCAGATCCCCTTTTCATCATGAAGGACCATGCAAAGAGAAGTTATAAGAAATCAACCAAGTTTAGACCTATCAAAATGCCATTACAACCGATGAAAGTGTCACACCATATTCACACAAAGGAAAGGTACAACGTTCATAATATTAAAAAAAATGTAAATAATGTTATATTTTCAAAAACAACGAATCAGATTAAATTGATATTTCACTATCATTTTATTTGGCACACGAGCCAAATGTATGAATTGATAAAATAAAAGTCTTTGATAAGTAAGCATCCTCCATTAGCGGTTTGGTTTCCTATGCCTATTGCACATGTCCAAGAAACACTATAAAATAATCCTTGGAAAGGGAGACAAAATATCAATTATACAATGTATACTATATTTTGAGCAGTTGACTTGTATAAGCTAACAAAATGTGTCGATCTACGCATTTCAATTTATCTGTAATCAGTTTTCATCGCTGATGCCATTTTCCGCTGAGATACTTTCTTTGTAAAGTCGTGGATTTTTAAACATTGAACATTGAAACGAAAGTTTGAAATTGTCCAAACTTTACAAAAACAAATGAATGCAATTTACTCCACAATGTTTTTTTTTTTTTTTGATTATATTTTATTATATATATGTTTCATTGCCAAGTATGCATGGTAAGATGGTCACCAAAAGGCTGGTGAATATTCTTATTTCTCTTCAAATACTGCATTTTCTTACTTGAATGTGAGCTACATGTATTCCTTTTCATGACCACTGTCTTCCGATGAAATAAATTTCTTACTTTTTCGTTGTTTGCAACAGAGTATTCCTTGAAGCAGTAGAAAGAGGAGACAAGCACACGGTCATACGATGTCTTCAGGATCCCAACCCTGTTAACGTTAACTGCACCAATATGCTGGGGAGATCGGGGATCCAGATAGCCGTGGACAATGAGAACATAGAACTGGTGGAGATTTTACTTCAACAGAAAGGCGTCAAGATAGGTGACGCCTTGCTGTACGCCATCAGAGAAGGCGTATACAGGATTGTTGAAATGCTGATAGACCACCCCTCTATCACCCTGGAAATGCTTGGACCTGAATGGTCAAAATCCAAACATAGAGAAGAGGAAAGCTCGGACTACTCCGCTGACATATCACCCATCATCCTGGCAGCTCATTGTAACCAGTTTGAGATCCTTCAATTATTGATACTACGTGGAGCCAATATAGAGACCCCGCATCAACTCTCATGCTCCTGTAAGATATGCCAGGAACAAGTCCTTGAGGATAGTCTGCGACATTCTTTGTTCAGAATTAACTCTTACCGTGCTTTGGCCAGTCCAGCGTGGATATCACTGACCAGTCCGGACCCGATCCTGTCCTCGTTCAGACTATCGTGGGAGCTGGAGAAGTTAGCCCTCAGAGAGAACGAGTTCAAGGACACTTACATGGAGCTCAGTGAGCAGTGTAAACGGTATGCTTGTGATCTGTTGGACCAGTGTAGAAGTAGTGAGGAGGTGATAGCAGTCCTGAATAAAGAATGTGAGGATGACAGTGACGACGATGAAATAGTCGGCGGGCAAGAATTTCAGGAGAAGCTCACATTATCACGCCTGAAACTGGCGCTCAAATATGAACAAAAACAGGTCAGTGTTTTACCAGTTTTGGTGTTCCTTATTACATATGATGGTAAAAAAGTATCTATTATATTTATGCAACAGGGTGTAATTGGAATTCCAATTACCTTTTCTTGACCAAATGTTTAACTATCTCTCAACTGTGCTAAAGAAATTGCTTAGATGGCTAGCACTTACTTGTCTCAACAATTTTCGTGTCTTGAATCAATCGATAGCTACCTATGAGTTTGAATTGCCATTGCCACTTTATCCTCATTACAATCCCATCTTGGGGTTTATACCCGCAATTCGCACAACCACACCATTTTCCTATCAACCGGCTAATGATCATCATAAATGGAACTCTGAACATTACACATTGATGACGTAGCGCTCGTGTATAAATTGCTTATCGGTCCTCTCCGTTTACTAGTTGTATGTTGTCATAGTTTATAGTACCTTGCATTGGTTTATGTATGTGCGTGTCCTTGTATGTTCTTTCTTGTACATATACTTGTATACCCATTCATTTTGACTAAAAGTTAGTACTGTAACGAAAAAAAAAATTTTACTGCAATTATAATTTTATCATGTTATCCCTTAATCATCTGTCCTTTTTAGCTGAAAAATTTTACGACATTCTCTCTGCAAACAAGCTTCCAAATTTATCCAAGCATTGTCTTCTTATTCTAAATGCATTTAAGTTAACTTTAACCATTGTACTTAGATTTTGTCCTTTGTCTTATAGCTCTAGAATGCAAAACTGATTGAAAAATGGCTCATAAGTCGCGGTTTTCTTTAGGTGTCACAAATGTCTGTCTGATAATCAGATTTTCTAACGTCCCTTATTGCATCAGCAGAGGACAACACAGGGCATGGACGGGAATCGTAACCGAGAGCCGGAATTTCAATCCCATGCCAAGTATGCAATATCACACCCTGTAAACCTAACATGAGATTCTATCACCAACACGTGTCCTTATTTTGTAAAAGGAGAGGCAAAAGTGACTGAACTTGAAATCGAATCCGAGACCTTCTTGTGTTTTGACAGACGTTTTTACCAACTGATGTGTATGTATTGATACGTACACCTCCTACAATTGATGTATCATGTGTCTTTCCTTGTGAATTTGAGAACTATTCTTTTTTTTCAATTTTAACACAGAAAAAATCTGTCAGGCTAGAGAAAAAAGTAAAGTGTCCATTGTAGCGTCACCACCGACAAATTCTGAACGTTAGCAGCAATATAGTGTCTATGGACGGAATCTTTTGAAATCTTTTGTTATAAAACTGTAATATGACACCCTTGATAAAAAATTAAAATTAATTCATCGTAATTGATGTGTAATAATGTAAGGTGAATGACTATTTCAAGATGAAAGGGTGAGAGAAGGATTCCCACGGTAATCAAATATCCTTATCCGTGTTTGAAAGATTGTTTGATGTACGTACAAAATGACGTAATGCGCGGCGCCCCTCGCCCACCCTTCCCTTGATTGGGGGGAGGGTTAGGGGATGACTTGGCGAAAAAAATGTCAACATAGAATTCACCTGAACTTCACCTTTCTTCGTACTTGACCGCATTCTAGACCAAGGACGTGTTACTACATGTTTAAATGTCTACCTGTGTTACTCGTCTCTGATCTCGGCCATTTCATTCATCTCCAGATACCGCGAAGCACCCTTTGTTTGTTCATTAAAGGGACTGACGACGGCAATGAAATGAGATACAGACAAGTGCGACGAGCTTTAAAGATCAAAGGACGTGGGAGTTTAAATTCTGAATGGGTTCGTGATTCAACCCGTTGATATCGTCTCCAATCATTCATCAATTGAAAATTGTACGTGTTACGACTTGATTAGGTATATTTGATAATCCCAAGTTGCATGTTATCAAAAAATAACAAAACAGGTATTTGGATATAATTTTTTATTGTGTTACAGGTTATATAGGTGACAGACAAATTATTCGTTGAAAAGAACATCGAAATCATGTTTACATTCACTCAATATGTGAGAAATGGCGTCTTCTATAGTTCTGTCATTCAAATTAATTTGACTAAGAATGTAATGTCGCATTTTCTTATGCAATGCACAATTCATCAATGAAATAGAGCTTCTTAAGAAGTCACTATAAGTGTCCAATAGCATATTCCGGTCAGCTTCCATCATTTCTTGTTTGACGTGCTCTCGAGCCGTGTCCTCTAATTCTCCAGCACAGATTAATTCACCGACTTTTTTCTGAAACTCGGGGTCTCGTTTTTCCCATATTTCATTGATCCAACGATCAAATCCGGACGTGTCGTCTTCACTTTCGTCCAAATAATCACCTGCCTCGCTGTCTGTTCCGTAGCTAGACACGACGTCGGTATCTGTATGGTTAAATTTATTGTCGCCACACGCCCTTCTTTTAAAAATTTTCTTTGGTTCCGACGTGCAATTCAAGATGTTCGGGCGTAGACGATGTGACTCGGGAGTCGATTGTTTAAAATCAATCAGCAGGGATCCGTAGGGTTGCTCAACTGCTCTCTCGTAAGCATCCAGGAGTTTCCTAGAATTTCCTGGAAACATCTGTCGGGCCAATGCGGCGATTTGCAGTTGGTCGCGTGGATTTTTAAAGACGACTAAGTATTGCGTGTTGAGATTCATAGTTCTATTTCCTTTCCCTTTATTGTATAAATTCTGCATGATGCATGCTACACTCAGGTTGCGGTGATGAGCTCCTTCTATGAACAGTTCGCAGACGTCTTTGTTTTCGGTTGCATCTTTCATCATATCGTCAATAATGACAAATGTTCGTTCTTTAATATTAAAAAATGCATCATCGTTCATCTCTGAAGGAAGGTTCTGAATGAATTGTACCTTTGGTATGTGAAGTCGTAGTTCGTCATACAAGGGTTGCCATCGTTTGTACATCCATACTATCCTCTCCGAGGGAGGAGTGATGACGTCATTTCTGTTTAACAAAAGAGTCTTCATCCATGTACTTTTCCCATTCATCGTAGGACCGGAAACAATCATTGTGAAAGGATGCTTTAGGGTAAATGGTTCTTTCGAAATAACCTCATTGCTTCCATGAGGAGGAGGAGGAGGAGGAGGAGGAGGAGGAGGAGGAGGAGGAGGAGGAGGAGGAGGAGGAATACTTCCGTAATGAGGATATTGTTGGTTGGCTACAGGAGGAGGATGCGGCTGATTACTTCCGTAAGAATGAAACAGTTGGTTGTTTCCGTGAGGAGGAGGAGGAGGAGGAGGAGGAGGAGGAGGAGGAGGAGGAGGAGGAGGAGGAGGAGGAGGAGGAGGATTGCTTCCGTAATGAGGATATGTTTGATTTGTTGCAAAAGGAAGAGGAAACGGTTGGTTGGTTACTGGAGGTGTAGAAGGATATGGTTGGTTGTTTCCATGAAAAAGACGATGATGTCTTTTCCAATTATCATGACGGGTAAATGTACGATTACAGAGAGAGCACGATACTGACTGCATGATGACTTTCTTCCAAATGAGAACACTTTCTGTATTCATTTGTTTTTAAAGCTTTACATCTGAGCAATTCTCCGTCCTGGTGGTCCTCCAATGTAAGGTTTGCTGACTTTCTTTAAAGGCTTGGTTTTCTTTGATGCCTTTAGAGGCATGTGTATTGCCCCCTCTTTGACAACATGTTCAAATTGAGACCTGGCTCTCTCCGCAAATTTCTCGGCCGGTTTTAATCTCTGGTTAAGCTGACGTATGGAGTAATCGTATTTTGCTAATTCTGCTAGTTTTTCCTTATCCCCTACCGGAAGTTCCGGTCTAGCTGGTCTCATTACAGCGTTTGGTTTATATTTTCCTCCGCCATTTTGCAATTTGGATTTTTCCTTGAGTGCGGCGCCATATACATCGTCCTTGACATTATAGATTCTAGCGTACCTCCAAACAGATTTTCCTTTTCTATTTCTCACTCTGCGTTTTACAAGGACCGAATTCTCCATGTCCCATAGTTTAGGATCGGACATATACTGTTTTCTCAAGTTAAAAGGCATGGTGTGAACTGTTCGACTCTTTATTCATGAATGACGATAGTATAATGATTGAGATCTTTTTATTCTTTTTTGGTAAACACAAGAGACAAGACCGTCTCGTTCAGAAGATATGTAGCCGGTTTCGATGTCTTGTCTAATATCCAAAAATGGATGCTTTCGAAATCCTTGCAACGCACGGGTACTGGATAAGGGTTCTGGAAGATCATGTTACCCGTATCTGTTATGTAAACACGTCTTAGCAAAGGGGTTTTATTCTGATTTATATACGACATGTCACATATATCTGCATAAACAAATATTTCGTTTTGTGCTTTCCGTGTCACCCTATCTATGCCAATTTCCAACATGGCAACAGTCCAATCTCCAGGAAAATTCAATCCTTTGTTGACTGCAATTCTGAAATCTGACGGACTATTGGACGGAAAGATATCCATGCAATCCGTTGAGCGCACAACCATGCGGACCGACATCTTGAATCAAATGAAAACTTTCAACTTGATGGTTTATTTATATCCTTTTCAAACCCTACCCCCCCCCCCCCCCCCAATCAAGGGAAGGGTGGGCGAGGGGCGCCGCGCATTACGTCATTTTGTACGTACATCAAACAATCTTTCAAACACGGATAAGGATATTTGATTACCGTGGGAATCCTTCTCTCACCCTTTCATCTTGAAATAGTCATTCACCTTACATTAATACACATCAATTACGATGAATTAATTTTAATTTTTTATCAAGGGTGTCATATTACAGTTTTATAACAAAAGATTTCAAAGGATTCCGTCCATAGACACTATATTGCTGCTAACGTTTACCGTAGAAGAAAAATTGTGACACTGGGGTCCATTTTTAAAATCTTCTTCATACTTTAACAAGAAAGGCTATAACATTAATATTATAGCAGGAGTACGGACTGCCTATTCACTTTAACCTTGTAACTATGAACGTTTCATGCAACCTTTAATAAAAACCACACAAAAAAGAGATACTTTGATTTGATAAATGATAAAAAAAATCATTGATTTCTACATGGAATAGGGTTCCTTGAACTCAGTTGAACACGTTAAATTTTATGCCTCGTTTACACGGAGAGTTTATTGCACAATAAACGTTAATTTGTTGCGCAATAAATTTGTTTTGCGTTCACACGACAAAATTTATTGCGCAATAAATTTTCTATTTGTTTCGCAATAACTTTATTGCACAACAAATTCTGCCGTGTAAACGCTAAGCGAAACTGTTGCGCAATAAATCTGACGCATGCGCACCATCACGACAGGAGAAAGAGATTGTTATACTTACGAATATAACTATTCGACGTCTTTATTCTTAAGATTCTATTAATATTGAGAGATTCCGATTTTTAGTATATATAAGAACGAACGCCTTTCGCTTTTCTATAAGTTTGAACCCCTGTAAAAATGACGTCACAATTGAATGACGTCGTGCTCTAGACTGAAATGACAAATAAATGAATGTTCTCTCAAAATAGTCTTTTTAGACTTTACGAAAATTATTCGAACATTTTCATCAAGGTTTCTGTTATACATCAATTTTTTATTCATGATTCTTGTGCATTTGCATTGGCATTTTATTGCGCAATAGTTTCGGTCTCGTGTGAACGCAGAAACGCTTATTGCGAAACAAATTTGTTGCACAATAAAGTTATTGCGAAATAAATTTATTGCGCAACCGTGTAAACGAGGCATAAATATCTTCCTTTCACTCTAACAATGTAATTATGAAATTTCCAAGAAATTAAATTAATATTTTGATTAATGAAAACAAAGCCATTTAAAAGAAAAAATTCTTAGGCGAGATTCGAACCAACGACCATGGGCACTAGAAGCGATCAAGTTCACCACTGTGTCCCGAGTCCTTTGATCATTGAGAAAGGAGGGGGTGAAAAAAAAAAGAATATTAACCTTGACCAACGGAAACCCAACAATAAAATTTGATTAAAAACAAAATTTCTACTTAGAATGGGGCCCACTTGAATTCAGTTGTATATGTTGCATGATTTTGTGCAGTTTTCGTTCTCATTATATTACAAGTACAATAGAAGCTGTAAAATAAACTAAAGTGAAGCTAATTCCGCCATTATTGACCTTAGGTAAGAGACAACAGAGACTCGGCGCATGATCGGAAATATTGCATAACGATGTTGCGTAAGACTTAGCTGAAAACAAATATGCAGGAAGAATAGCATTCCTAAGAATAGTCAACAATGAATATATGTTAAACGTCTTCAAATTCAATAGCATCATTTAAGAACGATAAATTTACAGCATAGACCAGACATGCACGTTTCGGGTGCTTAACCCTCGTCAGTGATCCTCAATCTAAACAATGTAATATTGGCAAAGAATGTGAAATTACAATAGTTTATGAATGTTTATCCGCTACTGTCATTCCGTATTAGAAAATCCTTTAAATAATTACTCAAGTTAAGCCAATGATATTTAATCAGGTTGTAGACGAGAAAGAATTAAAAGAAAAAACCGATTTCCATATGACACCCTATAATATATGGATATGTACTTGTAGATTTCTTAGGGTCATCCAGGGGACAAAACAAAAACGATAAAGAGAGAAAAAAGTAAATTACAAAACGTAACCCGATAATCACGTTAGATTCTTAATTTCCTATCATTTTGTTTACCAGGCGGTTAACCAGAGTACTTTTCAAGTGAAAGCACTTTCAGTCAGGGTTTTTGTAATGATTCAAGGGAGAAGTCCTTGTGGGGAACCTCGGGGTTAAGCTCCAAAGTAGTTTATGGATTTTGCACATTTACAGGGCAGTTTTCTCCGTAAGAATTACTTATGGTACACGTTCTTTTCCTTTTTGCAACTCCTCCATTTGACTTTTATGCTCCCTATTTTGATAACCACACCTCAATTTCAGAAAGTCAAAGAGTTGATTGAACTCTTAAAGTTATCCCAAGAAATAATTATAATACCCATTATTTTGTTGCATATAGCCGTTTAATTTGTCTCAAAAGGCTTATGGTTTTGCAACACGGTGTGGAAGCAGTTGCATACGCCGGCTACAGGCCTATTTACAACGTGCAACGAGGTATTAAGATAAAACATTGAGTGTCAATGGGCATTGTGAGCAATGACAAATATGGATAATGACCATATCCCTGTATACAGCACAAAATCGATAATTCAAAAATCAGAAACCGAAGGCATACAAAATCAGGACAAAACAGGAACCAAAGCAAATGATGGACATTGTCATACTGAATGTCTACAAGTTACCAGAATCTGATTGAATAAAGGCAACGTTTTTAAAAATATTATTTCTAGCTAAGGAAATAAATATAGAAGTGTACGTACAATAAACGTGTTGTAATAAAAGCGGTCAAAGTGCATTTGACCACATCCCCGATAAAGCTAGTCTGTCGCTCACGCGTCCTTATACAGTGTTAAAAAATCAAATGGATAAAAGTAGAAAAAAAAATAGAACAAGAAAAACTATATAGCATTCATGTTATAACTGGAGTACGGACTGACATTTCACTTTAACTATGAAAGTTTCATGCAACCTTAAATAAAAAGCACACAAAAAGAAATATTTTGATTTGATAATAAATTATATAAAACATCGATTTTCTACATGGAGTGAGGTTTCCTTGTCCTCAGTTGAACACGTTAAATTTAAATAAGTACGGACTACCTTTCACTCTAACAATGTAACTATGAAACATCCAAGAAATTAAATGAATATTTTGATTTACAAAAACAAAGCCATTTGAAAAAAAAATCCTTAAGCAAGATTCCAGTCCGCGATCTCGGGCACTACATGTGGAAGCGAGCACATTCACCACTGTGCCACCACTCACTAGATTGTTACGACGAAAATAAAGAATATAAACCTTGACCAACAGAAAAATCCACAACAAAACTTGATTAAAAACATCGAATTTCTACATAGAATGGGGTCAACTTGAGTTCAGTTGAACATAATACATGATTTTCGTGTAGTACAAATTAAGGTGTTTAAGCGATGCAATAGAGGCTGTAAAATAAACTAAGTGAAGCTAAGTCCACCATAATAATAATATTGACCTTAGAGAAGATACAAAAGAGACTCGGCGCATGACATACATTACATAACGATGTTGCATAAATGACAAAAATGGATAAAACTTAACTGAAAACAAATATGCAGGAAGATATTATCCATGAATAGCTTTACTGAGAATAGTCAACAAGGAATAGATATTTCTTGAATGTTTATCCACTTCTGTCCTTCCAAACTAGAAAATAAAATAGAAAAACGATAAAGAAACCTTTACGATGTAATTAAGATATGTAATTTGTCTGATTCTGTATTAATTGTTGTCGATGACAAAACTGAAGTTCGCGCGAGCTCGCTGCAGCAATCAGAAGACGGTCTGTTTTCGTATACCCAAAGCGTTTGATAAATTTTACAAAAATTAAAAAGAAAATTGCACTGAAATTGAATATTTCTTTGTAAGTTTGGCCCTTCTATACACGCTACATGTACCTGACAGCAAAAAGGTCCTATAAATTCATACAACGGATGTGCGTCAAGGGAGACCTTTGTATCGGGAAAGCATGAAGGGAAGTACACAGGAGTCAGCGACCCCCGTTGAAATGGCCACTTAAAAATCTTTAGGGTGCAGCCATTGCTTTCTTAACATCAAAACAGACATTCATAACCAATAAAAAGTATTCCAAAATGCATCTAACATGATAGATTGTACGTGTACATGTATATGGCTCAAGTGCCAATTGTGTTCGATTTTACTCTGCAAAATCAGCCTTGATTTGCAAATTGCCAATGGTGTAAACCTTAATTCTACCTGATGACCGGATAGCTACACCTTTTAAAATTTGTTGTTTATTTGGCATGTTGCACCATTCTTTGCTGGCTCCGGTCAACCATTGGTATTCTCATTTTATTCGTTGTTTATTCAATGTTTCCTTGGTTATAGGTATTGATTGTCTTGCTTCAAGTTGTTGTCTACACGATTTATATGAGACGTTTCCGTATATTTTCAAATGTTCATGATATGAATATATAGATCCATATATTTTATCTACGTATGGTTGCAGAAGCTGCTCCTTTTCTGTACAATATTACCTGTCCTTTCCGTAAGCATTCAGTTATTATAAAATAAATGTCAGAGTCGTGACGGAGGGATTCAATTCCCGGCGACAAATTCACGCGTAGATCCATGTACACATTTTTGCAACTTCTGGAAAGAAAATTAGTTTTCATTTGTGGTGATTCTATAGATTGCACTTCAGAGAATCGATCAAAATCCCCGTTACTACTCTGTCAGGTATACATAATATACAATACACGTGATGTTACGTCTGGGAGGAAAGAAGATAACTATTATTAATACACATTTAGCTGTAACTTATTTTATTGAACCATGTATCAAGAAAGAAGGTGTTAATAGTAAGTTTCTCCTTAGGACTCATAAACACCTGCTTACATATGAAATTCCTTGCTTCTGCTAGCTACTTTTAACCACTTCCTTTGCTTTCCTATGATACCTCTAGGGACATTTTCTCGTTTCACGCTATTACAAGATTAAACCAGTAAGAAAAGAACTTAGAATTTGTAAATCCCGCGGAATCTCTTGATAAGGAAGAATAGATTAATTTCCACCTTGGCTAACATATTTCATTTAAATTTCAATATCTCCTTTAGACCTTTTTTCTAAGAAGACCGTCTATTTGGAATTACTGTTGAGAACCAATCATTTGAGGAGATACACAAGTTTGACTCCTTTGTTGTGTAAGGAAAATAATTTACTATTTTGAATGTATTTTTCAGTTTGTGGCTCATCCCCACTGCCAACAGTTGTTGACCTCGATTTGGTACGAGGGGCTACCTGGTTGGCGCAAGCGCAACGGACCTACCAAATTCCTCCTCTGCATGGGTTTGATTCTCATCGTTCCTTTCATGGCGGTTTACTACTTGATATTTCCGCGCAGTAAAATAGGGCAACTCTTACGGAGTCCGTTCATGAAGTTTTTATACCATAGTGCTTCGTTCGGAGTATTCCTTATTCTATTGGTATGTTTGTCGACAGAATTTGGTACGGATGACGACAGAGAGCAACAAAGAGGTCCACCACCATCACAACTCGAGTGGTTTATATGTTTTTGGGTCATGGGTATGATTATGATTACTTCTTTATCATTGTCATGATTTTTTCCCGTCAGGATGTCTAAAATACGAGTTTACAACATGAAAAAGAAATATTGAATTCAATGGGTTTTTTTTCCATTATCTTAACCTCCATTCCCTTCACGCTATTTCAGGTTTCGTCTGGGCAGAGTGTAAACAGCTATGGGAGGAGGGTTTGAAGGCCTACATTCGTCAGTGGTGGAACTGGCTTGATTTTATCATGCTGTCACTCTACCTTGCCACATTTTCGCTTCGTTTCGTGGCTTACCTACAGGTAGAGTCCGGACGTTACGGACCGAGGGTCCTACATCGTCAATACTGGCCAATGCTGGACCCTACCTTACTCTCCGAGGGACTTTTTGCAGTGGCCAATGTTTTCAGTTTTTCAAGGATCATCTATCTAGCACAAGCTAATCAACACCTCGGACCTTTACAGATATCCCTTGGATGCATGTTGATAGACATAGCCAAATTCTTGATCATTTTCTTCTTGGTGCTTACATCTTTTGCCTGTGGTCTTAACAGATTATACTGGTATTACAACAAGAGTAGAGCTGACGATGACCCAGAAGCCTTCTTCTCGTGAGTTCTTCGAATAGCTCTATTTATCTGTTCAAAGCGTTTGTAACTTTTCTAAAATATATGACAAAGAATAAAAATCCGGATTTCGGGGGTTCTTTTTGGAGTTCTAATTTGGTTTGGTTTCAGAATAATGTCCCAGTGGGACCATATCAACCGGAGGTAATTTTAATTGCTTGTTTGGAGCAAAGATGACATTACCCATATAGAAAAAAGTTTTTTTATGAGGGGTCAACACCCCCATCTCTTCCATTGAAGTCGGCACTTTAAGATCTTTATCAATGGCATTCACTGCTTTCTTGATATTAGAATGCAACAGATTAAACAATGAAAAATATGAACCCTGTATTGATACGACATGCTTTCGCTCTCTGATAGAATTCGCTTATTTATGGGTATATACTATGTACATGCTGATGTTAAATATGGTGTTTACCACCATCTGACCATCTTAATTTGATTCCAGATCTCTATTTCATTATCGATAGAGCATTTGCCTGATTAATCAGTTTACTATATTATCTGGTAATTTCATCAATCAATGTCATTCTTATGTCATGTAGTATTGTGATCTTCAATAATACGGTAGTGTTCAAACTCTTTACCTTCTTGAAGGAAATTTTCAAACCAATTTATTATGCACCAGCCACGTGTTTCGGATATTAAATCCTCATCAGTGATGCTTCTAGTCAAAGCGATTTACAGGAGCCGCCAAAATCCAAGTAGCGCCCTTTGGTTTTATTTTTTTGAATTTAAGTTTGTGTATTTACTTTACAGAATATTCAATCATATCATACATGTATTATTTGATATACATACATTATATCGGATAGGCTTGAGAAATGAAAGCAAAAATGCTTCTTTAAAAACATTTCGTAGAAATTCAAGTCCAGGTGTAACCGTAGAAACGGCCATGACACTTGGCTATTTTGGCTGGTTATGGTGCAAAACACCCCAAACAACCAAATATCCATGTGTCGTTTGCCGTTTCTGCGGCTAGTCCAGATGCTTCGATCATGACGTGATTTTCAATTTCAGATACATGATTTTATATCTCGATCGACATTTAAAGTCCAGATGTATGCTTCTTGACGTGATTTTCAATTTCAGATACATGATTTTATATCTGGATCGACATTTAAAGTCCAGATGTATCTCATGGTTTTCTATCTTGACATTATAATTCCAGATGTATCTACACGATTGTCTTAGTCGACAGAATTTTTTAAAGCAACAACGTTAGCCGTTACAGTTATATTACTCTCAGTTTAATGTGATCTCGAAACGTTCAAGCACTTAAGGGAACGTTTTGGGAAGGGCAATAAATAAATTGGGTATATTTTATGGCTATTGGAATCGGTCTTGACTGTGAATGGGCGCTTTGAGAGACATTATGTATTAACCACTAATAGAAAAGTCTAAGACTTTATTCGATTCTTTAGACACATGCGACTCGCAGAGAAAGTGGATGTAAAGCAAAAACATACCGAATCGAGTCCAAAATCGTTTTCTTTTTATATCAATCTAATTAATATGTCCTTAATAATACGGAAGTGTTCCAATTCTATACCTTCTTGAAGAAATTTCAAACAAATTTCCAGGGATCCAAATAACAATAAGGAAAGTGCTGAATTCAGTAGATTATTTCAAAATGTTAATGTATAGTCCTAACAAATCCATTTTATAATAGTTCCGCTATAACCCTATAGATAAGGATCTTCATCATGTTCATACGATTCGAACCAATGTTATGTGGTATTGAGTTCAACAAGCTTACATGGCACATTAGTTGCCATATGCAGGTCGTTTTGTGTAGAGATTGCATTTGTAATGCTGATCATGGCTCAAAAATCACGGTTTAAACAAAATTCTATTTGAGAAGGCTATTCACTGACTACAACAGACACCCATTCTGTCTAACTTAATATTAATCTACCATTTCGGTACTTATTTTATGAGAATATACATTCATCTGTGTGATGACTGAAAATGAAATAGGTATGATCTGCTGTAATAAAGGTTCGACAGACACATTTCCTAATCATTATCTAATTCTGTTGCCAAATATGGAAAATTCTCTTTTTGATGCTGTCAAACGCATCATGATAAATCTTCTGTGATGTCTATATCTGCTTTTGTGTTTTATCTTTAGATTAGGTGAGAGTTACGTGACACTATATTGGTCTTTGTTTGGGATCACGCGGAAGAACGACATCACGATTCGTCACGGCCAATATTTCACGGAGCTGATGGGGATGTTGATGTTTATGGCATATCACGGCATGGCCATCATAGTCCTTATTAACATGCTGATAGCTATGATGTCTAGCTCTTTCCAAAATATCGAGGTGAGATTTCTAGAGAAGGTAAATTTTAAATTCCTCATTCGGAAAAAGAAGTTTTAGAAAAAGTTTAGGATTTTCGAAAAAAAAAAATCAACTTTCACTTTCAAAAAAAAGTCAATTTTTTAATTTCAGAAAAAAAAAATTAAAAAAAAAAAAACAGTGTTGAATTTTAGAAAAAAAAAATCAGGAATCAAGGCAGGACTATATTTCAAAACTTCCCCAGAAACAGAATTTCTATTTTTCGTATGTGAACAAAAGTTAATTGAGTACTAGATAAAATCTCATTGATTTTATGTTGTTTTGATGTATTTATTAACACGACGATTCTTACGTGATGATTAAGCTTATATGAAGCATCCCTTCATAAGAAGCTTTGGGTAGAATATAATGCATTAAGACGGACCACGATTTTGGAATACTTTCTGCTCTCGAATGAAAAAATATACATTATTGTACAGTCTGCAGACTCATAGATTTTTGACTAATAAATGCATGTAGAAAGAAGAGACTGCGAAGAAAACCGAATAGCACTAAATGCAAATTCGGCATAAAACCACAAATTACTTAAGTGAATAACACACAGGACATACCAACATGCAAGGAAGATACAATAGAATAAAGAAATGATTAAATTCAAGAAAGGAGGTGATCTCCAACAAGACACGGTTGTATCAGCCACAGCAAAATATCGATTTATCCTAATGTGAAAACATTGGATAGACGAGCACAAGAGACGCAAAAGGGACAAGGTACAGAAAACACCAGACACCAAAGACCCCACATAAACCAACGAGACCAATGGCCAATCAGTGCCGACTTAGGACGGTCATCTGCCACCGAAACGTTAGTAGCAAATGGTGTATTTATCCGGATTATGTGCGCACAAACCTCCCACTTTTTCGGTTACCCAGTGGCTTCGGAGGACGCACATAGTCTGACGACACAAACAAGAGAGCAAAATGCAGGGGCCTAAGTAACACACTGATAAATATGTAAATCACCTTTTCTCACAAAATCCGCCCATTTCAAATTCGAAAAATTGAAAAAATGAAAGTTGCAGCAGCTAAATAGAATGTGCTTTACTCAATGCGACAAACCTTTGAGAAGAAATGTGCAAAATTTCACGACTCGGAGGTAACAAATAACGTTATTATAATGATTTTACTGAAGGGCTCCATTTATATTTGTAATTTACGTGATGGCTCAGGTTCTGAATATAAACTTTTGTATTTGACTGTTATCTAAAGACAACTCTCCTATTTTACTTAGGATTGTCCTTTTAAAGTCTATCGTAAATAGAACCATTAATAATTGTAAAATACATATGATGATGACGGACATATAAGTCCTTAATTCAATCTGTTCCAAATTCATAATGAAAAAATATATTTGTTTGTTGCGGCAATACCTTTATAAAGGATGCAACATCTCCTATGCATTTTATCTTCTAACTTCTGAACATTTTAAAGGAAATGCGAATTGAAAACAAGGGATGGACAAAGCTAGAAACGAGCAAATAAACATCAACCATGTCAGAATACACATAACGTAAATTACATAAAGGAGTGATCTGGAACTTAATCGTCATGAAAAAATCTATAGACACATTATTTACCAATACAAATACATCTATTGGTTGTTTTGACTGTTGCAAATTACTCTGTGATTCAATTCATGAAGTTTCAGTTATTTTTACTGAGATGATGATATGTGTTACATATTGCATAGCTAACACAATATATCCTATGCAGTATCACTTGTCTGTTAGGCCAAACATAGCATTAAATCCTATTTTTATGACCTACTTTACGTTCTGTATATCTCCTTTCTCGCTTTCCCCCATATCATGTGAAAACAAGACTTGGAATAACTAATTCTAAGAACACGACAACGATGTAATTTACGTTATCAAAGACGTTTTACAAAAATGTATGCTAGAATCGTAAACAATGAATGTGTGTCATGAAAAAGATATTTATTACATTCCATTCATATGTTAGCTTCTTTATCTACTGATCTTGGTACAATTAAAGAAAACTGAAAGATAATTCATGTCGTTGGAAAAAAGTGTAATTCACGTTACTGTTGAATTGATATTGAGGAAATTCACTAAACATGGTGAAGTTTCCATTTGATTTCAGTTTCAGATTAACCCTAGCAAAGATTTAAAACAAAACAATCAGTAAAATAAACGTCTACGACCCTTCTATAATTCCATAGGGAACGTAAATTACACAACGTAAATTACTTTTGTACTCATATTTAAGCATAACTTAAAGAAAAGACCGAATATCTGAACGATGACTGTATTTAATTTGACTATAGAGTGTCGGCAATGATCGTAACACGTCATTTCTTTATCCTTTCTCCTATATTTTGAGAAAAAGCGATAACGTAAATTACTTGCTTAAAACGAACCGCGCATTTTGACAAATAAACCATCTACTACTGAAAAGTTGAGTAACCATACACCAAAAGGAGTTCCCTTTTAGTTTTAATACTATTTTGAATAAACATTCAAAGAGATATAATGAAAGCTTTTGACAGTTATTATTATTTTTTGTCCGGCAAGTAATCATGGCAACGTAAATTACGTAAAACGAGCGACAATATGAAAAGCTGTAAATTATTTTAACTCTACTAATTTTCCCTATTTTAACCTTCAAATTTCAATTATTTTACATTTCTCCTTACATTTTGATCCATTTGATGTATTTTTCTCTCTACTTAAGGCATTTTACTATAGTTTAAAAGTTGTATACTGTTTGTGCGACAGGCAAAAAAACAATAAAAACGAGTGGTATATCGGGCCTGTCATAAATTTCAAACTATGAGGTCAAATAATTTTGTTGTTTTCTAATAGAAATGGGAATTTCCTTTAAGAAAACCGTCAATTTTGACTTAAAATCTGTATAAGTACATCTCTTATTGTCAAGCGACATGTTATTTTGATAGTGGGCGGATTTTGTGAGAAAAGGTGAAATCATATGGATATCAAAATCATAAGGGTGTACGAAATACAGTCTGTGCTCTCCAGACTGCATGACAAAGCTCATGCATGCAATCACCCGAGGAGTCCGACCAACATTCAGAGAGGGCAGATAAAATTTACGGCACTATTTGTCGCCGGAAACAAAATGTACTTTGTGACAAAACGTGCAGTGGCGACAAATCTTGCCGTAACAGTCCTCTTTAGTGATAAGCTCAAAATACAAAGATTCAATAGTGACGCATATATAATACTAACGCTTGCATTTATCAACATGAGCAATTCCAATTTTTGTGTATAAAAATATACGCATATCCAATATACATGTATATTAGATTCGAAGGATAAGACGCAAAATTGTTCTCTAGTAACATGAGCTCGTTCTTAATGATCTTTTATTTATTCAGAATCACGCTGATATGGAATGGAAGTTTGCTCGGTCGAAGCTTTGGATGAGTTACTTTGATGAGGGTTCTACCCTTCCCTCACCTTTCAACCTCATCATCAGTCCCAAATCAATATGGTATATTATACGTCATGTGAAGAGCCTTGTGACAAGGTGCACGCGGGAGCGGAAACAGATACACGCTAACAGAAGGAAACGGTCCTCCGCCGGAACCATCAAGGTTAGTTATTAGTATATGTCTCGTAAAATTCCGGGCACTCGTCTGATTTGCGTAAGCAACATCGAATGTTCTCTGGTATTTTGGCATGCTCGAAAGTGCGACGGAAAGATTTGAAAATGTACGATTGGTTCATTAGTTCACATGAACAGCCGATGTCCGGAATTTATCTAAACTATCATTTTTATGGCGAAAAAATATTTAAAGATTTAATGGAACAGGAAATAGAAGGGGAATTTATATTGTCAAGACTGAAAAATATGAATACATAGAATGTACTTTTTCGGATGATTATATTTCCGGAAAATACATCTATAGTTATGACAGAATCTTGCCAAGAAAGCAGAACAAGCAAATGACTTTGAATGTCTACTTTGAAGAGATATGCAATAAAAGGAATTGATAAGAAATAAGACCATTTCTCTACAAACACTGGACGCATCAGAGTGTCCTAAATAAATCATTCCGAAATAGAAAACGAGGAAGAATTTCTTGTGAGCTGATTTTGGCCAATCAATCAACAAAGACTGGTGTGTAATGATACGGTTGATAGAAGAGTAATGGAATTTTATTTGGCAACGATAGCTGTGATATTGATTGTATTGGCCTTGCAATCTGAGATTGAATCAAATAAAGGACCAACATTGACGCGAACATATCCCAAAAATGGTAGTTCATTTGATTAACGCTGCGAAAACAAACATTAGCGTCGTTGGTGTCCTTTTTGCTGACCACTGAGTCTCTATCAAAGGTATTTGGTCAGATATTGCTGAATCGTGATTATTTCTTGCTGACCACCGATTCTCTAGTAAAGTGTAGGTCAGATGTTTCAGAATCGGCGTCTTTTTTCGTTGACCACTACATTTTTTGATTGCTGAATCGGCGTCGTTTTACCTGAGGACTTAGTTGTTAGTTCTTGAACAGATTTTGCTGAATCGGCATCTTTTTCTTTATTTGCTGACCACTTAGTCTCTCACAAGAGTTTTTGACCATATATTGCTGAATCGGCGTCTTTTTTGCTGATAACTGAGTTATTTGGTTCTTTGTCAGATATTGCTGAAAGTGTTGAAGTCTTTCGTTGTGTAATCCTAAGTATGTTATAAGCATATTTGAAATATTGGAATGACCATATGCATATTTTACCAGCCTATGGCGTCCACATCCAGTAGTGTAAACCTAGGCGAAATGAACATTTTTGCGGTGAGAATTATAGGTGTATTGTTCGTCATCTACCATACTACAATTTAGCTTTTTACAACCTTTTACAAAATGCCCTACTTTTCCTATTTCATTCCATGCCAAACTCGCTTTTACCGGTTCTTTGCACTTAACTATCTTTGTTGTTTTTCCAGATTTTCAATAATTTTGATCTCATGTTCTGATCGCGAACATAAAAGAGCCATCCGAGTCACGTGTGTCATGTGACAAAACATGTGAGGGAAATTCTAAGAACTAATTATACATAGGAGAGTACGAAGCTTTGAAAATAGAAGTGTGTCTGAAATTTGCGATGAAATTACAGTGTCAAACGATATTCGGTGCCAAATTTCAAGGCAATTCCCTATTCATTGGACACTGGAAGTTGAGACAATAATTATATTCAGCATATTGAGATTTCTAGTTACAATTAGTATCATAAAGGAGGATTTGAAATTTTGTTCCAAAGGGTCTTGAAAATTTGAAGTTCATGCATGTAGTATCAAGTTCTTTCAATCATATATTCGTATATCTTTGGTGTTTTTGAAATCACATTTCAAGATGGGATTAACATGACCTTGACCTCGATGAATGACCTCAGTTTTTAAGCTTAACTGGTTTAAACTTTTGTTATAACTTTATAATAAACTTCGGTATTTCACATTTTGACTGAATTTTAATTTGATACCTCACCTTTGTCCTAGCGACCTTGACTCTGGAAATGTTACATTTTTTTAAGAAAGTGTATTCATATCTTCGTCGCTTGTGACAAGATGTTTCTTTTGATATCTTGACCTAATTACCTTGATATTTACATACCTGCCTTGAACATATGCTGCCAATACATCTTGCTATATTCTAAGAAGAAACAAGGCCATGACCCGGTTTCACTTCGACAATTATATTGCAGTAAAATTGAGTTAAATTTTGATCCAATCGACTAAACAATTTTTGCATGAATATTTTGTTTCATGTACTAGGTACTAGTATTTTACATTTTCTGCATGTTTGCGCTTTGCACATCCATTTGAAATCACATGTAGTTGCATTGCCATTGTTTGCCTATAGTGTTTACTGTCGCAATAACCCCCCTTTTATTACTAACTTTGAAAACTCTGTAGTGTTTCTGTTGCAATAAACCCCTTTTATTACTAACTTTGAAAAATCGATAACTTAAAAGAAAAAGAGCAAATTTAAGATATGCTGTCATTAGTCTTACTAAACTACAAAAAAGAAAATTTAAAAATTCAAGCATTTAAAACAAACCTAGTCAAAATAACGTAAGCATTATTTTTTAGCCGAGTTGCAAAACTCGGCTCTTAATTTGATGTGAGACGGGTGGGCGGGCGGGCGGGAGGGCGTCAACAATTGGTTTCCGGACTATAAGTCAACTACGAAAGAGGCTATAACAATGAAACTTCATACACTTACTCACCATTAGTCAAGGATGAGCCCTATTGATTTTGGGGTCAAAAGGTCAAAGGTCAAGGTCACAGGACTCAGATGATTGAAAATGGTTTCCGGACCATATTTCAGCCTGTATTGCACCTATAATCATGAAACTTGTCAGAAATGTTTCCCTTGAATCAAGGATGAGGCCTATTGATTTTTGGGTCAAAAGGTCAAAGGTCAAGGTCACAGGACTCAGATGATTGAAAATGGTTTCCTGGCCATATTTTAGCCTGTATTGCACCTAAAGTCATGAAACTTGCCAGAAATGTTTCCCTTGAATCAAGGATGAGGCCTATTGATTTTGGGGTCAAAAGGTCTAAAGTCAAGGTCACAGGACTCTGTTGATTGAAATTGGTTTTCGGACCATATTTCAGCCTGTATTGCACCTATAATCATGTAACTTGCCAGAAATGTTTCCTGTGAATAGAAAATGACCACTTTTGATTTTGGGGTCAAAAGGTCAAAGGTCAAGGTCACAGGACTCTGATGATTGAAAATGGTTTCCTGGCCATATTTTAGCCTGTATTGCACCTAAAGTCATGAAACTTGCCAGAAATGTTTCCCTTGAATCAAGGATGAGGCCTATTGATTTTGGGGTCAAAAGGTCAAAGGTCAATGTCACAGGACTCTGTTGATTGAAATTGGTTTTTGGACCATATTTCAGCCTGTATTGCACCTATAATCATGTAACTTGCCAGAAATGTTTCCTGTGAATAGAAAATGACCACTTTTGATTTTGGGGTCAAAAGGTCAAGGTCACAGGACTCTGATGATTGAAAATGGTTTCCTGGCCATATTTTAGCCTGTATTGCACCTAAAGTCATGAAACTTGCCAATAATGATTCCCATGAATCAAGAATGACCCCTATTGATTTTGGGGTCAAAAGGTCAAAGGTCAAGGTCACAGGACTCCGATGATTGAAAGTGGTTTCCAGACCATATTTCAGCCTGTATTGCAAATATAATCATGAAGCTTGCCAGAAATGTTTCCCATGGATCAAGGATGACCACTATCAATTTTGGGGTTCAAAGGTCAAAGGTCAAGGTCACAGGACTAAGATGATTAAAAATGGTTTCCCGACTGAATTTGAGCCTGTATTGCACCTATTATCATGTAACTTGCCAGAAATGTTTCCTATTAATTTTGGGGTCAAGAGATCAAAGGTCAAATTCATAGGACTCGTTAATTGAAAATGGTTTCTGAATTATATATGAATGTGGATCAACCTGAAACATGCTAATAATGTTTCCCATCTGTCGAGACCATATTCAAATCATGTATATTTTACTTATATTCAAGTTTTGCAACTCGGCACTTTGCATCTTTGATGCATTTTAAGCTTATTTTAATATAACATACCGTATTATCTTGATGATTAAGTAAACATTTTTAATAACCAGAATTGTCTAATCAAAACGTATAACTCTCTAAACCTACATATTCTCATGTTTCATTTGACAGACTATACAGAGCTCCGTCAAATACACTCACTCTCCCTCGGAATCAGATGTAAGTTTGAGTTGTTATTCTAAACCCCACATAAAAAAAATGTGTTATATGAAGACATGTAGGATATCTTGCTTTCATAGTTTCCATTTCTCGAGTGGTATTAAAGCAGATCTATATGAATTCTAGGAAATGCGATTCTTAAGTAACCCAGAACGTTTCACTGCGAAAAATAACGAGTCGCCTGTACAACGAATATGGTAAAACTATAAAACAAAGAAACTCATCGTTAATGGATTAGTAAACATGAATATGACAAAGAGCTGGTCATAAAAACTAGAAAAATAGTATGACTACGCGACGACGAGGAAGAAAAATTCATATTGGATGCTAGGTTTTGGAAGAAAATTAAAACAAAATATTCTCAAGACTTTATCCTCATTTCCCTACTGATTAAGAATGCATCTTTGTGCTTTCTTACCTGGACAGAAATTTTTAAAAAGTAAAGAGAACGAAAAAGATAGGGAAACCGTAAAACTTTAGCACAATAGAATTAATGTAATAGCGTAGGTCTAGTTTTCTTTTGTTTGGCTTCGCAAGATCAGCCATTTACAAGAAAACAATAAAGGATTAAAATACTTGAACTTTTTGTTTATCCACAGAGACCCCACTTTCATGGTGATCCATTCAAAGTGCCGCCATCTTACGATCATATCCATTATCAGGTTTGTATAACAAAAAAACTTTCATTAAAATCACACATGTAATACATGTACGTAGCATGTTGATCTATCACTTTTTTCTACGAGTAAACATATTCAATGATGAATGAAAACATTTGCTAGGATTTATTTCTTTGTTCTTCTGTGCAGATTAAACTGCTATCGTAGGAATAAAGTGCGACATTCGTTCGACTCCATTTTGTGAGTTTTATTCATGAATAATAGTTGCTGTTTCTGGCCTGAAGTCCTTTACTTTTGAAAACAAATTGCTATTTTTATTCGTTGTTTTCTTATATTTCTTTATTTAATTATGTATTGACAAGAGAGGCGGACAGAGACCTTCAATATAAGTAGACGATTCTAATTACTGATACAAAAACTCTTCGTAAGCTTTAGCATCGTATCATGTTGTTATAATGAATATTTCTTTCCTGTTTACCAGTAATTCGACATCATATAATGATTTCTGTCCTACATAATTATAACAGGACGTAATGAGGAGGTTGGTTAGTCGCTACATCCACCAATCTAAGAAGAAAAAACAACAAGACGGCGTCAACGAGGACGATCTTCTAGAAATTAAACAAGACATATCAAGTTTAAGGTAACATTATCCTAAACTGTCTTTTCGATCATTCGGTGCGCGTGCGCTTTCAAAAATATTAAACGACATCGTCTTGCGCCCTGGAGCCTTGTTGTTGTTGCTGCTACTGTTGTTAATGATGTTGTTTATTATGCATGGTCTTTTCTGTGTTTCCTATAGATACGAGCTGAGAGACGACAGAAAATTAGAGTCGGAGAGAGCAAACACTCTGATTCAGGATCTGAAGCACGAGTTGATTTGCATTCTTCACGGGATCCTGCCGGAAAAAGGACCCGGGTCAACGTCTTCAAGGGGTGGCAATCCCGTTAATGGGACCACATACTGTACCCTCAGCAAGAAAGATCTCCAAGACATTAAACGGGACATTGTTGATAGTATATGTACAGAGGTTAAAGGTAATCTGAGGGAGAGTGTCATCGGATTTGATTCTTCTGGACCCCCGAGCTCGAATATGCCTTCTCTTGACTCGGAACTCTATCAGACTCACTTGTACACACAATTGTAAGAAATCTCATGTATTTATAAACTAACAACGACAAATCTTTTAATGGATAGAGAAAGCTTTAAGCTTCCTTAACAATCATTGTGTCATTTGCGAATGGAATTTTGCAAAATTGTAGATTTTTCAAAGAAATTTGGAATCATTATGTTGCTAGGTTGTCATGCTCATTAATGTTGTAAAGCTTTGCATACTGTTTGTGTTTGTTTATTTTTCTGTAATATAGAATGGAAATGCTGGCATTTCTATTTTTTGCTTCTTCATACGATTGTATTAGAGTATATACATGTATGTAGAATTTCAAATGGTGATGTCTCTCATTTTCATGTTTTTGAACATTTTCCATCAATATTCTATTCTCATGGATTTTTTCTACTATCAGATTTAAGGATGTACGAATCTATTTCCGTCCATTGTCTAAAGAACCTTGATGGGCTTACTGGTAACTGATTGAATTCTTTCTTATCATTATAAAACGTTTCGACTTTTTATTATTTAAAAGGTTCCATTCATCTTTTGAGTCACTTTATAAAAAAAAATCATATGGTATTATATGCATTACAGTGTGTTCCCAAATAGCCATATATTTCCTCCATTTGCTAGATTAATCTCTCTCCTTGGATTGCAACTCTATTACATCCATGCTATGTTAAAATTGCTCTACTTTAACAAATTTTCTTAAGTTTTCAGATCATATACATCAATGTCTTGATGAGAATTACAAACAAGAAGATATTTTTAAAGAATAGTCAGAAAGTTAGTAATGAAATCTCTTCTGAAAATTTACTTATAAATGTTTTAATGTCAACGTTTTGCATGGTAGAAATGGATAAAGTCCGAGAGTTGTAATCAAATATGGCCACAGGAGCTCTATGCCAACGATCCACAAGAATATCCGCCCCTACTTTTCTTATATATTTAACTTTAATTAGAGAGATTGGAAGGGCTCCTGTGGCCGAAGCATCCAATACTTATTTGTAAAGTTCTGTACTTCGGACATTTTATAGCTTTGAAGGTGTTTCCAAATGATACAGAAGAGGGTTTATTTTTCTCAAATGGCAAAATATTTATGGTACAGTATATTCACCAACTTTCAAAACTGAATAAATGGCATCTATATTTGGTTGCATGTTAGATTAACTTGTAACCACTAGTCCGCTACTGTTCAATTTTTTATCCTTTCAGTAAAATCCAATCTAATATATCTTTCTATGGTTTATTTTTATTTTGCTCATCTTGTGCTATGAGGTAATTCTAATCACTTTGGAATTAACTTTATACTGAATTTCTTTGTCATTTCATCTTTGGGCATTTAGGTATCAGCGCCGGTTTAGCCAATCAATCACACATAAATGTGTTATATTTAGTAATGCATTCTTGTTGCTAAAATCACCATTCTATTTTACTTCAATAATTGAATAAAACACAGATCAAATCATGCTATGTCATGACGAAATGTACGTTTGTACAGTTTCATTTTGTATGAATGAAAGTAATTTCGGGAACAAAGTGTTCAAGTGCTCAAATTTTATCAGCTTTAAGGGAAAATGTAACATATTTTTTTTTCAAATAAAGTTTAAAATTTGTCGAATATGTTCTTTTTATTCGCAAGTCATGATAGTGATCTGTCTTGTTTGTGTGGTCATGTTACAGCGAGGAGGTTATTACACAAAATAATTTAATAAACCAACAACTGAGTAAAGACAATTAGGGGCAGAGAATAAGAATTTATAAACGGTATCAAAAATGAAGATGATAAGTTTCACCACTGAGAGACGATTAGAGGTATTGGTAAGGTTTCCTAATTTATTAACAAGGAATTCTTAATAGGCTCTTTCAGTACATTAAGGACTTGCACATATGATTAAATCTAATTACTTTACGGAGTAATCATGGTGGATTTGCACTGTAGGGTCTGTTTCCCGGACCAAGTACATCACCAGCCCCGCCACCTGTAAAAAGAAAATTTTATAAATTTAAGATTTGTGTTCATTTGTATTTTCGTTTCATTGATTGTTTCTTGATTATCCATGTATAAGGTCCATGTATCGCTACTTAGTCACAATTTCAACAATTTCAAAACCTTTCCTCATCAAGCGTAAGTATATAATAAAATCCCAGGGGCGGATAGTATACTTCCTTTGTACACAGTCGTGGTTATTCTATCACAGACTTGCAGAGGAAAGGATTGAGATTAGGCCATAGTAATTAAATATTTTGTTTTACGTCCGCGGGCAGGTACCTTTTAGGAAAATATCTCAGAAATAAAACATACACAATCATATATTTTTTTCACTCAGAAAATGTCCAAAATTTCCATTTAAAATATAAGTAAATTCAATAAATGACATTGAATACCATAAGATGCCTATGATAACATTAATATCAGTTGATTTAGCTATTCATCTAGAGATCAAGTCAAAATCATCAAAGGAATATTTTGCTTATCTATTTTTCTGTTTTTCTTTCCAAATAAAGTCATATTGATCATGTGTTTGCGTGATCTCATGCCTGTCGGGAGGGTACATTGTACCTTTCAGAAAAAGTTCCGGACGCAAAAAAAAACCCAAAATATTAAATTACCATGGCACAATACCAGGTTGATTTGAGCTCTCTCCCTAAAACCGAAAAGAAAATCGAACATCAGGCGTTTCAACTCTTATGGCAGAGGGCGATTTTCGAAGTCATGATCACTAGACATGCATGTTTTGGTTTTCTTTCTTTTTTTTTTTTTTTTTTTTTTTTTTTTTAAATCCTCATTAGTGATAAGCATTCGATATATACATGTAGTCTCTCAGAATTCGAACTCTTCTGATGATCCTCATTGTATTCAAGCGATGGTTTGTGACGACTCCCTTACTGGACATCATGGCGGTTCAAAGCGTTGTGAAAGTGTTCTCCAGCTTTTGATACTAGCAGAGTGTATAAGAATTCAAAAATGAACATACCGTATTTGTTGGCATTGGGTATTGCATTGTGGAAGGTGTTCTTGTACACCCATCTGTTTATCCACTTAGATGTGAAGGATTTTGGAGAGATAGGAAATACATCTTTGACCCTGTTTTTACGTTTTTTGACGGTAAGACCACATACCTGAAATTAATTTTTTCAACAAATTATTTGCCACTGATCAAATAAAACAAACAGACCCGCTATCATAGTTTAAACTTTAATTGCATAATAATAATAATTTAAACATTAATTGCATAATAAGACTTATCTATAATAAAAAAGAGTATGGCTCAATCTAGATGCACCATCTAAAGAACAAATTATAAGCATTGCATCTGAAAACAAAACTTTCATAATTTCATTTCGCAATACAGAACATTCATTCATCTGCCTCTGCCATGATACGGCCCCTCAAGATAAGACAGCATCAAGCCTAAACATAAAGACAGCACCAAGCCTAAACACTAAGACAGCACCAAGCCTAAACATAAAGACAGCACCATGCCTAAACATAAAGACAGCACCAAGCCTAAACATAAAGACTGCACCAAGCCTAAACATAAAGACAGCACCAAGCCTAAACATAAAGACAGCATCAAGCCTAAGCATAAAGACAGCACCAAGCCCAAACACAAAGACAGCACCAAGCCTAAACATAAAGACAGCATCAAGCCTAAACACTAAGACAGCACCAAGCCTAAACATAAAGACAGCACCAAGCCCAAACACTAAGACAGCACCAAGCCTAAACATAAAGACAGCATCAAGCCTAAACACTAAGACAGCACCAAGCCTAAACATAAAGACTGCATCAAGCCTAAACACTAAGACAGCACCAAGCCTAAACATAAAGACAGCACCATGCCTAAACATAAAGACAGCATCAAGCCTAAGCATAAAGACAGCACCAAGCCTAAACATACAGACGGCACCAAGCCTAAACATAAAGACAGCACCAAGCCTAAACATAAAGACAGCATCAAGCCTAAGCATAAAGACAGCACCAAGCCCAAACACAAAGACAGCACCAAGCCTAAACATAAAGACAGCATCAAGCCTAAACACTAAGACAGCACCAAGCCTAAACATAAAGACAGCACCAAGCCTAAACATTAAGACAGCGTCAAAACTAAACATAAAGACAGCACCAAGCCTAAACATAAACACAGCACCAAGCCTAAACATTAAGACAGCGTCAAAACTAAACATAAAGACAGCACCAAGCCTTAACATAAAGACAGCACCAAGCCTAAACATAAAGACAGCATCAAGCCTAAACATAAAGACAGCATCAAGCCTAAACGCAAAGACAGCACCAAGCCTAAACATAAAGACAGTATCAAGCCTAAACATAAACACAGAATCAAGCCTTAATATAAAGACAGCATCAAGCCTAAACACTAAGACAGCACCAAGCCTAAACATAAAGACAGAATCAAGTCTTAATATAAAGACAGCATCAAGCCTAAACATAAACACAGAATCAAGCCTTAATATAAAGACAGCATCAAGCCTAAACATAAACACAGAATCAAGCCTAAACATAAAGACAGCATCAAGCCTAAACATAAAGACAACACCAAGCCTAAACATAAAGACAACGTCAAGCCTAAACATTAAAACAGCATCAAGCCTAAACATAAAGACTGCATCAAGCCTAGACATAAAGACAGCACCAAGCCAAAACATAAAGACAGCATCAAGCCTAAACATAAAGACAGCATCAAGCCTAAACATACAGATAACCCTTCATTATCCGAAATTTCGAAAGCAAACAATGCAGTGGGGATTACTCTTTTTAAATTCAGACAAGTTAGAAATATTCTAGTTAATGTTCAATGAAAGAAAAACGTGAAGAGATTTTAGATCAATTAACAATTAAACAATAAAGCCAAAAAATAGCAATATATGGAATTCTTGTGTCGCCTGCGACGCGGCTCATTTTTAAAAAGTGGATCAAATATGTAGGTCAAGGTCACTTGGTTAAAAATTATCAGGTATCAGAAGGAAAATCCAGTCAAATGAAATTCACATGTGAAGCATCATACCTCTCACTCAACAATTTAAAAAAGATATGGTCTATCTCAAATTTTTAGAAAAGAGGGTCAATCATTTAGGTCAAGGTCACTACGTAAAAAATTCGGTAACAACAGGAAAGTCTCATCATAAAAAATACATGTGTGAAGTATTAAAGCCGTATCACTTACAAATCGAAAGATTAAGCCAGTCTTAATTTCTTTGAAAAGTAGATTCAAATATCTAGGTCAACGTCACGAGGCCAAAACTTATTGTATGTTTAGCAAGGTCAACCCTCGCTGCTAAGTTCACTCCATGCGAGGGTTAAGCAGTATTTAAAGAAAAAAGGTCTTGTCACAAGGAATACACCTGTGAAATATTAAAGCCCTATCGCTTACCAATCAAAAGATATAGCCATTCTTTAATTTTCTGAAAGTAGGTCAGATATCTAGGTCAAGGTCATGAGGTCATAAATCATAGAATGTTTAGAAAGGTCTAGTCACAAGAAATACATTTGTAAATATATGAAATATCAAAGCCCTATATCTCACCAATCAAAAGGTATAAGCAATCTTAATTTTTTTTTTACTAAAGTAGGTCAAATATCTAGGTCATGGTCACTAGGTCAAAAATTATGGTACAAAATGTATGTGTAGAAAGGTCTTGTCACAAGGAGTACACATGTGAAATATCAAAGCCCTATCACTTACCCATCAAAAGTTATGGGCTGTGACACCTTAAGTGTGACAGACAGACGGACAAAGTTATCCCTAAGCGTCGCTATGTTTTGCAGGCGACACAAAAACCAAAAAAGACTAGAAAAAAACAAAAACAACAACCCCAGATTCGATACTTTCATGACAGGTTAGTAGTACTAAAATCACGACAACGAAAAGATTGCTTTATCGGGGGTTCCTATATGTACCCAAATAACATATGGTTCCTCAAATGCACTTTGTCAGAGAAACGTCCGTATATTTGGTGTTTTTAGTTTTTATTCTATTCATCTCAGCATAATGATATATTTTGACAACGCAATGGAAGCATGCTTTCGTCTGATGTTCCTCTCCCATTATATTTCTCATAAACATGTCAACATGATACTCGTCTTGTTTAGTAATACATACCTAGAACATAGATTTTGGAAAACATACCAGAAATCCTAGGACGGTTTTAGTATCAATCCAATAAATGTCGACATCATCATCAATCCACACCTCGATCCGCCCCCTGTCCACTGAAAACGTTTTCGTCACCATGTTTATTTTCCTGGTATTCATTGCGCCTGTCAAAATATAAGTTCTGATAAATCGTTTTTGTTCTAAGCGATATAAAGATGATTCTAACTTTCTGATAAATCGTCTTTGTTCTAAAGACTGGTTCTAACTTTCTGATAAATCGTTATGTACTAAGAGATATAAAGATTGTTCTAACTTTCTGATAAATCGTATTTGTTCTAAGAGATTTAAAGATGGTTCTAACGTGTCAAACTATATTTTCACACGTTTAAGAAGAAACAACAACCATCTCTCTCAAAAAAAAAATATCGTTTTTAGAATAGCTTTGGTCTGTCTTTTTATATGATATCATGGACATACATGTGATTCACTAATGCCCGTTTGTTTGGGTACTATTCTCTCATAGTGTTGCTTTTGGAAGGTAAATATAGTCACCTTCGCTTACGCTCGGACGCTCTATCCTTCCAAAAACAACATTATGAAAGAAACGGGCATTTTAGCTAAATAGAATCACGTCACAGACTTTAGAATCAAACAAAATACGTATACACTATTGTGAATACACAAAGATCCTTTTTTGACGTAGTATGACCTTACTACGAGAACAGTAACAAATGTCGTGTGATCTATCAAACAGAGTAACTTTTTCATCCATTACCGCTGTCCGTTTATTTTCATCTCAAAATAGGTATTATTCTCGCAATATGACGTCAAGGACAATCAATTTTGTATTGTGACGCAACGACGTAACGTCCACAAAAGGCTGAATTTCACAAATGCGCTTTATTTCTTTTTTTATGACAAAATTCATTAACTACTCATCTGTCTGGACCACATTTATGACAGATTGCTACAGGTTATTTTTGGCTTTGAATCCAGGTAAAATCCCATTTATTAAATGTTCATTCTGCTTTAGTCATTGTTTCTTTCAAATAAAAATATCACTACTAGATCTGTAACGAATAATTTTAACGAGAGAGTTTCATAAATGAATGCTAGAATGAGAAAGCTGTCGAGCAGGATTGGGAAAATATAATGTTTTTGCTAACCCGATAGATTTGAATAATTTTGCATCATGGTTTTCTAGAACTTGTACAAAATTACATGTACATGCTTTTATTCTGTTTTGTGTCCTTTTGAAATAGAGAAAGCTACCAGCAAGTCAGCTAGATTACATGTATGTGACTGTATGTGAACTTGTTTCATTTGATTATTATAATAACAGATTTCAGTCGACAAAAGAATAGATGTCTTGAATCATTCGTATTTGTCACTGCTGGTGGACCAGGAGTCTCCGAGGAAACATGTAGCTACATGCAAGTCCGATCAACTTCGGTTGATAGTTCTTCAAACGCATTCAAAAATATCTGTTCACAAAGTTTTCTCAAAATTCATGAAAAGTGGGTTCTGTAGCATCATATCCAAACCACCCCGCTACGTCTTTCGTTTTTTTTTTTTTTTTTTTTTTTTTTTATTTGTTTGTTTGTTTGTTTTTGTTTTTGTTTTTTGTTTTTTGGTTTTTTTTTTTTTATGGACATAACTTTCACATTCTTTGGTCATATTTCAATGTTTGGATTGAGGATCACTGACGACGGTTAAGAATCCGAAACGTGCGTGTCTGGTCCATGTTGCAAATTTATGTTCCTAAGTGATGCTATGAATTTGAAGACGAAACATTGAAGCATTTTCCCCTGAATTTACGCTGATTTCGATATAATTTTATGGTGTCACAATAAGTTTATGTTAGGTAAAGCCTTAAGTTTGAAGTAACCCTGTAAACTTTACATATATAGTTAACATAGACAACGGAACTATTTCCATCGAAAATGCACTGATCAGAATCATCAATCGTCTTATATATCGCGGATATGATCAGAAGGGCACTCTACATATATAGCCTTGTACCAGCGCATTTTTAAAAGAGTTGCCCACTGATTGACTCTACGACAGGCATTGTCCATACCACGTCAGAGAAGACAGAGACCTTATCATCTGTCCACTGAAAATTGGTCGGACTACTCGCTTGATGTAGTAATTACCAATTTTTTTTTATTCAATCACCGATGTACGATGAGAGACTATTATTTTGATTTGTTAGAATTTTTTTTTCAAAGTTTCAAATGCTTACTTACGTCATGAGGAGAAGCTAATATTTATCAAGTTTTCATTATGATACAAAACGACATCAATTTGACATAAAAATTGTAGTTTTCGCATGTTCAATGCTTCTCTGCCATTCTAAGAAGGTTATTTTCGCGTGGGGTAATTTTCGCGAAGTCCCTTGATTCGTTGAACATGCGAAAATTCCCCAGCGCGAATATTTTCATGTTTACAGTATGGTTTATTTATGCTAATTTCAATATTCTTCGAGAGTTATTATTTCATATTCTTCGTATATATTTATGACATTTACCAAAACGGTTTAATAATGAAATTTCCTTTAGGCGATTGACAACGTACCTAAATGTCTGACGGAGACAGAACGCCCTGGTAAATCTACATCTTCGTACTTTAACTCTTCAACGTGAAGTCCTTTGAATGCTATTTTGATGGTTTTCACACGTGTACGACGCATGCCCGACAGATGCATCTCAAATTTCAAATCATCATCACTTTCCGTTTCCGTGGTCCTCATAAGAACGGATTCATTTTTGTAGTACTTCGAACTTTCCTGTTCCGGTGAACGTGAGCTTGGGTGGAAATCCCACAGAAATTCTGAGAAAACCCTATATGGGGGCTTCAAAATGTCACGTATCTTTCTGCGCTGTTTAGTGAGAATGACCATTCCTGGTGCACATGGAAAGCCTCTGGTGCTGAAATCCGGCATAGGAACGACGTATTCACCTGTAAAATCCAAAAGGGAGTCCGATAGTCATCAAATAATTTTTATATAGATCTGAATGAAATAAAGTAAATAGTATTGTATGGACAAAACTTTTCGCGAGTATCAAATTTCGCTATTTTAAAATGCAAAATAAGATATCCTAATTTTCGCGAGAATTTTTCCGTAACTTGAAAAGATGAGAATATAAATATGATAGGCATTATAGTCTGTTTCAATCTTCAGAGAATTCTTCTCATTCTAACATTCATTTGATAATCTCCTATTGTCAAAGTATTAAAAAAAAACCCGTAACGTATTATGTATACTTTGATTCCCCTTATTATAAAGCAAATGAATATGTCTTTTATGAAAATTCGTGTTTTTCTTTCTTTTATTTATTTTATATATTTTATTTTATTTTATTATTATCATTTTTTTTTGGAAACGTTTTCTTGCGCTTTAAACTTAATCGAGAAAAAGGCGAAAATGGTGCTTGTTTTCGATTTACGGTACCTGTTAATCTTTTTAACACTTCTTCTCCAACCAGTTCCCATGCCAAGATTGAATCCGCTATGATGAATTTGTTGAAGACGTCTTTTGACATTAATTCTGGTTGCCTGGCGGTTAGCATTTTCCTTGTTTTATAATTTTCATTCCGAATATTGGAATCTGCACTTACCGCGACAGTTTCATCACTGTGACGTCATAGAATGGCAGCGAAAAGAACGACGTCACAATGCGCATTGGAAACACGAGGTTTTGATCTAGGATGGAGTAAAGAAAGCTAGTAATATGGAAAGTCATCTGTTCAAGGCTTTAGTTGTGGCTGATTGTAAGGAATGCTGGCCCCTTGTGAAAGACGTAGTGGGAAGGCAACTTCTTGGTAAGTGTTTCAATGTGATCGTGTTTTTGAAATTATGCTCAGTGACTGTGAACGACATTACACAGCCATTTGTGCCTCATATAAAATTCATGTGAAATTCACTTAAGAAATGAATCTTATATTTTTTCTTTTGATGCAGGTATCGCCCGAAAAATTGGACAGAAAACTGCATCAATGCGCGTAGCGCGTTGATGCAAAAGTTTTCTGTCCAATTTTTCGGGTGATACCTGCATCAACAGAAAAAATATGAGATTTATTTCTTATCATTAAATTATGGAAACAGACTGTTTTCTTGGATCTAAAAACAATCAATCACCGCACTATATTTCGAAAGTCGGAAGGTTTCGCAGTGATACTTCTGCCAAAACAAGTTATGGCAGCCGCCATGATTCAAACAGCGAACGATTGTCTCTCTATATCTTTGAAATAAGGACCAGTTTGAGCAAATTCTACATGCACTGTTAATTTTTGAGTAAGTAGAAAAGAAATGGTACTCTTGAAATGATAAGCAAACATCAACAAGTTGTATTTTCAGCAACGAGTTCATTCGTGTTTGAGGGAACCCCCAGTTCTAAAAATAGTGCTATAAATAGACTTCCGTGAAAAATTGTGTTGATCGATGTATCAACAAAATTTCTCAGCCAATCAGAATCTTCGTTTCTTGAAAATGACAATCGAAATTAAATGATATGAACTTTACATAAAAGTTGACGTGAAATTTATCTGAAACGAGCACAAACATGAAAAATGTGAATTTTCCGACATGATTGTTATGTGAATTCAATTTCGCATGAAGGTCACAAAGAAAAAAATATGTGAAGAAAATTTATGTGAAATTCATGTGAATTTATTTTTACATAAATCTTGTGTGAAATTTATTTGAATTTCACATGAATTTTCATGTGAAATTACATGATGCTCATTTTATATGAGTTTCATGTGAGGCACAATGGGCTGTGTAGTGAGAAAAGCATCGTAATTGTGCTTACTGCATAGTGCAAACACAGGGCCATGTTAGTGCAAACTTGTTATGTCAAATTATCACTCATTTAAAAATGAAGTATGAATAATGATAAAAAAAACCCGAATTTAACACACTGACCGGTTTTGACCTTTTATTCACAACTATAAGAAAGATGTTGCCAGCAAGCAGGAGATACTTACGGTTCCCGGACACGTTAACGTCATCCGCATCGGGCATTCACTTTTGATCCTTTGCAGGATTAATAAATTGCATGCATTTTTAAACTTTTACATGTAATATATTTCAAAGTTTCTTATGCCCATTCATTATTATTTTTGAGTTCATACTTACAGTTTTGGATTGCTTTTCAAGGACCAACATAGATTATTTTGCTTTTTTTAAAAAAATATAACATGTAAGTAAATGGGGGATAAAGTCTGTATGAATTTAACTTAGCCGGTTCCCAGTTAGATATGATTTATTAAAATATTTTCAAGGGGAAAATGTTGCCATGGTACCGTATTTAGAGGACGCTAAGCGTTATGATCTTGGTGCCGTCATCCTGAAAGAGAAACTCTCGCGTGCGGAGAAGATGAAATACAAAATTCCGGGAGCTATTCAAGTCGGGTGGATCGAAGATTTCGTCACCAACGAAGTAGTTCCGGGTGCAATTGAAACATCCAAGCAATGGCACCACGAGGCAGAGAATTTAAACAAGAATTATTACTTTGAGGAGGCAGATCAGAAGAAGTCAGACAAGAAGCATATCCGGGTGGAGGTACTGGGGTGTGAGAAATATGTACAGAGGTCTCCTCCGCGGGAAGGTAGCTTAGTGGTCGATCTCAAGTCCAAAGGTACGTCAATTTTTTATTTTTCGTGCGTCGGTTCTTATTTAGAGCTCCTGGAAAGAACTCTAGATTCACCTCAGTGTTTGTTTTGCTGTTTTCACACTAAAACGCCGTCTTAATGGATAATTTTCCTCATTCAGAATTCCAGTGAAAATGATGAATAATTAATTTGATAATATTATGCTAAGTAGTCAAAATTAATTTATACAAACAGAAGATTTTACTGAATCATCGTACGATATGAAGAATGTATAAAGCCTTCAAGCAAGGTGGAGAAGTTATATAATACTAAAGGAAATATCAAAGAAAGCATTATTTTTCTTCTCTTAAATCAAGAATGATTGATACAATATAACTAAAAAGGTCAAGTATCAATTTATTATAAACCCAATGGCATATTAACTTAGTATGCATGTAAACAGATTTCCTTGACAAGTAAATGACATTAAAACATTAAGCAGGCACGTGTATCATAATATTTGTACCTGAGACAACGACACGAAAATATGACAGCCTCAATTAAAAACATAAGTAATTAAATATATAATGTACTTACTCAGCTGTCAACCATAAAAAGCCCTGGCCACTTACTTTATATCCTTATTGCAGGTCAGAAAGGAAATGAAATCTATTTAAATATGCATTTTATTAAAAAAAAAACATTTGCATTGGTGGATCCAAGGAATAATATATTCTCCCACTTGAGACCGAGAACTCTCAAATTTTCCTTGGGTGAGATTAAGGCTCTATCACGATCTACTAAGTGAGACACAAAAATTTATACGAGTGACGGAAAGGAGCTGTTAAGATAAGGGCCGTATTTAGCCCTGAATCCTGTGACTTATTTCTTCCGTATGGCGAATCGTACACAGAAAAACATGAATCATTATTGAAATATAATATATTTGCAGACCTTTTACATGTTTTACATTATGTTAAGGAACTCTTAAGGTTGTAAAATTAAGGTCGAAAGAGGTAGGGGTGCTCGGATAGAAAATCCGATTATATCGACAAAAAACGTATACATTTTTGAATATTTTATCTAAAATGGATAAATATAAGCTAAAAGACATCAAATATGTCTACATTGTGTATCAGAAATAGATTTCGAACGTTCTACCTCCTTTAATCGGTAAATAATGAAATCCGGAACTTAAAATACGGTCTTATTCTTCATTCAATGGCTACAATATAAGCCTTTTAGCGCGAAATACACATTGAAGGAGAAATGAACATCACTCTTGCTCATTCTTGTATCTTTCATTCAATCATATCGAGTACACAATGTTTGATTGATTAAAGAGGAAAAATAGTCAAATGTGCTATATTTAATGGTCAAAAAGATCGATTCTTATAAAATGCACCCCCCTTTCCATATTTAGTTTTTCGTCTCTGGGGTAGTGTTCCCCCCGGAGATACAGAACCCCACTTTGCCAAAAAATTTGTATCATGGATACACATCTCCAGTAAAAGTGGCTTTCTGTATATCCGGGGGGAACAATGTTCAATAAAACTTTTCCGTTTTCTATTGATTTCTATGAGAAAAAGATAAGTTTTGACCTAAAAATTAGCAATATTATGCAAAACAGATAAAAAATAACTTCATATTCTGATGGGATGCCGTATAAGTATACATTTTACCAAAAAAGGTTCTTGAAATTTCAATTTTCAAAATTCCACTTTTCAGGGCTGATTTTACGCCTTATCCTAACAGCTCCTTTCGTCTTTCGAAAAGATGAAAAATTTCCATCACGAGTGTAAATTTTTATGTCTCACTCAGTAGAAAGTGGTGGAATCTATTTCTTCTTCCATGAAACATAAGAAAAAAAGGGAATTTAAACAACGTTGCGTCTAACGCCGTTTTCTGACGACATTACTGTGACGTCACAATAAGATTCTCTTTTATCATTGGTCGATTTTAGCCTACACATAGGCTGTCTCACAGGGTACGAGCAAAACTGGAGAAGAATAATTAAGGATTGTTTTTCAATCCTTATATTTACATTTTACGTGTTAAGTTATTTCTGCCAATTTTTCATCCAGTTTCTTTACATTTGAAATATCAATGCGGAGGGAGAACGCCACTTGACGTAAGAGCAAACGAACGTTCGACGTATTTCGCTTGATTCGAAGTATTCTATACGGAATCGTTGTTGACAAATAAGAAACTGAATTTTGTCCTCTGGTTGTATTTTGAACATTTCACTTAAAACTGAAGAAAATTGAATCGTGAAAATTTGTGACTTTTGTCCAACATAATTTAGACATAGCGGAGAGTTAAACTGGAGAAATTTCACAGACCTGAAGGGAAAACTTTTGAAAACTCTTTTTAACACACTGTTAAACTGCTTAGACATATGAAATCAATCGGTATTATTGTATACAAACTTCTGTAAATACCCTATTTCATCTGGAAGTAATTAGAATAATGCAAAAGTCGAGTTTACAGCCGTCGAAAACGCGAAAACTTTCGGTATTTTCATGACTTGCCTCAACATCATGGCTAAAGATTCGCTGATACTCGAAGTATTTCTGATATTATGAATCCATAAGAAGCAAAGATAAATTTACTGTTAATAATGACACAAGTGAATCAAACCCTCATCCTAAATTCTGAATATTTGATCCACTTATGCCTGAATATTCGCTAATCCTTCTGCAGTCAGCAATGCAGTTCGTCCTTGAACTTCGTGTACAGACGCGTGATCGACTTACTACGTCACACTTCTTGGACGTGTACATGTGGGTGACCTAGATTTTGACACATTTAATCACTGGGTGCATCGTCGGAACCCACGGTCGGTCACGCTAAACTCACCTCTGGGTTCCGACGATGCACTGGGGGTAATGGATACATGTTTTGAATCTGTGTTAAAGCAATAAATAAAATGGGCATTTTATCAGAAATTAATCCGCGTAAGTTCTAAAGTCACGTGACAGGCTCTTGCGTTTATCGAGAAATAAAGCAACAGTTGGTTTGGTACCTTTATATAAGGGAAACGCAGTAGGAATGTAAATACTAGAAAGGTTTCTTGTTGCGGTTGCAACAAGAGTGTCTTCCTCCTATACAATTTTTGGTTTGGAAATATGAAGGACGTCACATTACATGTATTTATATTATATATTTAAGTTTTCAAATAGCAGTAACATTAAATTTTCAAACCGATAATTGTTGGTGAGCAACCATTTGATTTTGGGGGGGGGGGGGGGGGGGCAGGAATTCTATTGCCAGCCGGTAAAATTTTTTCAGCAATTTTCTGAGCAGGCCATTTTTTTAAGCCATTACCAGAGTCGGAGAAAAATTTTCGCCGGTTCTTCGGGCCGGATTTAAACACATTGTCAAATGTTGTGAATGTCTGTGTAAGTTAAACTCCCCGCTGTTACAGAGTATGAGTTAATAACCGTTCCTTCAGATGTCTCTTTGCAATTAGCGAATTTCAGACAGATTGTATGATGTTTAAATAGAACCTTTTCTAGATTTTTGTGCCTATGCGTATTAGGTCTCTGGTAGATACAGCTATGTGAACAGTTTGTATTTATATTAATTAATTTTTTGACTTTAAATTGTCTGGCACAAAGGGCCAGCAAAAATTTCCATATCATGCAATGTATCCTTACTTTTGCATGGTCCGGGAAAAAAAAATTGCCGGCCCTTTGGGCCGGAATATTTTTTTCAGCATTTTTCAGAGCCGGGATTTTTTTTTTTTTGCAAATTCTTCCTGCCCCCTTCCCCAATAAAAAAGGCGAGCTCGTAGCTGTAGAACCAATTTTCTTGAGAAGAGAAATGGTAATAACAAGTTACGTTCAATATATATATATAAATACCATGAGGTTCTCGCTGTGCAGGTTCAAATTTGGAACCCCCCCTTCCCTTTTTTCAAAGTTTATTTTGAATTTCCATCATGGCGACATCGTTCAATATAAACAGAACTGTTTTCGAAAAACGAGGGGAGGGAAGAATGTTGGAGAAATTGTTCATCAATTTGTAAATAAACCAACCGAAAATTATGTTCGAACGTTTGCTAGAATTAGAAATTAAACTTGATGTTCAAAATATAGTTATTGAAGTTTGGAAACAGGTTTGTAGGTTAGAAATCGGAATCAAACTACCACTTTTTGTGTGTAAATTCTGGTTTGTAGCTGATCTCTTCTAAATTAATCAACTGTTTTAAAATCAAATTGTGTATATCGAAATGTATTTATGAAATGCATATTCATCATTGCCGTGAAATCGGAATTTGAAAATCTCAACACTGCTTTTCTCGAGTCGGACTCGGACTACCAATTTTAGTGTGCGCCCGATCTGTTGGCGTGAAGGTGTATCGAAATACCCAACTCAAAATTTCGATGCTCATATCTTTTCAACAGTAAGAGATAGGAAAAATCAGAAAGACTAAATAAGACAGATATATGGATAAAAAATAATAATATTGAAATTTTTAGGAAACTTCATAAGCTTAATTTTTGTTTACTATTATAAGCAAAAAAGTGTCTTCCTCCTATGAACTTCTGAATTTGGAAATATGAAGGACGGTGAAGGACGTCATCGTAATAAATCGTTACAGTGTGCATCTAGCATTTCATATCTTGCATGGCTGTCGACTTTCAAAAAGAATGGAAATTGTAGATAGCAAAATACGAGATATTTAAGCTTACAAATAGCAAAACATGAAATTTTCGGTCCTTTTGAGTAATTCGACGCTCCCGTCAAATATTTGAATCTACTAAAAAACATGATAAAAAAAATAACAGAGACCAAAAATAAAAAAGACCAATCAAGCTTTTACTCCAAACGTAACGTTGGAGAACTTTCATTGTCCTAGCTTACAGGGTTCTTGAGAAATCGCTGATCCAATTTTCCACGGTTACGAAAACAATAGGTTCCGTTAATAAGAATCTAGATATCACCCCTTTGTACAGGGACAGGGAAATCCCACCCGAGTGTCAAAGATTTGCAGTCCACGACGAGGCTTGCTAGATTCTATTATTCTCCCACTTGAGACTGAGAACTCTCAAATTTCCCTGGGGTGAGATAAATCGATCTCACCCTCTGACGTCATCGATCTCACTCTCTGACGTCATCGCTACTAAAGCGACGTTATGGAAGCAAGGCAAACTGCTAATTATAACAGACCTTCTAGATAGTCGATAACGTGGGAGAAAAACAATCAAACACCACCACGAGGGAGGGATGGCTAATTCTCAACCCTCGTGTAAAAATTTTGCTTGTCCATGACTCGGCAAGCCTCGTCATGGACTTGCAAAATTTATACAACCGGGTTGAGAAATCGCCATCCCTCCCTCGTGGTGGTGTAAGATTATATTAGTCTCAGAACGGGTAAATCTGTAGATATCTCTGTCCGGGGTGAGAGAAAAATCGATCTCACCCTCTGACGTCATCGATCTCACGCCATGACGTCATCGCTACCAGAGCGACATTATGGAAGTAAGACAACAAACAGGGGATTATAAATTATTATATCAAACAATGTAAGTTAATATGAATTATGGCAAAGCTATAGTGATGACGCAGAGTGACATTGAAAAAAAAATTTCTATTCCAAAAAATTTAAAATGTAAAATGAATTTAGGGAGGGATGGCTGTCCGTGACTCGACAAGCCTCGTCATGGACTTGCAAAATTTGTACACGCGGGTTAAGAAAACTAGAAACAATTTGAACCAATTTTTCGAAATAGGTCATATACACTCGAGCCCCACCCCCCCCCCCCCCCCCCCGAAAATAAGGTTTCCTAGGCTACAGTATTTCAGGTAAATGTCTGGGATAAAGATATACAACGAGAACATGTATATGTCTTCTTATTTTCAGGTTTTGAAAACCTTTCCAAATTTTTCTACGTCTGGGCTGTCTACTACATATCAGGCATGCGCATGCAAGTTACAATAAACAACAAGTCTGATAGCATTACCATAGACAGAAAAATACCCATTGGATTTCAGATGAAGCGCTATCTCCTTCAGCAAAATGGTCTCCTGGGTACAGTCAAGGACGTACAGACAGCCAAGTGGCAGGTCAAATGGATCAGAGGTTGTAAATTCCGTAACCCTATGTCGGCACTCCCTCCAGTGCCACTCAAATTCACAGGTATTAGTATATTGAATTCAAACGTTATACTTTCATTACTTTTTTTTTAGATTTTTATTTAATGGGTTAAAGAAGATCCTGACGATAATCTCAAAATCTTCTGTCTTTTACTCTTTCTTTCTTTTCCTCTGTCTATCTAATCTTTTCTTTATTCACAGTTGACACCGATGTTCAGAGAACATCAACTGATGCACAGAGGAATGACTAACTATGTGTACCATTCGTTTAAAATGTCTTCAAAATAATAAAAGAGGTTTTTTTTAAAGTACATCTTTTAGTTATATATCAAATATTACAATTCCAGTATCAAGATTATCTTTTCTTTCACTTTAGTTGACTTGATATTTAAAATTTGAAGGATCAAAGGCTTATCGAACTATGATCGAACATTTAAAACAAAAATCGATGACATGATTTTGAGGCCATCAAGAGAAGAATTGAAGAAATGATACAGAACTGGACCCATCTTCAGATTTGCACCAACATCTTTTCAACACTGACTAACCGTAAGGCACGGTCCATTTGACATTCGTTTGAGGGGGGGGGGGGTGTCGGAGCAAAATTATTTTGTTTTCGCCCGGACCGGGGCAAAATTATTTTTTTCTTACAAAGTTGGAGCAAGAATTTTTTTCTAACATTAGTGATGTGCAATAGATATTAACTAAATGCTGTTTGTATTTTATCAATAGAAATTCTTTTTTTTTTTCTTAAAACTCTAAAATATTACTTTATTTTTATGCAAAAATTCAATTTTCACTTTTAAATAAAAGAATTTTACAATATAATCCTCATCAAACAAAATTTATATAAGGTACAAGTAAGACCGAGTCTGAAGGGAGGGTCTTTTAGACAAATTTCAAATTTAGAATTGTAAATTCGTGAAAAACTGAAGTTCTCCTTCAAAGCTTGTGTATAATATTAGACTCTACATGGTGATACACGCATCTATTAATAGTAATAAATTATATTGATAATATTTTTAAGCCTTTAAGGAAGCCTTTTTTCATTATGCATGCATTCTTTTGATATTTTCAAATATGAACTTCGCCGTTAAAGAAATAATGTTTTTGATAGAAAACCAGGCAATTTTTCTATATTTAATTGAGAACTGCGGCGAGCGAAGCGAGACGGAACTTTTAAGGTAATTCTTCAAATTCAGATTACTTGTAAGAGCTTGATTATTTTTTTTCTAACACACCTTAAGCAAATAATTTTTTTCATCAAAATCCAGAGCAAAGTTATTTTTTTCGAGAAAAAAAAACACAAAAAAAAAAAACCCCAGAGCCCCCCCCCCCCCCTCCCCAGAATATCAAATGGACCGTGCCTAACGATAGCCCCAGTCCCTGGCCAAATCTCGCTACGGAAGACAAAGCCTCGATACTTTCTCCTATCTAAAGTTTATATAACTTATTGAGTGCATGTGTGATCTCGCTTCAGCCAGTAGAGCGCGGACTGTTTTATATATTCAAATGCTTTTAAAATCTTATTACAAACAATAATTTTTTGGGATTTTTTTCGCGTTTCCTAAGACACAGTGTTTTGCTGTCTTGTTTTCGACGTTTCATTACGTTGAGAATTAAATTAATTTTTCAAATCGCATTATAGGTTTAGGTTTGAAAAGGGAAAACGTTCTTGAAAGATATTGAAATTTAATCATTGATAAGGGGAAGGAGCTGATGAGATGAGGGCTGTATTTAACCCTGAATCTCATCAAGTATTTCTTATACACAATACTAGTAATATACGCAAGAAAAACTTGATCATTACCATGATTACTAAAATGCAGTTGTAGATTCCTCATACAACTTTAAATTTTGGTAAGCTTATAAATTATAGTACAAAGAGTATGGGGTAGCCATGCTGAAAAGAAGCTAATATCGATCAAAAATCGTTGAAAATTAAAAACTGTCTGGCTAATACGGATAGCTATAAACTGTAAAACAGTTTTAACAAGGTACTCATAGTTTATTTAATCAAAAGCTAGAAATCAAATTTAAAAGACTGGTCTCAACTTTATCCATAAATTTTAAAATCTTGAATCTGAAATACGGTTGTAATTTGTATTCATAGACTACAAAGTGGGGATTTTTTTCCGCAAAATACACACTGCGTAGAAATAAACAGCACGCTCTTGTTTCTTTCATTCCACAATCTTGTGTATTTGATGTGAACATAAATGAATGACTCTAAAAGGGGAAAAAATAAACTTTGCTTATATTATGGCCTAAAACACAGATTCGTAGAAATCCCCTCCCCCATCCTCCGTTTTTCAGTTTTTCGTCTCTGGGGCATCGCCCCCCCCCCCCTTGCTATAGAACCCCACTTTGTCAAAAGATGTATATAGTGATATACACCTTCTGTAAAAGTGGCGTTCTATAGTTCGGGGGATGGGGGGCAATGTTTTAAAAATCTTTACCATATTCCATCGATTTCTATAGAAAAAGACATATTTTGCCCCAAAATTTAGGAAAGCGATGCACGATAAATCTTACCCAACTGCTGATTAACTGGCATCAATTTGTGAAAAAAATTCTTGAAGTTCCCATTTTGAAAATTCCACTTTACAGGGTAGATTTTAAGTCTTATCAGCTTCTTTGTTAATTTGAATAGATTTATGTAGACAGTCTGTATATTGAAATAGTCTACATGTTTATATTAATTAAACATGTATTGTATAATCTTAGTTTTGACATAACCTGAACGGATGGACAGAGTAACAGACCGTGACGTATGTAGTTAACTAGTTATGATCGTAGCATCGAATTAACACAAATGTATATATACAATGTATTTATTCATACAATAATTATAATCGTATCAACTCAGGGTTTGATTATTCCTTCTATCTCGTTCGGGCCAAACTTGAAACCGTAACTTGGTCTCCCTTAAGTCAAATTTTGCTGGCGTCATACAGAAATTGATGGCTTTTAGTTCTTCCTGTATGCACTTCTCCCTATGGTACTCACAAAGACCTGAAGACGGAAATTAAGAGTTAATAGATATTTTCTTTACTGAAATACGCCAAAAAAATAAGATGAATAAGAAGACCGGGATATCAGATGGTATATCACATTTGAAATGGAGTAGTGATCAATACGTTTATTTAAAAAAAATGCAATCCAAGGAATGCTTGTGTCGCCTGCGAAGCGGATTTTTTTTTAACGAAAGTAGGTCAAATATCTAGGACAAGGTCACTAGGTCAAATATCATGTAGTGTCCTTTCATAAGGAATACACAAGTGGAATAACAAAGCCCTATCATTTACCAATCAAAAGATATAGCCAATCTTAGATTTTCTTAAAAGTAGGTCAAATATCTAGGCCAAGGTCACAAGGTAAAAAAAAAATATGGTATTTGTAGAAAGGTCTTGTCACAAGGAATACACATGTGAAATATCAAAGCCCTGTCACTTACCAATCAAAAGATATAGCCAATCTTAGATTTTTTGAAAAAAAGGCCAAATATATAGGTCAAGGTCACGAGGTCAAAAATTCTGGTACATGTATGTGTAGAAAGGTCTTGTCACAAGGAATACACATGTGAAATATCAAAGCCCTATCACTTACCAATCAAAAGTTATGGTGTGTGACACCCTAGTGTGACAGACAGACGGACAAAGTGATCCCTAAGTGTCGCTATGATTCGCAGGCGACACAAAAAGTGATCCCTAAATGTCGCTATGCTTCGCAGGCGACACAAAAACTGTCAATTTCCCAGAAATATGGAGGGTCTTGAACAGCACGAAAGTGTGGTAGTGTACAAATGTATTTCATATGCTTAACACTCAATGCCAAACACACGCATATCCGGATAAAATATTTTGCAAATAGTTCTTGGTCTTTATCGATGTTTCGCGGGCCTTTCCGTAGGATTTGCGATTGGGTCTTTATCACAGCTCAGAAAATATTGGAATATCTGATTGGTCAGATCTCGGTCACATCACGTCATAAAACATCTGTATTGAAGTCTATTAGCTATAAAACAAACTGCGTACAAACCTGGATGTGCTGGTGCTTTCTTTTTAGCAAAAGCGTTCCAGAACTGTGTGTAGTTAGCAAATGTACAAAAATATCCAGATTTGAAGCCCAACTCCTCCCAATTCATCTTTCCATCACCGTCCGAATCCATGTTACATAATTCTTTAGTGAATTTCCTACCATGTTTAATGAAATCCTGTAAAAAAAAATACATTGTATAAGATTTCATGTATATTCATCGTCGGAAACACGTGCACACTTGGTCACGCAAGGTGAGCTTGCGTGACCGAACGTGAGTTTCCGACGATGCTGTATATTTTATTTGACATGATATGGATATATGTTGACCATGACTTTTGACCTTGAATACTAAGTGTCTCACACATCTACTGTAAAAAAAAAACAGTGTTCAGGACAAAACTTATACAAAATAATTGTTATGATCAACTGCTTATAAAATGCAATCTAATGAGACTTATTTAACTCGATGTGTCTTGTCCGCACAATTACATGTAGTTATTGTATGTCTGGGTCACGGAGTGTCTTAAATCTAAAACTGACACCGGTACTGGCGAAAAAATCAACTGTTACAACGATTATTTAATTATACGCAAATGGGATTTCCCTCGTTATCTCTAAAAAAAAAAGGATAATTACATTTAGCTGTAGCATTTGAATATTCTTCAACAAAACAATGACAAGTCTTTGTACCTTGAGAATCTGAAAAAAACATCAGCGGGTTTCTAAATGAAAAGAATCTTACCGCTCCGAATGGGTTTTTGGTAAGTTTACGTGTGTTTGGATCTCTGTACTCAAGACTGGGCGGCAGGTGCCCGACCCTCCTCCATTTGTCCCTCTCTACCCCGAGTCTGACGTCACAGGGGTCAGGCACAGTTCGGGCATTTGGTATGTCGTCCAAAAAACTTGGATAAGATAGACAATGGTGGAAGATAGATCCGCAAAATAATACGATAAAATGAATGGCGGCCATATGTGTGTAAGTTAACAACCAAGCGGGACGTGCTCAGAGTGCAAAGAGTAACGATGAAGAGAAATTAAAAACGGAGTAAATTCTTTCCTTAATTATCCTTGATATGAGACAATGTTTTTAATGTTTTAATTAACTCTACTTTTTTAACAGGAGATTTATCTCAACGTTTCAACTGTGTTTGGCAATTTTCATTTCATATCGCCACTTTGCTAAACACTCAAATTTAAAGCGCATAGTATGCGCTATTTCAATTTTACTACGATGTGATTTTTCAATGTTTGCGTGTGGATAAAGGGTTACTCTTCTTTTTTTAATAGTAATTTGACCATGGCACAGTCAATTGTATCTTTATACCAGTATAGAATACATCCGCAAAATTCTAAATATAGGATCATTAATACGTAGTAGTAACAAAGACTATACCTTTTGTAAACTTTTATTTGTCTTTTTCTTAAAATATATGGATATTCATTTTCAATCAATTTTCCTAGCATGTAAACTTAATTCAGGCAAAATAGGAACAGGAAGTGTCTTAACTTGTGAGAGTTTAAAAAATAATCGACACTCCGTGTGATATTATTCATGGTACTGGGCCAATCAACAGTTTTGTACCAGCTTCTTTCGTGATGACAGAAGAAGGACATTGTCCAAACTTGGACAGAGAAGACTGGATCCTACCTGAGTGTTGGTCCGACTTTTCTAGAAATCCAATACGACCTCGCTCCATCCAACAGACCATCGGTTATTTTTTGTATGTCAAATGCTTTTGATATTCTCTTACAGAATTCTTCGTATCAACAAAGGGTCCTTGCGTTTTACTCTTTTATTTTTCTAAGTCACCTTAAAGTATGAAGGCAATGAAACGTCTTGGATGACATCTAAAAACTGTATCTGCATAAGTGTGATGGCTGTGCACCGTTAATCTGGATAAACACTCCATTTGGTATTTAGATAGGAGTGTTCTAACGTCGGATAGGGGTTCTCATTGACCTCCTTCCTTTTGCACATTCTCATCCATGTTTCTCATTGTATTTGTTTTTCTGGGTTTTGTTGTTGTTGTTGTTGTTTTGTTTTGGTTTTATTTTTTTGTTTTTGTTTTGCATGGTCATCTTGATGTGAACAACCGGAACGCCAATTTTGACGGTTGGAGGCATTGTTTCTAAAAGTAACTCTTGACACACAAAGTAGCATTCCCAGCCGGGATTTTAAAAGAAAATAAGAAATAAAATGTAGTTAAACATATCGCTGGCGAAAAACTGCCCTTGACAGCGCCCGATTTAATATTTCAAAATGCCACAAAATTTACCTGATTAAGTGTTATGACTTGAAACGGTATCTCTATTGCCTTCAAAATCACTTGTACATGGTACGTGCCACTCTTGTTTACACATGCAGCACAGTCAGTATGACGCGTTTTTGATGACGTGGTACAATGTCGTCATATTCGAAACATTTGTCACGTGACTTCGTTTTTAAACCTCAAAGTCAAGTGCCGACTGGTGTCCCGGCAATGAATGTTCTCTTCTTGTATCGTTGTCTTCGGGTGTTTGATGTGAGTATTCGTTTTTTGTATCGTTGTCTTCGGGTGTTTGATGTGAGTGTTCGCTTTTTAATATCGTTGAATTCAGGTGTTGATTGATGTGAGTGTTCCCGTTTTGTATCGTTGTATTCGGGTGTTGGCTGATGTGAGTGTTCCTTTTTATTTCGATGTCTTGTGAGTGTTCGCTTTTTGTATCGTTGTCTTTGGGTGTTTGTTGATGCGAGTGTTCGCTTTTTGTATCATTGTCTAGAGGTGTTGGTTGGTGTGAGTGTTCGCTTTTTGTATTGATGTCTTCGGGTGTTGGATGGTGTCTGTATTCGCTTTTTGTATCCATGGTATCGCTGTACTCGTATGTTTGTTGATGTGAGTGTCTCTTTTTATATCGTTGTCTACTGGTATTGGTTGGGGTAAGTGTTCGCTTTTTGTGTCGTTGTATTCGGGTGTTGGCTGATGTGAGTCTTCTGGCTTTTGTTCCCCCGCTTTTGCGAAAGCGCGGAGACATTAAAACCGATTCGTCTGTCCGTCTGTCCCAAAAACTTTAACCTTCTCCATAACTTTTGAATAGTAAGTGATAGGGCTTTGATATTTCACATGTGCGTTGCTTGTGACAAGACCTTTCCATGGATACCAATAGGTTGACCTTGTGATCTTGACCTTTGAGTTTGACCTACTTTTCAAAAACTTTAATCTTGACCTTGACCATAACTTTTGAATGATAAGTGATAGGGCTTCCTTATTTCTCATGTGCATTCTTTGTGACAAGACCTTTCCATGGATACCAAAAATTTTGACTTTGACCTTGGGAGTTTGACCTACTCTATCTTGACGATAACTTTTGAATGGTAAGTGATAGGGCTTTAATATTTCACATGTGCATTCCTTGTGACAAGACATATAGAAGAAAGGGTTCGTATTGAGGAAAGGGTTTGTGACCAAGCGATGATACCTCACCCCTGTAACCTATGGTCTCAGATTTAAAGAGTGATCATTACGTAAAGACTGATCTTCTTGTAAACATATATATGGCAAGAAATTCACATCGATTGAAAAGACACAATGTATATTAAACATAATGTAAATTTTATTAAAAAACATCATTTTATCCTTGCTGGTTGAACTGATTGAAGAAGCTTCCACTAAAGGGCACTGTTTGTGCTGGAGGGGCTCTTTGTTTAGGAGGGCATAAAGTTTCTGCACGTAAATCAGGTCTTTTACAGCTCGGACTGCCAGATTCACATATACCTGAAAAAAATGTAAAAGATTTCTTTTTCAGAATGTTACAGAATGGTTTTTTTAGGTATAAACTGTGAAAATGCGTTATTATTTATCGAGGTTAGAGGCTCGAATGAATAATTTAACTTTTATCATGTTGTATCAAAATGATAACCGATTCTGATTTTTAAAACTAAACCAAACATTTATCAGGCGGCGTCATCACGGACGAGTCGTGATCTTGTAATTAGTAGCAGAGAAGTAGTATGGTCCCCAACAGCGAAAAGAGGTCTAGGGAACCAGACTAGCGGAGAAGTCGAAAATATCACAAGTTCCTGCGAATATCAGGCGCGTAGTGACGCGTACGTAGGTACGCAGGTGCTTCCATATCGTTTTGCAAAATAAATAAAATATACTAGAAGACAAAAAAGTGTGAAAAGGTAATTTCTGACGTAGAAAAGTGCTCTGTGAATGTGTAAAATCCATAAGCTTCCAAGGGCTTCGTACGGTGGTTGTAAGCGGACATGTGGTGAAAAATATTAAATCGTAGGCACAGTTTAGGGGACGACCATTTAATCCTGGGAGGGGGTGGGGGCTGGCAATTTTTTCCGGTCAGGTTATTTATTTTCAACGCAAGGCCGGCCGGATTATTTATTTTCCAGTAACTCAAGGTCAGAATATTTATTTTCAACCTGTAACAATCCTGACAAATAAATAAATAAATAAATAAATAAATAAATAAATAAATAAATAAATAAATAAATAAATAAATAAATAAATAAATAAAAACCCAAGAATATATTCACACACACGCACCCTCCCTGGTTATGTCAACTAAATATGCCATCAGTTATTTACAATGTGCAAGATTTTCTTGGAACTTCAATAAGTCTATATACATATGAATGTACATGTATCACCTTATATTCTTGAGTTTTACAGCACATTGGGAGAGGGGTACTAGTTCAAGTATATGCCAAGAAAGTTTCCGTCATGTCGAGTACGAAAGTAGGTAGTTGATGTGTAAGTTACATAGGCTTTCCTTTAGGACTTGAAGCTTATCATATTTGTTAAAATATATATGCAATTTTGTTCTACACTTGCAATTTTAATACAATGTAAATGTCTGAATAGCACTTGATATAATATTTTGTGGAAAGGCGAGCGGAGCGAGTCCGAAATTGTTTTAGTGTAAAGCGAGCGAAGCTAGCCTAGAAATTTTGGTCTTGTTGCTAGCGAAGCAAGCTGAACATTAATGTATCTAAAGCTACTGGACCTGATCTAGTTAACCCAATACTCTTAAGATCGGAAGCTAATGAACTTTCTCCTCTTCTGTCCAAAATCTTTAATCTTTCTCTCGAAACGTCGTTTTATCCATATGTATGGAAACACGCTAATGTCACCCCTATCCACAAAAAAGACGATCCTTCACTGACATAAAATTATAGACCGATATCATTGATAAGTATTTTGGGTAAAATCATGGAGCGCTGCGTATTTAAATATCTGTATAATTACATATATCTTCACTTTAACTATATCCTGACTGACCGACAATCTGGATTAAGGCCTGGCAACTCTACCATAAACCAACTTCGATTTTGGCAAAGCTTTAGATGAGGGGAGGGAAATTGGGGTAATATTCTGCGATATTAGTAATTAAAGCATTTGATCGAGTTTGGCATAAGGGTTTAATTCATAAATTACAGTCAAGAGGTATTACAGGCAAAATTCTAAATTGGTTTGTAAATTATCTGGATAAAAGGAAACAACGCGTAGTTATAAATGGTCAAAGGTCAAATTGGAAAGAAATTAAGGCTGGCGTCCCTCAAGGTTCACTCTTAGGTCCTATACCTTTTCTTCTTTATATCAATGATTCGTAAATGAAATTGACTCATCATAAAACTTTTTGCAGATGACGTCAAGTCTTTATATACTTGTAGGTGATCCTATTATTTCCGCCGAAATACTAATTTCTGATCTCGAAAAAGTACACTATTGGTCTCGTCAGCTCGTCGATTTTAACCGCAGTAAAACCGAATCTCTTCTCATTTCAACCAAAAGACATGCTCCTTTCCATCCTGCTTTGTATATGGATGACACACTCATCAAGGAAGTTGAATCTCATAAACATTTAGGCCTCACATTTACTCATAACCTCTTTTGGGATCAACATATTGAAGATATTGTTTCAAAAGCATCTAAGAAATTAAACATCCTCCGTAAACTGAAATTTGTCTTAGATAGAATATCACTTCAAAAAATATATTTGACATTCATTCGTCCAGTCTTAGAATATGCAGTTGTCATATGGGTTCTCTTTAAACTCAAAATATAGATGAGAACGCATACATACCGAAGCAGCGCGGATAGTTACTGGGGAAACAAAACTTGCTAGACTAGTTCTTCCTCTGTATTAAAAGAAGCAGAGTGGGAAGCTCTCCAAACTCGTCACACTAAGCACAAACTAATAAAATTCCATAGTATCTTGGAATCACTGCTCTACGCCTTCTTATTTATCAAACTTAGTAACACATCGCGCTTTTGATATCAATGGTCGAAACACGAGAAACAACCAAAATTTATCTGCTATTCCTTGTAGGACCCAAAAGTACCAGAACTCGTTTTTACCCTCTGTCATCTCCTCTTGGAATGATCTCCCATTAGAAGTCCGTAACAATCCCTCTGTTTGTCAATTCAAACACTTCCTTAATGATTCTGATTACCATGCACCCTCTTATTTCAACAATGGCTCCCGATATACCGGTACCACTTTCGCATACGCACTGAAAGTAGCAGCCTGAAAGCTCATCCATTTCTTCGAAATATCACTGATGATGCATGTATTTGTGGTACTCAGGAGACAACCAAACATTTTCTTCTTGACTGTCCACTCTTTGATACGGTCCGTTTTTCGACGATACAAGCTTGGAAAGAACTAGTTTTCATTAACTTGTCTAGAAGACCCTCCCCCAGGCCCTGTTGCATGTTACATGACCTAATATATGTATATACATTTTGTTCACTGAAAATTATATATCGCATATTGTAAAAATCTTTTATCTCTCTCTCAGTTTAGAAGTGAATACAAGTTTTACATAAAAATAAAGTAATGTTTAGAATTATTTAAGTAAAAATAAAGAATTTCTATTGAGAAAAAAACCACAAACATTCTTAATATTCACATCAATTGTTATGAAAAAATTCCTTGCTCCAACTTTGCAAGAAAAAAAAAAATTTTTGCCCCGGTCCGGGGCAAAAAATAATCTTGCTCCGACAAAGAACCCCCCCCCCCCCCAGAATATCAAATGGACCGTGCCTTATTGAATAAATTTTGACTTGTTTGCTTGGGACATCTTTACACGCATAAAAAACAAAAGAAGGGGAATGCTCTATGCTGAAACTCTACATGGGGTTAAACCGTGCGGATAGAATATCCTCTAAGCCCTTTACAGGGGGGGGGGGGGTGTTCTATACTGGACCAGTTCATCCGGAGGGATGATCCGATGCTACATCACCGGGCGACCTCCCAACGACCCCCTAACGACATCACTTACGAATGGACGCTGGCCAATCGGTGGTTTTGTGCATGCACAAAATTTTCCGACGACCACAGCGCACGCTAACGACCTCCAGCGTTCATCCAGCAACCACACAACCAATGTGTTGATAATTTACTTGGTTGTTACTCGTGCGTTTGCCAATAAAAAAAAAGTGAAGGTGTGCCAGGACCATAACTCATTTTTCTCTCTAATATTTAGCATTGTACAGTTCAATCTTGTCATACATACCTGGGTGAGACTTCGCTTTTTTATAAATATAATCTGTGTATTTATATTTTGGTCCATATTTTCTGTTGAATTCTATCTCATTTGTGCCAACAAAAAGGGTTAGGTATGTGCATACAATTTTGTTGAGTCCTAGTTCTTCATAGTTGGGCATACCGTCGCCGTCTGAATCAGCAAGACAAAGGTCACGAGTGAAGGTTAAGCCGCTAGATGCGAAATCCTGTGGATGATAATGTTGAGTTTTAAAGTATGTTGAGAGATAAAACACAAGATGTCGTTTTAAACATTGTTTTACGCTCGACAGAAATATTTCGAATATATATACACTAAAGAAGCTGTTAAGATAAGGCGTAAAATCTGCCCTGAAAAGTTGAAATTTCAAAATGCCAAATTTAAGAATTTTTTTTCGTTAGAAATAACATTGGTCCACAGATAAATCTTCTGTCAGATGGGACATGGGCGGATCCAGGATTTTTTTCGGGGTCGGGGGTCCTAAAGTCCGAATTTAAAAAAAAAAAAAGCAAGCGCAAAATAAAATAGAGAAAATAAAGTTTATGTCAGTTCTGTGTCAGAGCAATGGCGAGCCAAAAGCTTATAATCTTGAACTTTCACATCATAGTACTTGATTTATGATTGATTGTCAGTTCTAATATGTAAACACAACAAATGGCGAGCGATAGCGAGCCAGTGAAATTTTTTTTCCGAGAATTGGACTAAAATCCACTATTCAAGTCTTTTTCAGTTTCTTTTCGTTTTCATAGTGCCCTTGTTTATTGCCCTAGGCGTAATGTATGTGTGTTGTACATATAGGAAAGCGCAGCATCATTTGAAAAAAGACGTAATAAATTCTGGCACGCTTCTGTTCGCCAGAGAAAATTTTTGAAATGCTGACGTCAAAATATTATCAAAATGAAAGATTTCTAATACAAATTCATGACATATTTTTCAAATATTATGACAACAAAAGGGGAATAGGGACTTAATCTTATGAAATATGTATATTAATAATAATAAAAAAAATAGTTATGTTCCGAAAATTCCGGGGGGGGGGGGGTCCGGACCCTCCGACCCCCCCCCCCCCTCTGGATCCGCGCTTGTGGTATAATTTATTCAAAATAAGACCGATACTTATATCAAAATCAATGGAAAACGGAAACGTTTTTATACAACATCGCCCCCCCCCTCGCCTTACAATGCTATTTTAACCAAAGGTGTATATCAATAAAACACAATTTCTGGCCAAGTGGGGCTCTGAAGTTCTGGAGCGATGAAGTAGCTAGGTCATTATTGCCATTTTTTTCTTTTTATATCATAGAACCATGGCCGGATCCAGGAATTTTTTCAGAGGGGGGGGGGGGGAGGGGTCCTAAAGTCCGAGTTTTTTTGAGAGTAAAAAAAAAAAAAAAACCGCAAACGCAAGAAAATAAAGTTATTGATTGACGATTGTGAGTTCTGTCTCTAATTATTAATGAAACAGGTGATTGGAGAGCAATGGCTTAACAGCTTAAAATCTTGAAATTTCACATCATAGTAATAGATTAAATTGATTGTCAGTTCTAATATGTGATACAACAAATGGCGAGCGATAGCGAGCCTGCGAAATTTTTTTTCTAAGAACTGGAATAAAATCCACTATTCGTGTCTTTTTCAGTTTCTTTTCGTTTCCTTAGTGCCCTGGTGTAATGTATATGTGTTGTATATAAATAAATTCAATTTTGACAGGTACATTAATACATGTATAATGCATTTTTGTACATTTTCGTTCGATATCAAACGTTTTCCGTCATCTGTACCCCTACCTCTTCAACCCGTAATTAGGTCTTCCGACTTCCGTCGGAAGACCTATTGTTTTCGTAACCGTGGAAAATTGGATCAGCGATTTCTCAAGAACCCTGTAAGCTAGGACAATGAAAGTTCTCCAACGTTACGTTTGGAGTAAAAGGTAGATTGGTCTTTTTTATTTTTGGTCTCTGTTATTTTTTTTATCATGTTTTTTAGTAGATTCAAATATTTGACGGGAGCGTCGAATTACTCAAAAGGACCAAAAATTTCATGTTTTGCTATTTGTAAGCTTAAATATCTCGTATTTTGCTATCTACAATTTCCATTCCTTTTGAAAGTCGACAGCCATGCAAGATATGAAATGCTAGATGCACACTGTAACGATTTATTACGATGACGTCATTCACCGTCCTTCATATTTCCAAATTCAGAAGTTCATAGGAGGAAGACACTTTTTTGCTTATAATAGTAAACAAAAATTAAGCTTATGAAGTTTCCTAAATATTTCAATATTATTATTTTTTATCCATATATCTGTCTTATTTAGTCTTTCTGATTTTTCCTATCTCTTACTGTTGAAAAGATATGAGCATCGAAATTTTGAGTTGGGTATTTCGATACACCTTCACGCCAACAGATCGGGCGCACACTAAAATTGGTAGTCCGAGTCCGACTCGAGAAAAGCAGTGTTGAGATTTTCAAATTCCGATTTCACGGCAATGATGAATATGCATTTCATAAATACATTTCGATATACACAATTTGATTTTAAAACAGTTGATTAATTTAGAAGAGATCAGCTACAAACCAGAATTTACACACAAAAAGTGGTAGTTTGATTCCGATTTCTAACCTACAAACCTGTTTCTAAACTTCAATAACTATATTTTGAACATCAAGTTTAATTTCTAATTCTAGCAAACGTTCGAACATAATTTTCGGTTGGTTTATTTACAAATTGATGAACAATTTCTCCAACATTCTTCCCTCCCCTCGTTTTTCGAAAACAGTTCTGTTTATATTGAACGATGTCGCCATGATGGAAATTCAAAATAAACTTTGAAAAAAGGGAAGGGGGGGGGGGTCCAAATTTGAACCTGCACAGCGAGAACCTCATGGTATTTATATATATATATTGAACGTAACTTGTTATTACCATTTCTCTTCTCAAGAAAATTGGTTCTACAGCTACGAGCTCGCCTTTTTTATGGGGGAAGGGGGCAGGAAGAATTTGCAAAAAAAAAAAAAATCCCGGCTCTGAAAAATGCTGAAAAAAATATTCCGGCCCAAAGGGCCGGCAATTTTTTTTCCCGGACCATGCAAAAGTAAGGATACATTGCATGATATGGAAAGTTTTGCTGGCCCTTTGTGCCAGACAATTTAAAGTCAAAAAATTAATTAATATAAATACAAACTGTTCACATAGCTGTATCTACCAGAGACCTAATACGCATAGGCACAAAAATCTAGAAAAGGTTCTATTTAAACATCATACAATCTGTCTGAAATTCGCTAATTGCAAAGAGACATCTGAAGGAACGGTTATTAACTCATACTCTGTAACAGCGGGGAGTTTAACTTACACAGACATTCACAACATTTGACAATTTGACAATTTGTTTAAATCCGGCCCGAAGAACCGGCGAAAATTTTTCTCCGACTCTGGTAATGGCTGAAAAAAATGGCCTGCTCAGAAAATTGCTGAAAAAATTTTACCGGCTGGCAATAGAATTCCTGCCCCCCCCCCCCCCCCCCCCACAAATCAAATGGTTGCTCACCAACAATTATCGGTTTGAAAATTTAATGTTACTGCTATTTGAAAACTTAAATATATAATATAAATACATGTAATGTGACGTCCTTCATATTTCCAAACCAAAAATTGTATAGGAGGAAGACACTCTTGTTGCAACCGCAACAAGAAACCTTTCTAGTTATAACATCTTTCGCCAAATTTATCTTTAAAAATAAAATACCTACGGAATCTTACTATACTTTATATTTTTATCCTGACCAACTTTTATCCAAATTGGAAGGACAGCGCACGAGAAATAAAAGAGTGATTTCAGAGCTATATCAAGCCCTTATCTTAGATTGATCATTTGTCCTCCAGCAGTCCAAGTCTAGGGATAATCCAAATACTTGTACCTGCAATAGTGCCGAAAAACTATTTATACCCTCTGCAAAAGTAGGTCAACAACTACTACGACTCCACATGATGAGCAAACTTGACTGTAACTAATCACTCTGAGTGTCCGCACCAAGGTTCTGTATGATGGTAATATAGGGGAATTTCTGAAAAATCAAATTTTCTCAAAAGGCAATAATAGCCATTGAAAACGAGGTTAACAACAACTACGTATAAACATAATATCATCTTGATACTTTTAATTCTAGATAGAACCCATTTTCCTTGGAACTTCAAGGAATACAGCTCCTGTAAACATACATGTACAAACAACAACCATATACGGTCGGACTTGAGCACCCTTTGTAATGCTCCTATCAAGTTTCATTCAAAATACCGGTATCTTATCCATGGAAGAAGTTCAACAGCAGCTGAAGTCCTACTCGATTTGTAACTCATAACTCTGACGCTCATGCCAATTTTCATTCAAAAATATATGTGTTGAGGACCGAGACTGAGAAAAACCTGGAAAACCGAAATATCACAGACGAAATGACACACAAGGTGGAAACCTATTGAACAAGAGAAGTCCAGAAACCGATTTCAGTCAAATGACAATGACTCCTGAAAAAGTAGGTAAGCAGTGACTACAAATAATATAATTCATCATAAAGGTAACAGAGAAAAGTCCGGAAAAACTGTATTCTTCAAAGGGCAATAACTGCCGTAAAAGTGCTTCAACGAACTGTTTAAATTGGCATCTCTATAGCACCAAAGTTTCATCCAAATTGCAGAAGTGTTCCAACTCTTTACTCTCTTGAAGAAATGAAGAAAATTTCAAACTAAGCTTAATGCACCAGACACGTGTTTCGGATAGTAAATCATCATAAGTGGTACTTATTAAATGTCGATATACATACATGTATCTATCCAGTTTCTGCAGTTAGTCGCGTGGACAGTAATATACGAAGGCCGAGGTCAATATACTGTGTCGTAGCCAATATTTTTGCATATTGAACTCATACCAAGTCCATATTTGTATAATATTATATAAGTGATTTTGTATTAACCAATCAGATTGCTAGCTAGCGGTTCCGTACTTTACGATATCGTTGTGCGTCTCGCTTTCGATTCAACATCTAGAATTGGGAGGAAATGAATTGCTCACTATTGGATAATTGATTCCGATAAATCATTAGAAATAAAGATGTTTGATGAACCAATTCGTGCAACAGGCACATTTTGATGTGCACTTGACGTCATATGATCAATGACGTCAAATACGGCGCAAAATGAGAAGCGACGTTACGAGAAGAATTTTTAAAATGCATGTTGTCTTTGTGATATGAAGTCTCTAAAAATACTGAGTGATGATGGTTCCATGATTTTGTTATTGCACATAAAAAATCTAGACCTGTAGATTTTGTGGTAAAAAATCTGATTATAATTTGGATAGTAACACAGACCTCTAGTAAGATTTAGATTTTAACAGAAAGATTGCGAAAGTTGTTAATATGAAAAGAAAAAGAAATGTATACTGGCCATTAGCCACATTAATTTCAAAAGATATATAAAACTAAAAAAAATCTTCTGATCAATGTTTATCCACAGCAGATTTCACAAATCAGACTTATCAAGCAAAAGATATACATATTTTTGGGGTATAATATACTTACTTGCCCAAATGGATTTAGACCATATGGGTTCCTACCATGTACCATATGGCCCACCTTTCTCCAGACTTTTTGGTTTCCTCCAGGTACAGGTTTATGGCATGGATCGGGAACAGAATCGGCGTTTGGTATCAACTTCACATATTGTGGTCGTGTGTAAACAAATGTAATAACAAACACACTGAAAACTACAATATAATTTAGGAAAATTTTCAAGTAAGATCCCAACATGATTTTGTTCGTTATATTAAGTGTCTATATCGTGAGTAGCGTAACTTGAACTGTCCGCCTGTGATGAAAGTTTGAGGAAATAAAACGTAAAGGTAATGACAAGACATGTCGAAGTTTTGACGTCAAAAACATATATTCTAAATAAATGTACATCCTTGTGTAAATCATGCCATATCACTATCAAATATTACAGGTGTTGGTCTAAGTGTAATATCTTATATTACAGGTGCGAATCTAGGAATAAAGAGCATAAAAGACGGAGACTTCTGTTATATATCAATAAAAGCCAAAAAAAAAAACAAAAAAAAAAAAACAAAAAAAAAAAAACAAACAAACAAACAAAAAACAAACAAAAAAATAACACAAAACAGCAGCAACAACAACAATAACAAAGACCCCCCCCCAAAAAAAAACCCTCTCATAATGAGTGCCTCATATCCTTCTCGTCAAACTTTTCAGCAGATCAAATTAGTATAAATGATATATGGCAAGATCAAGTTCCCAATGTCAACCATTTTGGACTCGGTTAGAATGGTAAAAAACGAGATTTTTAAAACTTGACTGTGTAAAGTTCAAGGTCACAGGGTAAAATTTACGTCTCAGTTCAAAAGATAGACCTTGACCTTTATACAGAATACTCGATATAATAAACGTCAAAGTCTTCCACATTCAAAGACGATGCACATAGTCTCTGATAGTTGTAAAACGTTTTTCAAGCTGAGGACAAAGGTGATTTAAAAAATGTTATAAAATAAATGGTCTTGATAAAAGATATAAATAAGAAAGACTCTTCACTTTCTCTTTGACACTGAATTCATGATACAGACATGCCTTTGGACAACATAAACTGATAGATAGATGAAGTAAAACAAAATAGAAAATAAAAAGATATCTAAAAAATGTAATTAGATTAATCAATACTTGATTCTACAAGAAATTGTGCTACAGGATTCCGGACCTTAAGAATGGTTGTAAAAAAATCGAGTTTAGGATCGAAAGAAATTTCTCTTAATTAACATTTACTGATATGTTCTGATCCATTTCTGCTCAGCAATATCAGCAAAACTTTTATATCTTCCTCTGCGAGGTTTAGTTGAACTATACCAAAAATACATTTCAATTCCTCTAAAGTTTAGAATGAGCGCATGTATGTATGGCTGATTCAGAAAAACAGGAGATCCATAGATATGCGACACACCTCATCTCAAAAGGAATTATATCCATACACGCATGCGCTCAGATTAAATAAGTAAATAGGTAGGAAAAAAAGTTATCTTTACACTCATAGGCACGCACCAAATATGACGTAACGGATACTATCAATCAATGTATTGATTTTTACTTGAATTGTCGAGATCAAATAAGTAATCTTGTATGACAATTTGCCCTCCCTCCATTATATGTATTAAGATAACAACATTGAACTTTAAAGGCCCCTTCACATATAGACGAATCCATAGAACGAAGCCTTGCGAATGATTAAAATTAGTAAAACTTGACGAATTTTGAACGAAAACGGTGTTCAAAAATATGATCATAACGAAATGCAAACGCAATGAAACTGCTTATTGCGAATAAGAAACGAAGCACTGCGAATTGATACGACTTTGCGCAATGATACGTTAGAATGAGCATTGTGTATTTGCTTTTTTCACTTGCGATTAGGAGCGTAAATATGCGAAAGTTTACGCAGCGTTGCGCATTGACACGAACTCTTCCGAAGCATTTCCTGTAGACTAGCAGAAGTAAGTACAATTATGCCAAGAGGAAAGGGGAAAGTGTAGAGGATCGGGAAGCAAGCAGCAAGAAAATCGGCCTAGTAGTCCTAATCCGTAAGAACTATGTGGCTGTTTTTGTAATATACTATAAACGTGTAAATAAATTTCAAGAACTACTTGTTGAAAGCAAATTATTGATGTTTTGATGATCACCGCAAAAAGCTGGCCATTGAGCCCATCATTTAGTCCACCTCACTATCTGTCCGTCTGAGCTCATACATGTATATCCTTATATGATATGTATACATCAGAATTTTTTGGGTCAAAAGTCACTTAATGTCGCTCAGAAGTCAAGGTCACTTTATAGCTAAATTATAGCATTTACTTAAAATATTTCAAACATACATTAAAATGCATTTCTTGCCCAAATGATATGAAAGAATATATACTATGTTAGAAAATACATCCATGTGTTCTATAATCATATAAGAGTTATGATTATTATCAAGAGGGGATTACAACGTCTAATGTACATGTATAGGCTGTTCATATTATCATCATACATCGACAAATTGTTTTTGATTGTGAGCTTTTTCTTATTATAAAAGATCAAGGTCATTTGTTAACCAATGATAATATATAGAATATGAAAATACTAATTCAGCAGACTTCACAAAATGTTTTGCATGATCTGAGCTTTGTCTCAAAGGTATTCAAGGTAATTTTAGGATTAAAGGTCAAGGTTATAGATATAAACTTGTCGTTTCAGATTATTAATATGAAAAATTGATTAACATTAACACATTAAATTCTTATTAATCTGTTATAGGTATAGGCCACTCAGAAAACAGAAGTTCATTAAGATTGAATTGTTTTGGGAGTATAGTTTTCTTTATCAATTCTATTTTAATTTTATTTTTTATTTTATTTTATTTTATTTATTTTTTTTTTTTTTGGTTCAGAAGCAGTGATATGCAGCCAAAAAGTCCAATTTCTTGTAGGATTTAGGATTTTTCTCTCCTGAGCTCAACCATGAGTTGATCATAAATTCCAAATTGGCACCACATGTCGTGACGCAACCATGGTCTTCTCCAGATACGACCTGCTCTGGCTTCTCTTCTCCATCTGATACGGCATCTGATATACTAATAGATGTTGAGTTGTTGCCGTAGCACTTCCTAATGGGCTATTGCAGTCGCACACTGAAGAACCACTAGGCGTTGTGTATCTTCCATTTTGAACAAGTAATTTCCAGAATAATTCCCTTTTCACAATAAAAATAAATAAATTTGTAAGATGTTTCAAAAAGCCATTTGATAATTTTCGTTGCTATACGTATGCTGTGGTAACCCTTCGTAATGATTATTACTAAAACGTTTGCTGTTCGTTTCGTATCGTCAACCTATCGCAATAATTCGTATTTATTCGCCTTTTAATTCCGATTGAATTATTTACGCATCGTCTCTATTCGTTACAGGTCGCACCAATAAGTAAAATATCGCAAATGTGCGCTTTCAGTCGCCTGGAATGCAAATACGTTGTGTAATATGCAAAACAGAAGGTCATATTCTAGTCCCTTGCGAACGTCGGCGAACATATAACGAATGCATACCGGATGATTAACGCATTATAACGCATCATAACGAATACTTACGAATGATGGACGAAAATTTTATTCGCTGAGAAATTTTGAACATGTTCAAAAATTAACGACGAACAAAACTAACTGAAACGAACCAAGACGCTCGCAAACGAATCCGCGCGAAGTCGACAACGAAGCATAACGTTGATATGCAAACGGAAACGAATTTTGCAAAAACCTTATTCGCCAGTTTGCGCAAGTTGACGTCGGAGGGTTTTCGTCCATATGTGAAGGGGCAAAATCGATGACAGTTCATCCGTATATGCCGAATACATACAAGTGGAACTTCGATATTTATATTAAGGTAGAATATCCCTCAGGTCAGATTTGCTGGTAATTTTTTGCCTGGATACCCTATTTTCAGAATATTGTTCAGATGATCACACTAAGATGGTTTTGGGAAAAGAAGCTTCTACAGTTACATTTTATCACCTCGAAAAAGGGATTTTCTTACTTTTCCCATAGGGTACAATGTTTAAGTTCAAACGGCTTAAGGTCTCGGTATAATCATGAGGTTGTAATTTTGGAAGTATTAACACCTGAGACCTGAGGGATGTTCTACCTTAAGCTTAAGGACACGAAATGCTAATTTCTCATTATGATGTGAAAAGTTATGCAATTTGTTTTAAATTCTTTGATTTATGAGTGCTCAAAAATGAGCCTTAATTAAGTAAGGTCCGGGATCCTTTACTTTATAAGATTGACAACTTCATCTGAATGCTAATTCTACATTGTTCCGTCATCCTGTTTCTGAAGTATATGCAGAAATATCATCTTTGATCTTAAAATTACAAAATGCATGCGCGAAGATCCAACAATAAGAATAATTTTAAGTGTTTTCGTTAGTGGTGCATCTTTGATAATCGGGCCAATATCAATATATAAATTTGTGCACAGTATCCAAGAAACAATGTGGATCGACTACCTATTATTCTTTTTTTTTTTTTTTGGAAAATAGAGACAGGACAGAACGACAGAAAAGGGGGAAGGTCAAATCCTTTTACCTCTCCTGGATCCGAATATACATCAATAATACTTGTACCACTAAAACAGATGAAAGTAAAATGACGTACACTTTTGTATAAAATAGCATTGGGGTAAATAAATAATTGAATAACCACATTTCTTTTTTAAATAAGGCATTTCATGTCATATCGGCGTACAGGTAGCTTCCATAATTATCAAATTCCCTCAAGAACTAAGTTAGTCATAAACAAAATATATGTTAAGGAAATACATACATGTACATACAGTATATATGTATTTTACCTCTTCGTGTGATTTTTTAATCAGGGGGGCCTAAATACTAATGAAGAATTCGTTACCAAGGATTTTAATACTTCCAAAATGGTAAAAATGGATACAAAAATATTACATTTTCTTAAATATCTCCCTTAATTCTCGTTATATACATGAATTTGATATCCCATTCGCTAATACGTTCAAATCGAACTCTCGCTAGCATACTGTAATGTCCTGTGTTGGTGTAATTCAACCTACAAAGCTACAGAAGTACCGTGTTCAATCTCAAGACAGCGCACGACAGTATGATAATCGAAACATTTCTCCATATTAAAACGTGTTTCATACATGTTACTCATATCATCTTTTTCATTTGTTATCAAGAGAGCGAATAACATTTCTCTTTTTACATATTCTTTTCTTTATCGTCAAAAATTTGATACTAATTAAGAAAAGTTAAAACAGGAGTATAATATTGAGAAATGTTATGATAAGGATTAATTCATGAAAGCAGAACTGATTTCATTTTTTTTTTCTTGTCGGACATATTTTGTTTAGAGTCCTGATCGTCCGGACTAGATAAGGAGGAGATCACCAAAATGAAAACGTTGCAATGATAACAGAAGGATATACATGAGAAAAAAAAAAATCAGAAGGACAATACACGAACAATAACATAACATCATGAAATCATAGGACAGCACAATTTATATGAACGCGTGAATTATTATAGGTGGCGCCACTCAGATGAATGAATGCGGCGCTGCACAAGTTTTAGGAAATTTCAAACTCTATTTTATTTGTCAATTTGACATGTTTGAGGGAGATTTAAAGCTCAGTGAAAGTGAAATACAAGTATTTAATATTTATGGGGTTTTTCACATCAAGGCAATGGAGTGAGAAAACTACGAAAATATGCCAAAATGAAGCACTGTAGAGCTATAAGAAATCCGAAAATACATGTACTGTCTAAAACCACTTTATATAGATTAATTTCAGGCTAAACCAAAATGATATATCTATATATCGTAAATACATAGATTCCTTATGACAAAGTCTTGAAGGAGCTGTTAAGATAAGGCGTAAAATCAGCCCTGAAAAGTGGAATTTTGAAACTTGAAATTTCAAGAACCTTTTTTGGTAAAATGTATACTTATACGGCATCCCATCAGAATATGAAGTTATTTTTTATCTGTTTTGCATAATATTGCTAATTTTTAGGTCAAAACTTATCTTTTTCCCATAGAAATCAATAGAAAACGGAAAAGTTTTATTGAACATTGTTCCCCCCGGATATACAGAAAGCCACTTTTACTGGAGATGTGTATCCATGATACAAATTTTTTTGGCAAAGTGGGGTTCTGTATCTCCGGGGGGAACACTACCCCAGAGACGAAAAACTAAATATGGAAAGGGGGGTGCATTTTATAAGAATCGATCTGTTTGACCATTAGATATAGCACATTTGACTATTTTTCCTCTTTAATCAATCAAACATTGTGTACTCGATATGATTGAATGAAAGATACAAGAATTAGAAACGAAATAAGCAAGAGTGATGTTCATTTCTCCGTCAATGTGTATTTCGCGCTAAAAGGCTTACATTGTAGTCATTGAATGAAGAATAAGACCGTATTTTAAGTTCCGGATTTCATTATTTACCGATTAAAGGAGGTAGAACGTTCGAAATCTATTTCTGATACACAATGTAGACATATTTGATGTCTTTTAGCTTATATTTATCCATTTTAGATAAAATATTCAAAAATGTATACGTTTTTTGTCGATATAATCGGATTTTTTCTATCCGAGCACCCCTACCTCTTTCGACCTTAATTTTACAACCTTAAGAGTTCCTTAACATAATGTAAAACATGTAAAAGGTCTGCAAATACATCATATTTCAATAATGATTCATGTTTTTCTGTGTACGATTCGCCATACGGAAGAAATAAGTCACGGGATTCAGGGCTAAATACGGCCCTTATCTTAACAGCTCCTTTCATACAAAGACCTTTGACCCAATGACTATGAATTTGTGGTAATAAGTTATCTAATGTTAGAACAGATGTTCATGAATGCAACACATAAACACAAAAACCACGATTTAAGTAAATTTGTGAGAAAGGATGGGATCTCTTACAACACTCGGTTGAAGCTACGACAGCAAAACACCCCATGCAAAACACAGAGCAGACAAGTACAGGAAGAGACGCAAAAAGGGGCAAGAAACACCAAATCACAAAAGACTAGTAGATACATAAACCAACAATACCAATGGGCAATAGGACCGACTTAAAACAACATTAAGAAAAGGCCAAAAGCAATGTAAATGTTTATAAAAAAAAACAGAATGCGTATGAAATTCAGTCGGTGCTCTGCCGGTTGTAGCAAGCTCATGCATGCTATCACCCCGAGGAATCCGACCAGAAATTCGAAGAGAATAGGTTGTTGGGGCTCTGTCAGCTCTAAAGAGGTTCGGACAGGGCACGTCATGGAGTCCTGTCGTCACAGTCAGTCAGAGAGCAATTCTTAAGAAAGCGCTGTTACAATACGTTAGATTGTTCAAGTACCAAGGCAAGAGTCAGTCTGGTTACACCCTTAACAAATCGGCTTTATTAAGATCCTATCTTACTATTTTGTATTTATTACCATTTTTGGCGATCAGATGTATATTTCAATACTAGAGAGACTAATTCCATGACAAAGTTCCTTATTTTTTGTCATGATAGGACGTCCAATGTCATTGAAATCATCTAAAAAGGCCAAAAATCAACAAATACACCGTCAAAGTAAAATTCTGATGCACATTTGCCAACTTTCGGTCACGTTTGAGCAAAATTGGTATGATCTATGTTCAGTATTAATTGTTGTGGAAATACTTATGACAATAGCTTAGCGAATGATAACTATGTTTAGCTGGAAATATTAAGCGACGTACATGTATGAGAAAGAAAAACATGCGTACCCTCTCATCGAAGCGGATGTTTATACCTTATTTATCCCACCCTAACAATATCGCGTTTAGTATTTAGGCCTCCTGTTGATGAAAGAACAACTCCCATGGATGAAGGAAACATAATACATACGCGGTGCTTAAGTTTAATATTTTCACGTAACTGTGTCAGAAGTGAAGCATAGTATGTGCCATTGATTGTTTGTCCTTTTTGGAGATAATCTATCTGCAGAATACCTTCAATCAAATTAAAATCAGCTGTTCGGGCCCGCTCACTACGATGGCTACATTATTAGTTATTAGGTTTGTTACTGACCTTACACGGAAATCTGTCGGGTTGATAAAGCCCATAGAAGGCGAGGCGCTTGCGCCGAGTATGGGCTTTATCAACCCGACAGATTTCCGTGTAAGGTCAGTAACAAACCTAATAACTGATTTGTTTTGTCGAGGACCATTTTGACATGGTGATTCCTACTGTCCTCCTGCTTTACCAAGCAATAGTGCTGTAAAGTTTTACCCAGTTTTGCTAATTGTCGGCCATTGCCTTACAAATTTTTGAAACTGACTTTCCACAAGAATTTGTCGGGCAGTCACATGACCAAATTCAAGCATTCCCATTGGGTCAAACTAGTCCGAGGCAAAACAAACAACGTTGTATGTATCGTATTGAGCGGATCCGAACAGCTGATATTAAAGGAATACCTTCATTCGTCGCTGATTGGCCGGTCGAAAGTTATATACTCGTCGCGGATTGGTACATGTAACTTGAGGCATACTAACAACTTTAGCTCAGGTTGACCATATTCAATGAGTCCTTACGGTATTTACAGTTTAAAAAGCTGATAAAACGTGTGCTGCCAATGTCTACGGTGGTGGTAGTCCTTGGATCCTGATCTTGAAGGCATCCAAGGGGGTTGCTGAAACTGTGTTCTCTGGCAGCTGGTTCCAGATCCTTATTGTAGATGGAAAAAAGGATTCCTTATATACAGTGGTTCGGCAGAATGGTACCATGTACCGGGATTGGTGTCCATAAAACCATAAAAGAGCGTTATATAATATTTCGCGCATTGAGTGCAAGAGTGTTCTATCTGCCATTTTCCTGTTTTCTAGAAAATCGACTTTGAAAATTTTGCCACTCTGTTTGATATCTTCATGACATGATCCATGCCATAGAGCATTTAAATCAAAATAATACATGAAAAGTAGCTTATATGTGTACTTTTATATCAAACAGTTAAGTATTTCTCATGAAATTCGAAATTTTTACACGGAGATAGAACATTGAGGCTAAATCCAAGTACACTTTCCCTTAGTGCATAAATGTTCCAAAATAAATAAAGGCTTCAATAAAAGAATAAGATCTTATTTATAAACGTAGTTCCTTAATTATAACAATTTGAAACAATAATTCTCAAATCCGTGACATCAATTATTAAAGAATTAAACAAATTTGAGGGAATGGAAGGCAGTGCAACATCACCCCCCCCCCCCAACCACCATCAAACTTCCACCCCATCTAGACTAATCTGCATCTTTTCTCTTTCAATTTCCCCGTCTGTTTAACCAATATTGAAATTCTCCTTATAATTCTCTTCCTTTTCCGACGTTAAATCCTGACGATTGAGCCCATATATATTTCTTGCAGCTATCTTTTTAGAATATCCTCCCACCTTTCCCCTCAAAGGAAATCCAATGAAATAAAGAATATCTGATAACTTTTAACGACTTCCAACATATCTAATGGTCAACGCAATGATAATAATGACGAAAATTGTGAAATCAAGCAGGGTGAATGCTTTATTATTCAGAAAAATGGAAAAATAACAATAGATTAATATGGAAATAGAACATTTTGTAGAAATGGAGATAGAACAATATTGCACGCAACCCCCATGCTCATGAATGTGATCAAATCTTACTCTCTGATTGGACATACAACATTATTCAATATTGCACTAAAAAACAGTGCAATTTTTCAGATTGCATAAGTGAAACCCGTGAATATCTTTTAATAGAAGATTGGAATTCAATTTTTATTAACGGGAGGTGATAGAACAGTTCCTGGAGATGCCGATGTTATGTTTATCTCATTTTCATTAAAAATTGAGATGGAACACTTATGTACTCAATGCGCGATTTGTAGGTCTCGGAAGATAAGCAACTTAAAATTTTCATAAGCCTATGTAATTTTCATAAATCTTACATTAAAAGATGTTAAAACTCACATTTTACGTGGGAATTACTCAAATAGAACTTAAAAAGTTCCAAGGACATTTCATCTCAAAAATGATCATTCGAAAGAGCTTTTCAAAATTAAAATCATCTGAACGTTCATTTCAACTTGAATTTGATTTTATCATTTATTAATTTTTCAGTACCACCCCCACCCCAACAATCTATTTGTCTTCCATCGAACATTTACATTTGGAGGAAGGAGCGAATCTAACTTTGTTTGGAGATTTGGACTTTATTCCGGAGATTCTCCGTACGGGCACGACTCGCTGATATACAAATACTCTGAAAGCGAAAGAAGATTTCGATCTTCGAGGAGCAGACTGGCAGATTTTGGAAACAAATAAACGGAGTGCGAAGAAAATAACAGGTTAAAATTTTCATAAATACTTAAGTATAATTTGCCTATGTTCTTAAGTTCACAGAAAAACAATCCTTGTTTAATGACAAGTATCAATGTCTGAATTGTTGAAGAAGCTGATCACAGACCGACTGACTCTGAGACGGAGAAAACTATTCCTCACCGCGCATCACCAAAATAACCTGCAAGACAAAGGCTTGGTTTTGCAGGTATTTCGTACTACTGGTGTCAAAGCAGTAACGGAACGATTTTGAAGATTTATTCGCCATTTCTCTCATATCCGCGTATGGGTTACAGAGCACAGGCTGCCGATGTTTATCTATGAAAAAATATCAACCAACCTTTTGTTGTTTTTTTATCATACGTACAGGGAAAGAGGAAAAGGTATTTTACAATATCGAGGCGAAAAATTTAACCTAAAAAACAGAATTGCCAACAGTTTCGTGCGACCTTAAACTCCCAAAACAGGCGACCCGGAACTCCCAAGATATGTGAGCTCTACATCTGTATCACATATCACATGACAGCTGTATCACATATCACATGACGCTATTACTTTGATTGTTTACATTATAGTGACGTCATATGACCATATAGCTGTCAATTGACCCGATTTTGGCGGGTCAGTCCCGCTTTTTTACCCTTTGACCCGATTTTTTTTTATCACCCACGCAGGTCATGTCTTTCACTGATTTTTTGTTGCTGACCCGGGAATCACCCGATTCCGATTTGGTTCTGTCTATTACTTGGGACTTTAAATTTCCAGCTGTGACTTTTTCAATTAAAACACCTGCAGTTACCATAGGTACTTCTTTTTTGAGTGAAGGGCAACAAAGTAGAAGGGGGCTTCATTAGAAACGTAACCTAATTTCACAATTACATGTACCTATGGCAGTTACATGTAAATTGGGTTGTTTGTTTAGTGATATGGAAGTAATTAGCCACTTTCATGTTGTTTTAACAATTTGGGCTGGATTATTACGGGAATGCATGTCTATGGGAAGACGATCATAAACACGGAGATCTATGCAGACGGAAAGGAACAAATATTTTCATAGTGAAGCAGTGAAATGTAGAGTTCATTTCACACAAAATCTTCATCATGGTATAGCAATAACTGAATAAAAATATATTATCTAGCCTAGCAAATAGAAATAGAATATGAACCGTCAGGCCTTGATTAATGAAGTCCTAAAATTTTACACATGTGCTACAATACATTGTATCATGATTATGGAGTATTACCATTTAAATAAAGGCTTTACATGTCTTACAGTAAAATGAAATTTATTGACCTGTATTTTTTTGGGGGGTGGGTGGGTTGAATTTTATTCATAATGACTGAAGCGAAAGGTCAAGATTTTGTTTCGCGCGCTATGACCCTCTGACCCTGACTTTTGTCTGAAAAAAGTTGACAGGTATGGTCATGACTTCAGCCCTCTAAACAAACAAGCTAGTGGCAACATGGCAATAAAACATTGATTTAGAGATCTTTTTGCAATGTATTGCATTATATTTTGAAAAGCCTATTGTAAATATAGTATTGTAAATCATGAAATACATAAATAAGCATATAAATACAACTCACCAACCTAGGTGTGGCTTGTGGCAAATCCACCAGAGGATTGGTTATTACAATGTACAAGAGGACAAAGTCCCAGAAAATTCGCTGAATTCAAATATCACAAATTTTTGTGATTAGCTGATCAACTCAAGGTGATATTTTTTTTTCAGTTTTTTTTTTGCCTTTAGATATGAGAGAAAAATACTCTTTCATGTTCTTCTATGAAAGATACATTGTTTCCATCCTCGGGATCTCAAAATTTTGCAAAACCCTCGGCAAGCCTCGGGGTTTTACATGATTTTGAGACCCCTCAGGTGGAACCGTCGTATCTTTCATAGTAGACCATAGAGTCTTATAGTCTTTGTTGTTTTGTTAAATTGAGATTTGAAAATTGGAACAAATAATGGTTGGCAATATATGTCTCAAATATTTATCAATATTAATTTCTAAAAATTTTGGACTTTAATCATCTTTTATGTCGATGTTTTAACCACAAGATTTCCTCAATTTCGCAACTTTGCTTCAGCAGTAACTGAACGAGCTTTGTAAATTTATTGGTATCACAAATGAGAGAGTTGCCCCTCTTGGTTAGGAGCTTTAAGTACTGCGCATCGTTGTACATATTTATTCCATTTGACTATGTATTTGTTGTAAATTGTCTCAATATGTGTTTTATGATGAGATTGAAATAAACTGGTAAACTTGTAACTTGGATGTGTTTTATTGATCGATTTTCAATTCTATGTTGATAAATCTGAAGTAACATCTTTTCCTAAGACTGAATTGTAGAAAATTAAGGAAAATCTTACTAAAAATTTTAGGAGGGTACCCTTTCCCAACCGCAATATCTAATCTGAAACTATCATTGCTATAAATGACCAAAAACTATTCATCAAGTCACCCTATTATAAAAATGTTGACACTTATGTTGATTTCTATTGAAACTTTATAAGTTTCCTCCCAACGGGGAGGAGACATACTGGTTTTGCCTTCGTCGTCCCTCTGTCACACATTGTATCAGGGCTATATCTCCTGAACCGTTTGCCCGATCACTTTCATATTTTAGTATGTTGTTGCTTATGACCCGAAGGTTTCACATCACCTTGACCCAAGGTCATGTGACCAAGGTCAAGGTCACTTAGTGCATTTTTAATGAAATTATGCATACATTCCTGTCTGGGCTAGATCTCTTGAACCGTTTGCCGGATCACTTATATATTTCAGTATGTTGTTGCTTATGACCCGAAGGTTTCACATCACCTTGACCCAAGGTCATGTGACCAAGGTCAAGGTCACTTACATTTGTAGTGCATTTTTAAAGAAATTATGAATACATTCCTGTCTGGGCTATATCACTTGAACTGTTTTCCGGATCACTTTCATATTTTAGTATGTTGTTGCTTATGACCCGAAGATTTCACATCACCTTGACCAAAGGTCATGTGACCAAGGTCAAGGTCACATGGTACATTTTTAATGAAATAGTAAATGCATTCCTGTCCGGGCTATATCTCTTGAACTGTTTGCCGGATCACTTTCATATTTTAGTATGTTGTTGCTTATGACTCGAAGGTTTCACATCACCTTTACCCAAGGTCATGTGACCAAGGTCAAGGTCATGTAGTACAATTTTAATGAAATTGTATTTGTTATGTGTATGATGTCCAGGCTTAATCTTTTGAACCATGATAGGATCACTTCATATATTAAAAGGAAGGGAGTATGATATTAGTATGATGGTGCTGATGACCCAAAGGTTTCACACCACCTTGATCCAAGGTCATATGACTAAGGTCAAGGTCAAGTTTTACATTTGTTAATGAAATTGTAAATGCTATTGAGTCTTGGCTATATCTGTGGAATCGTTTACTGGATCACTCTGATACTTAAGTATGCTATTGCTCAGGATTGGAGGGTTTCTTGTCATCTTGACCCAAGGTCATGTGCCCAAGGTAAAAATCATTAAGTTCTTTTTAATGAAATTGTACATACTAATCTTGTCTGGGCTATATCTCTTGAACCCTTCTTACAATTATTTTCATATTTTAATATGTTGTTTGTCAGGACTAAATGTTTCTTATCACATTGTCCCAAGGTCACTTCTTACTTTGGTAATGAAATTGTATATGCTAATCATGTCCAGGCTGAAATTGTCAATGCTTATCATGTTAAGGCTTTACATTTTGAACCGTGTATCCTATCACTAATTCAGTTTTTTGTTGCTCATGATCCATTCAGTGTAGGTTTCAGATCACCTATATCGAAGGTCATGTTACCAAAGTCAATTTCACTAAATATGCTTATAATGAAATGGTATATGCTAATCATGTTTGGGCTTTACCTCAAACAATATAAGGTTTCAATAAACAGTTTCGTATAATCTCTAACCTGATTTGGCCCCGGTCAATTTTTTTAATAATAAGAGCTGAGCCTTGATCTTCATACTGTATGCATGAAAATTAAAATAATGGCATATTATGAGGTATCATTAAAATCTGTAAGATATTTGCAAGATTATGGGAAATTTTCATTTTCTGAAACACGTGTTCATAGGCAATGAGCTGGGGCTCATTAAAGGAGTCTACCACAGTAAGGGGCGCCAAAAGGGACATAATGATTTTCAGTGTATTTGGTGGTCATATTGATTTCTCCTTAACTACACGGTCAATCCCTAATTCACTTTTATATTTTATTGATATAGATACACTCTTTCTTTGATATGAATTTTATTTCCCAAATATTTACGGAACAATGTCGTTTCCGCTATAGAAGTTGCCCCGCGGTACCGTCAAATTTTTACTATTTTCCCCTTTGTCGAGCACATTTCTACATCTTATTATAAGTTATAGGTATAATCTTGTGTAAGCATGATAAAGTGTAAGATTTATTCTTTTTAACCATATATATACTTTGATAGGTATGTATTTTATGATAGTATTATATGACGCTGGGTTAAGGGTGCGCGTCAAGGGATGACGTCATGAAAAAAACTGTTTACTGTAACCTGTAGGCATATGGGAATATGGATGCTGATGTAGTATGTAAATTTACAATTAAAGTCCTTGGATACCATACATGTGTAAACAGTATATTACATATAAGTGGTAGCAATAGTGAAAATAAAGGTCAAAGTGCTGTATTATAGATGCATTATGGGTATTAAAATGGGTATCTGCCTCAATTCATGTCAAATGGTGAAATAAAGGCAAAAATGGGCATTTCAGAGTGGGTCGCGGGAATCTCTATGCAGCATACCGATAAATAAGTATGCGCGTTACGACAACTTGCGATATATCAAATTCTTCGGAACGGCATATACTTTCCATATTTTAAGGAAAAAAATTATGACGGGATGATTAAAATGTCTTTTAGGTTTCAATAAACAGTTTCGTATAATCTCTAACCTGATTTGGCCCCGGTCAATTTTTTTAATGATAAGAGCTGAGCCTTGATCTTCATACTGTATGCATGAAAATTAAAATAATGGCATATTATGAGGTATCATTAAAATCTGTAAGATATTTGCAAGATTATGGGAAATTTTCATTTTCTGAAACACGTGTTCATAGGCAATGAGCTGGGGCTCATTAAAGGAGTCTACCACAGTAAGGGGCGCCAAAAGGGACATAATGATTTTCAGTGTATTTGGTGGTCATATTGATTTCTCCTTAACTACACGGTCAATCCCTAATTCACTTTTATATTTTATTGATATAGATACACTCTTTCTTTGATATGAATTTTATTTCCCAAATATTTACGGAACAATGTCGTTTCCGCTATAGAAGTTGCCCCGCGGTACCGTCAAATTTTTACTATTTTCCCCTTTGTCGAGCACATTTCTACATCTTATTATAAGTTATAGGTATAATCTTGTGTAAGCATGATAAAGTGTAAGATTTATTCTTTTTAACCATATATATACTTTGATAGGTATGTATTTTATGATAGTATTATATGACGCTGGGTTAAGGGTGCGCGTCAAGGGATGACGTCATGAAAAAAACTGTTTACTGTAACCTGTAGGCATATGGGAATATGGATGCTGATGTAGTATGTAAATTTACAATTAAAGTCCTTGGATACCATACATGTGTAAACAGTATATTACATATAAGTGGTAGCAATAGTGAAAATAAAGGTCAAAGTGCTGTATTATAGATGCATTATGGGTATTAAAATGGGTATCTGCCTCAATTCATGTCAAATGGTGAAATAAAGGCAAAAATGGGCATTTCGGAGTGGGTCGCGGGAATCTCTATGCAGCATACCGATAAATAAGTATGCGCGTTACGACAACTTGCGATATATCAAATTCTTCGGAACGGCATATACTTTCCATATTTTAAGGAAAAAAATTATGACGGGATGATTAAAATGTCTTTTAGGCATATGGGAATATGGATGCTGATGTAGTATGTAAATTTACAATTAAAGTCCTTGGATACCATACATGTGTAAACAGTATATTACATATAAGTGGTAGCAATAGTGAAAATAAAGGTCAAAGTGCTGTATTATAGATGCATTATGGGTATTAAAATGGGTATCTGCCTCAATTCATGTCAAATGGTGAAATAAAGGCAAAAATGGGCATTTCGGAGTGGGTCGCGGGAATCTCTATGCGGCATACCGATAAATAAGTATGCACGTTACGACAACTTGCGATATATCAAATTCTTCGGAACGGCATATACTTTCCATATTTTAAGGAAAAAAATTATGACGGGATGATTAAAATGTCTTTTAATGAATCACTTTCATGTTTTAGTATGGTATTGTCCATGACTCAAAGGTTTCACATCATCTTGGCCTAAGGTCAAAGTAACTTAGAGGGAGGGGGGAGACATCTGTTTTTTTCTGAAAAACAATTTTTGTTAAATTTCATTCAATTTCGTTAATTCAAATACCCTTACACCGTAATTGTTCCGTTACTGCTTCCATTCGTGTTACTGCTTTTACACCAGTACAGTATAGCCATTTTAAAGTTTACTAAGAAGGTAATGGATTTTACGTCCTATACAAATCAAACAATTTTTTTTTATTTAGAGTCGGGATAAATATTATAAGACTCTTTCATGGTCTTCTATGAAAGATACATCGGTTCCACCCGAGGGGTCTCAAAATCATGTAAAACCCGAGGCTTGCCGAGGGTTTTGCAAAATTTTGAGACCCCGAGGGTGGAAACGATGTATCTTTCATAGAAGACCATGAAAGAGTATTTTTCTCTCATATCTAAGGGTCAAAACAAAACTGAAAGAAAAGGGACGAAATTTGAAAAAATGTCAAGTTGATCTAATCGCAAAAATTTTGCGATATTCGAATTCAGCGCCCCCGAAAATGGTTTATTCTATAAGAATAAACTACGAATATTAGGCTTTTCAAAATAAAACGCAAGAGTACATAGAAAAACGATTTAAAATCGAAGTTTTATGGCGACGTCGCCGCTAGCTTGTTTGTTTTGCGGGCTGAAACCATGACGTCACAATATCGTAAACAATCGAAACAATAGCGTCACGTGATATGTGATACAGCTGTCACATGATATGTGATACAGAAGTAGCTCACGTAGCTGTATTTCATGGGCCTACTCTGTAACACATACGCGGGTATGAGAGAAAACAAAATAACATTAGCTCGAAGGGGTTACCACTTTAACAAGCCTGCAGATGCCTGCAATAACAAGTACAACCTGCAGGTTTTTGGATAGTCATATACTACTGATACTTACATGGTTGGGTAGATGATGGTCTTTAGTATTAAGATAAATAATTAATTTTTATAAAGATTTGATTTGATTTTTAGAAGAAACTTGGGTTTTAAGATTGGTAAGTTTTACGCCTGCAGATAAGATTACCTTCACTGTACATAGTATATGGTTAGTCCTGCTTGCAAGTCTCCGTTTCTTTTTTAATTGGTTGTTGAAGCATCTCGCAACTAGATTATATAGATAGAACTAAGTATGATGGATAGTGATGCTTTCATAAACAATTATCACGCCTGCAGATAATATTACCTGTATTGTTTTCATAGTAATAACCACAATTTGAAGTGAACGATTATTTAAAAAAAAGATTACCGAGATAATTGCAACAATGTTTAAATGGACGAGATGTCAGAGATATCTCCATTTGTACATTGGATACATTAACAGTTTTGAGGAGATTTATTGAAATTACAGCTGTGAGGATGGGATTTTTTTTACATGGAAAACTCTTAAAAATTTATCTCCTTTTTTTGCAGCTGATAACCTTCAACTAAGTTATAAATGTAACTCTTGATCACCCCTCCTTTCTAGATCTCCTCTCTTCTCTCTAAGACTTAAAAAATACAGATTTGTCCTTTATAATATTAGTGTGATATAACGAATTGTTTATTATGGCTTGCAGGTCAGTCAAACTGGCAGTCTAGTAGTTACCAGTGGGGAGAAGCATAAGAAAATGATGTTTGTGTTTACAACCCTTATAGGTAAGAATGAAAAGAATAGTAGATATATTGATGGTACTTTTCATAAATACTTATAATTTTTTGAAGGAAAATCTTGATTTATATGCAACCAAGAGTTACATACATTAGCTGTAGTGTTCATCTTCATTCTTGAAAATGTCTACTGTGAACATGGAAATTTTCGTGTGGGGTATCTTTTCGTGTGGGGTATCTTTTCGTGTGGGGTATCTTTTCGTGTGGGGTATCTTTTTGTGTGGGGTATCTTTTCGTGTTGGGTATCTTTTCGTGTGGGGTATCTTTTCGTGTGGGGTATCTTTTCGTGTGGGGTATCTTTTCGTGTGGGGTATCTTTTCGTGTGGGGTATCTTTTCGTGTGGGGTATCTTTTCGTGTGGGGTATCTTTTTGTGTGGGGTATCTTTTCGTGTGGGGTACATGTATCTTTTCGTGTGGGGTATCTTTTCGTGTGGGGTATCTTTTCGTGTGGGGTATCTTTTCGTGTGGGGTATCTTTTCGTGTGGGGTATCTTTTTGGCGTAATTTTCAGAAATCAAGGGACTTTACAAAAATATCTCCTACGCAAAAATATCTCCTATGCAAAAATATCTCCTACGCAAAAACATCCCTGCTGCATTCTAACAAAGGCAGAGACATTTATATTGCAAATATTTCCCCCAAGCGTAACATCTTGATGTTATAATTGTGATTCCCCCCCCTCCCCCCTGTGAAAATAAGCAGATTTACAGTAAATTTGTTACCTGCTTGAAAACTGATTTATGAACAGCGAAGACCATAAAGTTTAAGATTTACAAGTTGAAATTCTTTGTATTTTTTGCAGGGATATTAGCTTCAATACAGACTACAGAGGCAGATGGTAATTATACAACAAATCCTGTAACACCAAGTAGTTTCATAGTAGAGTTTTGCTTAGAGTGGTAAATATTTAATATCAACATGAGCATTGTACATACTTCTGTGCAGCATGGAGTTGTCCACATTCCAATAGCCTTCTATAGTGTTACTACACTATAATTGTCCATTTATCTCACACTTAGAGTGTGAGACTATAAATCTACTCAAAGATTTGTAAACACTTTAATCTGGCACTCTTTGATCTGAATTTTAAGACCGTGTACATCTAAAATCAATTCTTCGTAGAGTTGCTTTAATAATAATTTAATGTCAATATGATACAGATATGAACTTTGGGTGAGATCAATTTGTTATTTTGTTATACCCTTTTCAGTATCTCTATATGAAATCTCCATAGGAAAAATGCCTATAAATGTGAATATTTGATAAAGGAGTCAATAGTTTCTTTGTTATCATCAATATTAGCCCTAGGGCCAATAGTTGAAAAACTATTGACCAATTAAAGGTACATCGTTTGTGACGTCACGTCATTGATGAAGTTATAAACTCTGTTTCCCCGCCAAAAATGAATGTAAAGATGCCAGGCCACTTGGTTTGTTGCTGCAGTATTGAAGTAAGATATAACAAAACAATTTGGGCAACATATGATTTGTTGGACTTTCAGACAATATATAGACTGCGGCCTTCTTCCTCGGGCAATATTTTGTCTTTAGGTCCAACAAATCATATATTTCCCTCATTCTTAGTCAATAATCGTATGATATGGACCTGATGATATTTGTTATCATCATGATATATGTATTTGTATTGAGCACTTAGTCTGAGGTCAATATTACAAATATCATTAGTCTGAGGTCAATATTACAAATATCATTGGGCCTTTATACTGACATGTTGACTGAAAACAAGGTCCTTAGTTTCATAGCTGAATCGTACATACATATGTCTGTAGAATGAACAACAATGTATTGAAGATTCAATTTCATGGAAAAAAATTATCAATTTATATTATGTAAAATTTTGTATGCATCAGTTATTTTGTTGTCTTTTTTTCATATTTTATTGAAATAAAGACAACAAAATAACTGATGCATACAAAAATACATAATATAAACTCAGAAAGAAGACCCCAAATCAATATCTTTCACCAGGTGTCAATATGAAATAATGATGATTTACAAACAGCCAATCAGGGTAAGCATGCTATGCAGATTATAATATTTTATCTGATGTATTTTTCAGCTTGTAATCAGACGTTTCAACTCACCAAGGGCTATCCAGATTTTGATATTATTTCCCTCCCTAGTAACCTGACCACTCCCACCACATGTTACATCGAGTTGGATTGTGCCAAGGGAAGCACTGTTGTTGCTAAGGTTACGGCTCTACAGCTAGGGGGAGTAACTGATACAGTTATTGTTTATGACGGCAAGGCAGATAGTGGCAGTACTGCAGCAGTGTATAGGATGAAGTCCACTGTGGGTAAGCAGTACTAAGGAAATTGTATTCTTTATGTCAATTTTAATTCCAGTATTTGATAGAACCATATTTCTCAATATTGTTTTTTGAGACCATTGTTTTTTTTTGCATAAGAAAGAGAAATATTTAATTTATAATCAAAGTGATCTTATTTTGTCACAGAAGGAAAGGCGAAAAAAAAAGATAATTGTATCCCCACGAAAAAAAAAAGTTAATTGTATCCCCCACTTTCCTAGAGACAAGGTTTATAGGATTTGCCTTGTTTTGCAAAAAAATCTCAATACCTGGGTGGATAGATAATTATTCTGATAATTGACACCCCCACCCCTCCTCACCAATGTTATATCAAACTTACCCATACAGTAGTATATCATCATACCGTCTCCGTCGGTGTATTACCCGCTACTTTTTATGGCAATTTGCTAAAAAAAATCTTGAATGCGGTCAATACACTGGTTTAGAATATCGAGACCTTTTTTTCTGAACGGAGAATTGGTAAATAGATCAATTTTGTAAGTATATTTGACTTTAATTCACGCTACCAGTCCGTGCGTAAGTAAACAATCGCGTTACAATAACATTTGTCCAAGTATTTACGGTACCTGGTCATCTAAAGTCAGATCGTACAAGTGCATGTACGTTAAATACCTGTATGAGTTTAAACACCTGTCTAACCCGAGGGGTGTTGAACGGAGACAATAGCCTTCACCGGTAGCGGTGCGGTCAAGCATGAAATTGATCTGTCACTTTTGACAGGTGAAGGGGGAAGTAAAATCTTCTCAAATAGGCTTATTGTAACGGTAAATTTCAATGGTCAGTTCAGTTAATTGATACATAATATGGCTGTCAATCCTAATTCTTTCAATCGTACTATGGATTATTTTGTAATCGGTATCTAATTCAAGTCATTACGTTAATATAAATGTTATTAATTTCGGTCCATCAAAGCGATATCGGGCCATCAAAGCGATCACGAAAACATCTAGTAATTGCTTCACTATTTATTTTTAATTACGGGTACGTTAATAATTCAACTAATTAAGTTACTTATCTAATTAAACTATTTTTAAAAACGGGTACGTTTATATCTACAATTATAATTACCGAGCGGGCCGTTTCTTTGGTATTTTTAATGTTAATATAGATTAATTTGGGAGAAAACATCGGCGAAATTTCGATTTTTTTAATGCGTATTATTTACTAGATTAGAGTTTTTTCCACGATTTTCAGCGCAATTTTTTGCCTGCGTGATATCTACTCGTGCGGACTTTTTTCGGACGATTACGGTAGTTATGTAAGTCTTGGACTATTGAATAATAAATCACAACTATATGCATGTTATAAGGGTAAAAATATGAATAAAATAATAAAGTTAAAATTATTTTTTCCTGTAATATTTATGTGATAGAATATGATATACATATATGTAATTGTACAATTTTGAGAACTGAATTTATTCTTACAAATTTATTATGATTTTCTTTACTGACAAGTGGGATATACAGAAGACTCCACTTAATCTGATACCTGATAATCTGATACTCCTCTTAATCTGATATGATTTCAAAACACAAAACCATTTGCTATATAATCAGTGTAAATTTACTCCTCTTAATCTGATAGAAATTATCAAAAATCTTAAAAACTCCTCTTAATCTGATAGGAATTTCCGTCAACTATGATATTTTTCCTATGATATTGACATCATTTCAATGGATTATCATATCAAAATTCTTGAAATTGATATTTCACCCTTTAAAACTATTCAAAATGGCTTGAAAGTATTTATATCATTAAATTAATGAATATAATAAAGTCTGAGATACATTCTAGTACAATTAAGAGGACTGTTTTATTGTACTTCCATGGAATTTCAAACTCCTGATAATCTGATACTCCTGATAATCTGATAATGATCTTCTGACAAATTGACTATCAGATTAACAGGAGTCCTCTGTACTGTATTCATATATTGTGAACATTGCTATGCTTATTTTGGTAATTTAAAAAGTTTAACTTGCTAATATGTGTAATACTTGAATTGAAATGCATCTTTTTATAATTTACCACTGTCATTTGTATAATTTAAAATATTTGTAGGTGATGTTCTGGTGTCCAGCTCCAATATTATGACGTTGAAGATCATTCTAGACAAAACAAATGCCACCAGGAAGTTAACCCTTCAAGCTTATCCACAGAGTATGATTTCTTATTAGGCCATACAAAATTAATGTTTTGTTTGACGGGCACTTTTTTAGAAAAAAAAGTGAGGGAGGCAGGTTTTTTTTTTTTTTTTTTTTTTTTTTTTTTTTTTTTTTTTTTTTTTTTTTTCACCAATCTCTAACCGTTGCCCTGTGTAAGGTTAAAACTTCAAATGACGTTAACATTTTGTGAACTACTTTCAGGTGCAACTAAGTGAGTGAAACTCGTAATTGTTGCTCAGTGCTTAGACCGAAAATTTGACCCTTGTCGTCGGCAAAAGAGTAGGGAAAATACAAAGAAACATGTCCAGGGATTGGGATGGCCCATTCTGATAGAAAATGGCCCATAAAATCGACAACTCGCTGCGCTCTGGTGCCATTATTCTACGGCGTCCATTTTTTTGTGTTTTAAATCTATTAAGTTCTGTTCTCGTATCTACGTTGTAACGTAGATCTACACCAGGAGCAGTAATACAGAGATCACAGCTTTCTGTACATGGCCAGTCAGAACTCTAAGGCACAAAATTCTTCTGTTCACTGACAATTGAAAGGTCCTTTGCTATTTTGATACAATATTGATTTTTCTCCGACATCTGCGCCTGAGATTTAAATCTCCATCGTCCACTTACGTATCTTATCTACGTTAAGGTACTTGTGTATGCGTTCGTCCGTAAAATTATCATGTCATTTTTTAAAAGTGGTCAGTCAATGGGTACAAATTGATGTAATAAAATTTGTACAAAATGTCTTCCCTAATATCAACAAAGCTGAAAATGAAGCTGCCCATCCGTGGACACCAAAATTCAGGAAAGGTGGCTGAAAGTTTGGTCTTGGCTGTTCTGTGATCCATGCAAAAAATGTACTGTAAATTATTCATTGGAAATGGTCAAATTGGGAATCTCGCGACAAAAAAATGTGCTAACGTCTGATGCATAATGCATGCATATGCATAGCTTTTCGAAAATTGATCATTTTTGGAATGGCCCTTTCGTGAGGAAAGATGGCCCATTGTTTTTGAGAATGGCCCATCAAAGTCCAAGTGGAAGGGACCGTCGTCCCATTGAGCAAGTTTGCCTTCCCGATCACAGCATGTCTGACAATTAAGTTTGAATTTTAACAACGATTACACAAGGGTATCCTGATCGATTCGTCATCCCTTTTCACTGTCGGACTTGAGCAAGTTGTTTGCAAATTTGAATTTCTATCCCTCGGAAATTTTGAAGTATCTGCGATGTGCTTATGGTTTAGTTGACTAGTTTATCCGAATCGAAATTAGGATCGTTTAGTATTTCTGCCCCTCCCCTCGATCCCGTCACCGGCGTTCCCAGCTGATCAATCTGACGTAAACTGTGAGTTCTAAACAAAAACGTTTTCAAATTTCTAATAAATTAGATAATTTAATAAAGAATAATGCTCTTGCAGATTATCACAACAGAGTCAAGTATCATTTTACGTTACGTTACCTCGTCCGTGATACGGAATATACGCGTGGTCGCGATTACCGTACAAACAACAATTGAATACGGCAGCTCGGGTAAATAATACTATTTTATGTAAACAAGTATTGAGTTACAGCTTTACAATTTATATATTTAGTGAAGTAAAGAATATGTAAACAAACAATATGTATTAGCACGACGATGTTCAACTGACTACTTTAAAATTATGGTAAAACACGCGATAAAAATCGGAAATGCGGCGGGTTTTTAGGCAATGCGGCGGTGCCCGTCAAACGAAATCTTAATTTTTTTTGGCCTTACTGTTTGTTAAAGGCAAATGAATCATTTTGTGTAAATACATTGCATATAGTGTTTGGATAGACTTTTTTCATTATGACTTCAATGTTGCCTATAAACCAAATTGAAGGGAAATTTGCATATGACACATTTATGTTACTGTCTGTTTATACATTTGCTTACCGTATAAATGGCAAGAGGAAAAAAATCATGCTTGTACATGTATTTGTATTTCATGTGATTAGAAACCTTCCTTTACTTCTCAAAAGATTTAATTTTAAGACATTGATCATGAATCACAAATTAATTTTAATGGAAATACATCACATTACATTTAAAACTTCACCTTGATGCTAAAACCCTGGGCCAGTAAATTGAGGTCATAAACCTCAGATGAAGTCAGAGAAGGCTATTTAACTTTACTGTTTTTTACAAAAAACCCTTTTGCATTCTTTAACACAATCCATTTTGCTTTGTTACAGTAGATGGAGGAAGGTTCTACACAAATGGCACATTCTACATAAATGGCAGTGTACATAATAACAGCAATGTACAGTACTACCAATTAATGGCTGCACCCAATATGCAGGTTTGTATGGAGGATATCAATTTGTAGTATTTAAGGTGCGAAAAACTGTACAAGAAGAGATAGCCTGAAATTTGTTAATATGAAATTTAAGATTTGATCAATGTTTAATAAACTTTTCGTGCAATTATTCCACGAAGTTTTCGAGATTTTAAGCCTCAAAGATGGCAATGATGTTCAAATTCAAAAATTAGCTTTTTTTAAACTAAAGTCATTTTGAACTAGAAATTAACCAAGGAGGGTGAAAAAGGAAATGGAAAATATTATTGTCGAGCTAGGTATTTTACTAATGATTATGTATCTTGGGGAAATTTTGCAATTTTTATCACCTTTTTGCAACTAATTATTAAAAAGATTGCACTCACTCAAAAAGCAAAACACGGCATGCTTCACTTCCACTTTCCCCATAAATATGAGGATTTCCTCAAAGCCCTTCTTAGACGTAAAAGTAGAGAATGAGCTGAATTCGAATATATTAAAACATTGATAGGTCTTTATGGCAGATTTTTTGTAATTTGAGATGGAAAATTGGTCTTGCATCATACTTGCCATATGTCCCCGCGGGACAAAAATGTCCAGGAAAATCAAGCCTAAAAAATATGTCCCGCCAGGACACAAAATTTCCTGTAAAATTAGAATTTGTCCCCATATGTCCCATGATTAAGGACAAAGTCATTTTGTTTGTTTGTTTTTTTTTTCAATCGTTCAAAGAAAGTCAAGAAATTGACCACTAAACAGCTGATCAATGGATCTAACTTACGGTATACATGTACCTGAGATACATACAGGTATTAAAACATGTTTTGATGATGATTGCTGTTAATTGGCTTACTTGATAATATTAGGCCGATTGGTTGTTTCTCAGATCCTGCCACACGAGACTTTTTGGCCGGATTGTGAAGCAAAATCCGGTCTATAAAATGGCGAAGTCTTTCTGTCCATCAGTCGATCAGTGCATCAACATTTTGGTTGAAGTGTTGCGTTTAAGTCTGTTGAGAGAAAACTGCTTGGAAGAGCAACTTTAAACTTGACATGGTGATAGACCATGATTAGAAGAATCAAACACAGCAACAAAGTTTGACCTAGTGACCTTAACCTACTTTTGGAAAACTTTAACCTTGGCCATAGCTTTTGAATGGTAAGGGATAGGGCTTTCATATTTCGCTTGTGCATTCCTTGTGACAAGAGCTTTCCATGGATACCAAACTTTTTTACCTTGTGACCTTGACCTTGCAGTTTGACCTACTTTTGAAAAACTTTAAACTTGGCCATAACTTTTAAATGGTAAATAAATGATAGGGCTTTTATATTTCACATATGTATTCCTTGTCACAAGACCTTACCATGGATACCAAAAGTTTAGACCTTGTGACCTTGACCTTCGAGATTGACCTACTTTTGAAAACAATAAACCTGGGCTATATCTCATGAACTATTGAAGCTATGGCTTTGCTATTTCACCTGCAGATTCCTCATCACCAGAACTTTCATATGATGTCATGACTTTTGACCTAGTGACCTTGACAGTGACCTTTGACCTACTTTTGATCTATAAGAGGTAGGGTTTTAATCTTTAACATATAGATTCCTCGTGACCAGAACTTTCATATGATTTCATGACTTTGACCAAATGACCTTGACATTGGCCTTTGACCTACTTTTAAACTAAAAGAGTTAGGGTTTTGCTATTTCACATATAGATTCCTTATGACCAGATCTTTTATTTGATGTAATGACTTTTGACCAAGTGACCTTGACATTGACCTTTGACCTACTTTTGAAATATAAGGGGTAGGGCTTTGATATTTCACATTTAGAATCCTCTTGACCATAGCTTCTTTTCATTTTGCTATAGTATTAATGACCTTTGACCTTTCTGTCTGCACAAAGTATACGTCATCTAATACAAACACTTCGCAATCTGGCCTTACCGCCTTTAGCGGTTTATTTTTTCTGATTAAAATATCTGCCGTGCCTCATGTCCGATCACTAAATATAATGTATCTATTTATCTAAAGGAAAAAATCTGTCTTTAAAACACATTAAATATTTCAGTAATCACACCTGGGTTCAGTATTTTTACGATAACGGCTAACCAGCGGGTATGCATGTAGATTATACAATGTAAATAAACGTTCAGACTTTACTCATTGTAGACATTTTAATGAAACTATGAAACAATTGTACCCGTTGACGCCTTGACCACGTGCTGCCACGTGCCGTGGAGAAATTAAAAAAAAAAACCTCAAATACACAAATTTTTGGCCCCTTGGCCTTTATCAAATGTAAAAACGATGATATATAATAATACTAAGTAAAATCCATCTTTGCTTCTCTGGCATTCATTGCAATGGATGCCAGAGAAGCAAGAATGGATTTTACGTAGAATTATTATAGATTGTTGTTTATACACTTGATAAAGGCCAAGGGGCCGAAAATTTGTGTATTTGAATGTTTGTTTTTTAGTCCCCTACCGGCAACGGCGACAGACTCGGTCTGTCTGTCCGTCTGTCTGTCTGTCCGTCCGTCTGTCCCTCCGTCTGTCCGTCTGTCCGAATATCAGTTTTCCGGACTTTTTTCTGCAACGGATGGAGATATTCAGATGAAATTTGATACACAGCTTGGTCTTGGATAGTTACAGAGCAAGTTCGACTTTTGTTACGCTTGACCCATTTTTCGAGGAGTTAAGCCCCTTGATGACTTGGAAAATCCAGTTTTTGTCAGTTTTCTGGACCTTTTTCTGCAACAGATGAAGATATTCAGATGAAATTTGATACACAGCTTGGTCTTGGATAGTTACAGAGCAAGTTTGACTTTCGGCAGGCTTGACCTATTTTTCAAGGAGTTATGCCCCTCTATAACTTGGAAAATTAAGTTTTTGTCAGTTTTCTGGACTTTTTTTTCTGCAACGGATGAAGATATTCAGATGAAATTTGATACACAGCCTGGTCTTGGATAGTTACAGAGCAAGTTCGACTTATGTCACGCTTGACCTATTTTTCGAGGAGTTATGCCCCTTTATTACTTGGAAAATTCAGTTTTTGTCAATTTTCCAGACTTCTTTCTGCAACAAATAGAGATATTCAGGTGAAATTTGATACTCAGCCTAGTCTTTGATAGTTACAGAGCAAGTTCAACTTTCATCACGCTTGACCTCTTTTTCAAATCAATAAAGCAGATAAAACCTCCGAACTGAGCTGCACAGACAGTAAGTTTAATTTAAACTCATATATGTTTAATTGAAGAGTAATTCATAGGCAGAGTTGCAGGACATAAATATATGCCGCCGGTAGGGGACTATATCGCTCAGCGATCATAACATTTTATTTTATTTGTATCGTCCCTTCCCTCTGGAAGAAATATTTCAATCTACTATAACCATATCAGGGATCACCCTAGTCCTGCAGAGTAATGAGATAAAAATCTCATTTGCTAAAAATCAATGAGATTTTCTCGATTTCAATGAGATTTTGAATGTATTTATTCGATAAAATAGTGAAAAAAATAAAACTTCGGTTTCTCTTAATTTCCGTGAATATCTGGCAACACATTATTTGAATGTGAGAATCGCTCTGGACTTTTTCTATTTCCTTTGTTTGAATGACATTTAAAATGAAAAATGAGGTCAAATGAAATTTAAAATTCCTTGTCTCTCAGACACCGCCGCACATGCATGCTAAAAGTCGCCGACGAGACGTTTTTTCACAACTTCAGAAAAAATATCCACCGTGCCTCAATTACACTCGCTGGTTAATATATGAAGTATCTATCTATCTAAAGGAAATTACATCTCTAGTGTCTTGTGAACGTCTTTTAAGAAAGGTACACATTAAAAATATTTCGGCGCACCGTGACAAGTCATTTTACGGTAATGTCTAATCTGCGAGTATCAAGGTTGTACTGTAGAATGTTTACGTCAAGACTTTATTTACGCATTGTAAATATTTAGAAGAATTGTATAGATATTGTTCATGTTGACGATTCCAAGGACTTGTGAACTGTTTATAAGTCTTTGAAGATACTTAGTAATTGCTTAGTACTGGCCAAGTTCCGACGACAAATACATGTAAAAAGCCGTTCTACTCGCGTGCGCAATACATCTTGAAGTGTTTGTATAATACTATCCAGTCTCAATATCAAGACTGCATTGTGATATTTCATACTCTATTGATATTACAATGACAAAAGAGCATGTACCGCTGACAAGTGCTAGAGAAATGTAAAGCTGAATCCTCGCATCGACGGATAAAAAAAAAAAAATACCCGCGCGCAAACTTCAATACGACACACGGGAATTTCATGGAATAGATTGCAAGATGTAAGTCCGCAATACCCGCCAAGTTCATAAATACATACGTAATGCCGCACGTGGGATTCGAATACTTAGTAATCAGCTGAAGTTTGAAGATTAAAGACAAATCTCCTGTCCTATTGCATTATATTAACTTAAGTGCGATTTATTATAGGAGGTATGCGATCTTTTAGCGCGACAACTCAGTAAAAATGCGATATTTGAGTAAAAAATGCGAGAATATCGCAAAATCGCGGCCTAGGGTGATCCCTGCCATATATTCCAAAATAATCTGGTTTGTATTTTAAGCTGGTGTAATTACATTGACTGAATTCAGACGTCATGTAAACTTTATTTTAAAAAAATTTCGGTTTGCTACACTCTCTAGAAAATATCCATATTTATTTAAATTTCAAAATATTATTAGTATTTTCAAAAAAGAAATGTTACACCATTTTTTTGCACCCTATCAATGAATTTCATGCAACATAACATGACGTTACGATTAAATACAGTATATGACGTCATAGTGTAAATGTGCACAAAAGAATCTTTAAAGGTGAAACTTGCGTACACATGTGATTATGATAAAAGCTTCCCCGTGTTAATGTGTTATTTGTGAAGGAATTGTTTTAAAGCTTAAAAAAATCTCTACATATACAAAAAGGCGGACCCGTGACCCGCTAACCTTCTGGAAATGTTTGACCTACCTTTCTAAGATTTTAAAAAAAAGTGAACCATAGTTCTGGATATTTCACATCGTGTATTTATTGTGACAAGACCTACATGTACATGTGTATCACACATGCCAAAACTGTTTTACCTCATTGCCTTGACCCTGAAGAAATAATTCGTAAACATTCAAAGAGAAAATATTCATTCACCGGATGTTAAAAAAAAAGCACAGTGTGGGGCTCAAATGATAGATCAATGATATGTCATTTGATTGTTATCATCTTTTAAGATGCTTTTTGCAGTATAGATAAAGCACTTTTCTTCATAAATTACTCTGTAACAATAAAATGATGTCGGTCTTCCAGTACTGGGCTTCAAATTATACCGTATATCGGGTAATTTTTGCGTCGGGTAAATTTCATGAAATGACCCTAAAAAGGTGTGTCATATTTTCACCGTGTCTAATTTACGCTAATCTCTTAACAAGACCAATGGTTAAGATCTGTGTCTTTTTTTTCGCTATGTCCAGTTTTCGGGATTTGATGATGCTTGCGAACTTAGCGAAAATTACACACACGCAAAAATTCCCAACGGTATGTATGGACCACATATTACATGTATGTGAAAGAATTTATTATTTTAGTTATTCCCCTTCATCAACCTAGCCAAACTGAATCATTGTCTCTATACAGCAGTACATCAAAAATATCATCCATTTTACCTGATTTATTCAGTATTCCTTCATTCTAATCTAAGAAGACAGTGAAATGTTATAATTGTAGGTACATCTGAAGTTACAAGATTCGTTAATGTTCCCAGCAGAGACTTTAGAGGTGTATGACGGTGACCAGCCTTCACTTGATTCTCTTCTTATCAAATTCATGTAAGTAAGAAAACAGGTTAAATTTCAACTTCGATCCAAATTTTTACATTCAATTTACAATAAAATCTATTGTTTTTTTCCCGAGGAAATGAAAGATACAAATAAAATGCACGGAAACTCGAATACACAAATTTTTGGACTCCTACATGTAGCTTTTGTCAAGTGCATTGCAATTAATGCTTATATGCAAAGGATTGATTTTACTTGAAAAAGTCCAGATTTGTATATTCGAGTGTTTTTGCATTCAATATACATTTAGAATTTAAAAGATATTCAGATGTTCACATCATATTCTGGTTACTATTATGTAGTATAAAGAACTGATCCAGTGTTGTGGAAGTCCACGCCCAATTATTCTGTCATCTAATGAGCTAATGGCTACCACACCTTGATTAAGTTAAAGGAGTATATATGGTTTATATAGTAAAGTGGCCCCCTAAAATCAACTTCTCCATAATCAAATTTTGTTGGAACTTTTAGAGAGTTAAATATCTATATTTTAAGAAATCTAGTCATAAACACTACCTCTGGCTTTCTAAGACATTATAAATGTAGCCTAAGTATCGTGAAAACCGGTGATTTTGTCTATTTTTCACTAAAAATAGAAGAATTGCTGATTATTTTCATATTGGGATAATATCGAGCGGGATCTTGAACAACTTTTTCCTTTTATATGCACTTAAAGACGTGCAAATGTAACAACATATCAAAATATAAAAGTTGTTCAGAAGCCCACTCGTTATTGCTACTAGGAAGTTTGTCGAAAATAAGCCCCAAAATTATGTTTTCCAGAAATTTGGCGAAATATACCATTTTTGATGCTCTAATTCTAAGAAATTGAGAAAGGAAATTAAAGGATATGTATCATTTCATAAGAAGCCTACATTGTAGAATAAATATTGGCACAAATTCATTTCTTTATGTAAATTTAAGATTTTGCCCAAAAAGGGGGCCACTTTTCTATGTAAACCGTATATAGTCCTTTAGCACAATTTGGTACATGTACATGTATAACAAAATCCTCATGATCCAAGAAAACTTATTTAAATTTATCAACAGGACTGGTACGTCTTTCATACCTGTGACAGGAAGTCAGGGAAAGCTCCTCCTAGTGGCTAAAAACTTCACCAGTCTAGAATTCCTCAATGGATCTTTTTCCAGTGTGCCGGCTGGTATGATATTTATACAAACAAAAGTTTTCTCATAACTGAATAAAAAATCTCAAAATATGTAAAACAGAAAGAGCATGATTAAAATTACTAGGAACTGTATGTTCTTGATCAATTATAAACATTTTTTTACATATATCCCCCATTAAAAAAAATTGAAGATAATTTGCATTTATGAGCTATTAATTTGTTGATGATTAAAATGATTTGGTCTCTAGGAATTTTTGATAGGTATGAAAAAATCAATCTAAAACTTCTCTTACTCACAAAAACATTATTTAGTGTTGGAATATGAGAAACATTGTGTTAATATGTAATGGAGAGTGCAGCTAGAATGGCCGCAAAGCAACCTTTGCAAACTTATAGATAGAAATGGCTCCAAAAAGAAAAATAGATGAAAACGTCTTCTTTACCCCCTTTATGTTCACTCATCCATGCACACAATGGGCTGTAAATTTTGTCTCGAAAAAGAAGTAATTGTTTTACGTATGTCTGTGCATGCACATCAGGAAGAACAGTCTAGATTTGAGATAAGAATCTGAGCTAACTTGTCATTATTTTTCAATTGAATGAAAGTATGCACTGGTTAAGATTGAAATACTTAGCTGTGCTCTCCTATAGGCTTTGCCTATGCTGATATTACAGTATAAACAATCAGTGGAATGGAAAAATTAAAAGAACAATATTTTATACAGATTCTTTCTCATACGTAGTGCATGTAGAGCAGAGATCTATAATTCTTTGCATTCAGGTTGTGACCAGATTGTAACAGGTCCCACTGGAAGTTTTCAGCTTGACAGAGAGTTCATCAAAACCAAATGCTCTGTTGTACTAAATCCACATCTCAATGGAAATTTTACGCCTAACAGTAAGTTAATACTAATTTCATCACAATATTCTTCTAAGTTGATAATACATGTATATCACAAACAAACCACTGATAAGAATTTTCATTTGAACTTTTAATTATGAAAATACGATAAAGATAATTGATTTTGATTTCTCTGTATATTACTGCAAAGAATGTTCAAGAATGGACATGTTTAGTTACATGTACATGGATTTTAGTGGAAAAGTGAATCCCTAAGGCCGGTTCACATATATTTGAATCTATTAGATGATGTCTTGCGAATTCGGAAAATTTCTCAAACCCTGTGAATTGTGAATGAAAATATCCTATAAAAGGGGTAGGGCCACGAGACCCCTAAATCGGCCCTTGATTTTTCTCTTAAAATAAATTTCATGAGGAATACTTGATATCTCTCATGAAAATACACGAATGTTTACCGCTTTTCATGAAAAGAATAATATCACCAAACAATGTGCCATTTAACTGTAATGACGTCATGAAGTGACGTCATTTTGACGTTATTGACAAAATATGGCGAAAATTGCTGGGAATTTTGTCTTTTGTCGTAGAATTCAATGTGGCCGCATGCGTTAACTGAGATAAAACGTTTATGACAAAAGGATATAATGATAATCTTTCACATATAAATTTTCCATCATAGTTAATGCATGCGGCCATTGCTGATTAAATAGAAATATTGAGTTTTTGCATCAATTTCGCCAAATATGACCTATTGTGGTGTTTTCAAGGGCTAAAAGGTATTGATAAAAGCAATGTTTACAAAAAGTAGATTCGTGATTTAGTAGAGAACTTTTCAAAATGTCAAATAACAGTTAAAAATTCTATGAAGCACCATGTTCAAAATTTATCAAAATTAGGGCCAATATCGGGCTTCGTGGCCCTACCCCTTTGAAATGTAACATAGAGAAACCATTTATTGTGAAGTCATCAAAAGAAAATTGTGCTTGGTACTGAACCCATCTGCAGTATTGTCAACTACCAAACCGTGGCAGGGGATTCTAGGATGGATTCTGTCCAAATATCAATCTCATTCTTTGTTCTAACAGAAAGTTGGTCAGATTCTGTAGGATGATTTAACATGAGCTTGTGCCCACTAGCACTAGGCCCCTATTTCCTTCTTATTGTCTTTTTTTGCGTCACCTTGTAAGAGGCTATCATACATAATAATTGCACATTCATTGAGACCCCTTGGTAACCGGACAAGTGAGAAGATTGCGAGCACGTAATCCGGAATATTACTCCATTTGCTACTAACATGGCAGATGGTTGTCCTAGAAGCCAGCAACGGTTGCCATTGTTTCCTTGTTTTATGTGCAGTTTTTGTGTTCAGTGTTAAGATGTCGTCTTAAGTGTTTAGTCTTTTTTCAAAATTACAAGACGCGCATGTCTCAGTTATTAATTTTCATAAGAGGTACCTCAATCTTATTTTAATGTTTCTATCAAATTTTGAGTATGGTCTACAAAATGTATGATAATTAAATGAAAATTGTGTCAAAATCAATATTTGATTATAGGTTTGATGCAAGGTTGTTAACCACCTACATTTTGATGATAATTCAGAACAACTCCTCTGTATTCGGATGAATTGATAGAATGATTGAATACAAAAAACCCGGAGCACACAATTTTCTATGTAAATAGTAGATGACCCACCAAAGTCAGCGCCGATTAATTACGCCTAAATAAATTCTGTGCAATTTCTTCGTCAACAGCGTTTTAAATACCTGTCATTACAGATAGATTATTGTGTCTGTAGCGGTTTGTGAATGTTGTTCACCTAACGTGTCGTTAGACTCCTTACAGGTAGATTATTGTAAATAAATTCTGTGCAATTTCTTCGTAGATGACAGGGATTCCATTTACCTGGACAGTGTGCGGTGAAGCAAAACATAACGGTCCTCATTTATAGAGACTTGCAGTTCAGATATATAAAAATTCATAATTAAACAGAAGAAAGAAAGTAAACTGCAATTTTAGAAATCACGTATTAGACCTTTCAACTACATTTTCAAATCTAAGAAAATTCCTTTAAAAGTGCTTCACAACATTTGAATCTGTGTCTGGAGAGCATTAAAGAACTTTGAATTGATAAAGACATGCGAATTTTTGAAAATTAATTAATTTTAAATACCAAGTTCTACATAAAATCTGCTTAAGAAGGGAAACAATTCAAACTGTACTATTTGACAAACACTTGGTTTCCGGGACACCTCTTGATTAACCGAGTTCAACGGGTCCTTTAAATTGTGAAACGCACAAAAAAAGAAATGAAAAGCAACGAAACGAAATTTTTTTTTCTTTGGCAAAGAAAATATTTATACAGATTTTTATAATTGGAAATTCAAAACGCAGAAAAGGAGGAAAAGTAACCGGATTATTTACATGTACGTTCGGGTATGGTATCCATGAGTTCAACCTACATGCGTACCGTAAATAATTTGAAAGGTCCGGTACATTGTCTGTCAGTTTCGTTGTAAGCCCAGGAATACTATGAATAGGATCCGGATTCTCCTCAAGATACTTTGATGCGAAGTTCCCTGGTCTCAACTCGAGATGCGTAAGGAAAAAAGTTACGCGGACCAAACGCTTCGTAGAAATAAAAGTATACATGTAGGTCATTGGTGTTCATTCGCTCGAAAATCGCATGAATGTTTTGCTTTGTTCCCATAAAATTACTTAAACAAGACACTAAGGTTGGATGTAACCCCCCCCCCCCCCCAATACGTAACATTAAAGATTAACGGAGTAAACAGTTATGCCGACCGAACAGAGCCTTTTTAGTAGTAAGGACAAGCTAAGAGATAGTTTAGTTTTGCCAATTCACCCGTTCTTTGCATGGACTGAGCGAATTCTTATCATTTTGCGGTAGAAATATTTTCTAGACTGTTTTGCCATGCATAGGAGTATCTTACTTATTGAAGTTATATCATCCCTTTGTGAAAATATCAAATATGAAAACCCAATTGAATTTTAAAAAATCGATTAGAATTTTGATTATGAAATTTGTACGATTATACAACACTAATGAAAATCAATAAATGAAAAAAAAAATTACTCTGAATTGTCTCATGGTAGACAAAAAAGTCATTCAGTGGCGCCATCTACGACACTCCCTCTCATGGGAATTCAGGAAGAACCGGTTTCAGTGGCGGATCAGGGATTTCAGAAAAGGGGGGCACAAGGTTTCAGCTCGAAGAAAATTGTTCACAGATAAACTGACAAGCAAACAAAAAACATATGAGCCGTCCCATAGGAAAACCAACAATATGGCAAAATTTTGAGAATTCTTGTTTTTCACATTTTCAAAAAATATGCTCTTTTCTGATCGTTTTGATGCCAAATATATAATTATATTGAAAGAAATAATCTATCAAAACATATTTTGAAATTAGTATAGTAGCAAGCTGCGATGCAATGTTACTTTACGTCATGACGTTCTTATTGTGTGAGCATTTAAAATTACGTGACTCATTTCAAGTGTGCAGCTAATAAGTATTTATATAGTATTTAAAATAAGATTTGTTCGTTTTCAAGCGACCATGCACTTATTTGTGCAAGAAATACTTTTAAAAAGCTTATCAATCAAATTGGATGGACCCGGGGACAAAACCGGGATAATGTACAATTGGTGCTCATGAATACTTTTACACTTACATAGAGTGTTTCGGAGTTTTGCCGTGGTTGCTGCAACTGAGTCTTGTTGGAGATCCCCTCCATTCTACTAAATGTACTAGCTTAAAGCCTTAATATAATTGTACAATTCCCAAAATCAGCATCTTGATTTAGGAAATAATTATTTTTTAAACGTACCGATTGAATATTCGGGAAAAAAATGTGTAGGTCTATATAACAAAATCATACTTTGTTTTTCAAAGTTAAACGCGCTAGTGACGAAAGTAAAATTGTTGAATCAGACTTCTTGATAAAAACCAGTTATTGTTTCTATTTACACATTTTATGTTTACAATTGACGCATGCAGATTTGCATTAAATTGTACATGTTTACGTTTCGAATACTTTTTTTATCCTGCATTCCGGGCAGGGGTGTAGCCAGGCATACTTTTGTACGCAAAAACGTTCACATCGTTTTCGCAAAAAAAAAAGGACGAAAAAAAAAAAAAAAGAAAAAAAGAAGGCGCCTCCCTCTACAAAAGAAGACATGGTTCAAAAGTAAATTGCTGCTTAGGAAATGCAAAAATACACCCGCCAAGAAAGCACCGATTTGAATAAATTTAAAAAAAAAATTCAGGTTGAAGCGGTACGTCGATTGGAAAGGGTGTACATTCTTCACACGTCAAATATCTGTATATGGACATATACATGATTGGGGGGAAAGCATTTCATCGAAAGAAAGTTTTCTTCATCTTAGACATATAATTTATCGTTTGCTGACATCGAATCATACGCTTTAGCCCGTCTAAATTCAGCTCAAATACGCATCAGATCCCACCAGTTTGCTTAATTTTTTCCAAAATTTTCTCGGAGGCCCACGAACCCCCACTAACGTGAAGGGAAAACATCCTTCCATACTCTCCCCACTCGGCATTTCGAGTCTAGCAAATTCATCATCTTAATTTATAAAATGCCTGCTAGTGGTTCCAACCCTCCCGGCAATTGAGGTCCTGGGTCCACCTCTTCTGCAAACGTCCATGTCGAAAACACCCTAGCTACGCCCCTGTCGTTATTTTTGTCTTTCCCCTTGAGTCATTTTACTTATACTTTGGAGTCGCCAATCCCTTATTGGCTTATCTAAGTATTCTATACATTTGACTTTTTTTAACGTTCTTTTTTTTTATAAATAACGATTCACATTAATAACCAAATTTGGGTGCGTTTTTGGGGGGATGTATGTATTACAAGACAGCTAGATATTTTTTTTTCTACATATTTCTATCCCCTCCACTTCCACTAGATATTTCTTCTATTCTGTCAAATGAAATTACATGTACGTCTGTCAGTCTTTTAAGGGTCAACACTTAACAGTGTCGGTATAGCAAGTTTATTTCTCATGACTGTTAAAACGCGAAAGTCTCTGAAAAATAATCAAACAGGTGAAAATAACCAAAGAACTAACCCACTCCCAGATATAGCAAATCCAGTCTTTTAAGTTTAGTATGAAAAGAAGTGAAAAAAAAAATCTTTCAACTTTGGTTTTTTTTTTTGCGTTTTTTTTTTTATTTGTTTTAATTTGTTTTGTTTTGTTTTGTTCTTTTTTAAAGGTAGAGTTTCCCTGAAAATAAATCTAATTGAAAACGTAAATTTTATTCCGAAGGTCTAGATTGAGGAAAGAAGGAGCCATAAAAAGTTTTATTTGAAAATATGCAGTAACGACCTCAATATTGCCGAATTTGTATAATTAAATCTATATATATCTCTATTGTAAAAATGCAATACATTGTAGGTGGCGCCAGTGGAATGAATTAAAGCTGCACTCCCCAAATTCAAAATGATATTTTCAAACGGCTAAAACTGCGAATGTATGCGTTAGATTTGTCTGAAAAGAATTTATACAAATGAGAATGTAAACTTTCATATGAAAAGAAAGACCATTATGAAGGCTCAGCCGATTCTTTTTTGTCATACCTATGATTTTGAAATAAAAATCTGGAAAAGTCTCTTTTTTTTGCAAACATCACTGCGGGTGGGTTGGGGGTGGTTCAGACCCATCATACTCTAGATCCACGCTTGCAAGTTTAGGTGATATGTTTTGAGTATACGTTTATTCAATTCAAACTTATAAAGATGTATATAGCGTTCTTTAAATCTATAAAGTATTGAAACAAGAAAATATAACAAAATGAATGCTATAAAAAGACAATGCATATCATGCATATTCGCAGATTTTATCATTTATCGCAGGAGATAGGGCGGGAGGGGGGGGGGGTGTTACGCCCTACATCCTACATCTTTAGTTAGCAAGGGGTTAAATTACAAAATGATTTCATTTTGATAAAAAAATTGTAACATTGAAATATTTTCAAATACACATTATCGGATGTTTGCACCGTATAATTAGTATTTCCCGTCCGCAAACATTACGTCAGCATCTACTGTCCACCCAGCTCACAAATCAGAAAAAACTGAAGTTTTTTTTCTACTTCGTCGACAAATGTTCTGATTAACATTCATACAGGGGATAAATCTCGAAGTCTTGCAACTAACAGTGTAAGTCTGTACGACCATTACTTTTTATTATTATTTTTTAGAATTTATTATTATTATTTTTTTATTTGTCTCGTCAGTTTCCGGTCACTATTGATGCTGTCTTCGCTTATGCATACTTATCGACACATTTCATTTTTTTAAATATTATGTCAATGCCATTTATCTAGATACATACATGTATATCTGCCAATTTTATTTTTAATGTTTATTTTTCGTTTGCGCACCTTTTGCCATCATTTTCCCATTTATATACGTAGAACTCCTCGTCAGATTTTAACGAAATCGGTTACAGTTATGCCTAGATTAAAACTTGTCATTTAGTTTTGTTTGATGACCTTTCTTAAAACACAGCTGAAATGTAGAAACTATAATACGCACTTGTTCCCGCGGCACACGGGAGTAGAATACAAGGGAAAATATCACCACTGTTTGATCGTAAACGAATGATTTAACGGTAAAATTCATATTTATTTTTTTCGTTTCATTTCGTTTCTTTTTCATTTCGTTTCTTAGTTTAAAGGTCCCCGAGTTTGACAGATATTATTAAGGAGTTACCTCCCTTCAAATGTTTTACCACAAGGAAATTTTTTTTTCGGTCTAAAAATCGAATGTGCAAATATGTGCTATCTTTCTCTGTCCATTTATTGTTTTAAGTACATGAAACAAATCAAAGTATTGAGCTTAATCATACCAACTTTGTCCAACAACCATAAAGAGATAAATAAATGAGAAATTTCATGATTTGAAGTGATTTTTGCCCATTATGTTTATGAAGAAGCTCGAAATGTCCCGATTTCTGACACTTAGGGTACGAGTTGTCGTTACTCTCAGTCGAAACCTAGCGGTCGTTGAAAGGCCTACACGTATATTAGTAAATTTATTTACAATGTTTAAATGCTTCAAATTGAGGCATAAGCAGTTCCATGATCATTTGAAGAAAATTATTCTTATAATATAATATGCTCTCTCTCTTGCGAAAAATTAATAAATAAGTTATACAAAATAAACTACCGGTATGTTTTTATGCCCCCGGAATCACAGATTCGGGGGCATATAGTTTTTGGCCTGTCCGTCTGTTTGTCTGTCTGTTTGTCTGTTTGTCCGAACTAAAAACTTTAACATTGGGCATAACTTTTGAATGGTAAGTGATAGGGCTTTCATATTTCACATGTGTATTCCTTGTGACAAGACCTTTCCATTGATACCAAAATTTTGACCTCTTGACCTTGACCTTTGACCTAATTTTCAAAAACTTTAACATTGGGCATAACTTTTGAATGGTAAGTGATAGGGCTTTCATATTTCACATGTGTATTCCTTGTGACAAGACCTTTCCATTGATACCAAAATTTTTGACCTCGTGACCTTGACCTTGACCTTTGACCTTCTTTTCAAAAACTTTAACATTGGGCATAACTTTTGAATGAAAAGTGATAGGGCTTTCATATTTCACATGTGTATTCCTTGGGACAAGACCTTTCCATTGATACCAAAATTTTTGACCTTGTGACCTTGACCTTGACCTTTGACCTACTTTTCAAAAACTTTAACATTGGGCATAACTTTTGAATGGTAAGTGATAGGGCTTTCATATTTCACATGTGTATTCCTTGTGACAAGACCTTTCCATTGATACCAAATTTTTGACCTCTTGACCTTGACCTTTGACCTAATTTTCAAAAACTTTAACATTGGGCATAACTTTTGAATGGTAAGTGATAGGGCTTTCATATTTCACATGTGTATTCCTTGTGACAAGACCTTTCCATTGATACCAAAATTTTTGACCTCGTGACCTTGACCTTGACCTTTGACCTACTTTTCAAAAACTTTAACATTGGGCATAACTTTTGAATGGAAAGTGATAGGGCTTTCATATTTCACATGTGTATTCCTTGGGACAAGACCTTTCCATTGATACCAAAATTTTTGACCTTGTGACCTTGACCTTGACCTTTGACCTACTTTTCAAAAACTTTAACATTGGGCATAACTTTTGAATGGTAAGTGATAGGGCTTTCATATTTCACATGTGTATTCCTTGTGACAAGACCTTTCCATTGATACCAAAAGTTTTGTCCTCGTGACCTTGACCTTTGACCTACTTTTCAAAAACTTTAACATTGGGCATAACTTTTGAATAGTAAGTGATAGGGCTCTCATATTTCACATGTGTATTCCTTGTGAGAAGACCATTTCATTGATAGCATAAAGTTTTGACTTCGTCACCTTGACTTTGACCTTTCACGTACTCAACAGAAAATGGCGTTTATACTAACAAAGATGCCACCGGGGGCATTCGTGTTTCACAAACACAGGCTTTATTACTTTTATTTTAACAAAAGTCAATTGTTAAAGTAGCCTTTGCAATCTTCAGACGTTATGAATGAAACAACCAGATACTAGTAAAATGCAAACATCAAATTATCACGACAGAGAGTATTAAACAGATAAAGTCTGATCTATTTAGAATTGATCGAACTTCGCTAAATGCCAGTTCGACAGGATTTAAATCCGAAGAATGAGTGGATGTAAAGATGTACTCTACACCAAAATTATCCAAGAAAGTTGATAGTGTGAAGTTTCTTTCTTTTATTCTTTCTTTCTTTAGTCGCTAACCACAATACATGTCATGTGTAACATAACACTCCGCAAAGTAATGGTACAAGCACCGCTGCAATCAATATACTAGAAACGCCATCTAGGAAGAAATTGCACAGAATTTATTTACAATAATCTACCTGTAAAGAGTCTAACGACACGTTAGATGAACAATATTTACAAACCGCTACAAACACAATAATCTATCTGTAACGACAGGTATTTAAAACGCCGTCGACGAAGAAATAGCACAGAATTTATTTAGGTGTAATATGTGCTGTCCATTAAGATGGCAAGAATGTATAGGAATCTAAAAGCGTTACTGGCGTACAGTCTTGCGGACGGATCGACAATCCTGATTGCAAAACTGTAGAGCCATTCCAGAGATTACCCAAGATTGCAATTCATTGCACTTTGTTTGGATTCCAATGTCGTAGTTACATGTCGTAATGGTTCGTTTAAAGCGTCCTTGCTTCCTTTTAATCAATATTCATAATTCGCTACTATTCATCATAAAATTGGTTTTGAATTCGCTACGAAACGAAGATATTTGCCGCGTGTCGTACTTGTTCTCAAAACTTCGCAATGATGCGTCTTCTTAGCGCCTTCAGTAAACTAATATGTAAATTACAGTATAAAATATGCAAATTAAGAGGTCACAATTCCAATTGCTTGTGAAATTAACGAAGCATAGCGAAGGCATACCGAATGGTTAACGCATTGAAACGGATTATTACAAATGATAGACGTAATTTCTATTCGTCAAAAATTTTAAATATGTTCAAAATTTGTCAACGAATAAAACTGATGGCAACAAATTTGAATGCTTACAATTGAATCCATACGAAATCAGCAATGATGTAAAACGCTGATATGCGAATTGAAACAAATTTTGCTAAAGCCTCAGTCACCACTTCGCGCAAGTTGACGTCGAAGGGCTCTCGTCTATATGTGAAAGGGCCTAATATTTTCATGTGAATTTACTTCTAAAAAGGTATACTGGGATATTTAATAGGAAATCTTGTAATTTTCATGACATTTACAAAGCCTTTCGTTTGTGATTATTGCAGATTTTCTAGTGATTTTCTAGTGATGAATAGTTCAATGTGGTAATTATTTTACGTGTATATGTATTTCAGGTTTGCTGAAGATGAATTTCTATGATGGACTAAGTATTTGTCAAAACGAGACTCTGACTATTTATGAGGGGAAGTCTGTATATGGGAAGAGATTGGCTTCAGTGACATATAAAACACAAAATACTCGCCTACCGTCCTTTTATGCAAAGGCTGAAAATGGAATCAGGTAAGCATGGGTGAGATTTTGTTCTTTGATGTTTCCAGTTGAACATTGAAAAAAGTACAAGAAGCCAAAAATTTGTGGATCCATTGAATATTTCTTGCTATTTATTGATACAAGCTTCCGTTTGGAGGATTTTTAAGGTCAGTAGGGTAACAGCCCGCTGACCTTTTACTGATTCTTCTGTACCTTCCTCATTATTATACCCATTTTGCGATACATAAATACTGATGAAGCATTATTTTGTAATTTCTGTATTTATCATCCAATTTCTTTCAAATTAACTACACAATAGAAAAATGTCAAGCGATGAGAAAATAATTTACTTTCATATCGATCAAAACGGAAGTCATAATGGCAACGTAAATTACTTCGTTTTTTAATTTCATTTTTCTTAGCTGCTTTAAGACCTACAGGGCTCATACATATGTATTTGCACAAAGTTTATAAAATCTAAATATCAGAAACGAGTATTCAAAAATTTTCCGGAAGCATTTCCAGTTCTGGTAATATATATGCATAATATTGAAGTAAGGTGGGTTGTTGCAGTCCATTGTTCGATTGGAATGAAAATAGCTGCAATCGAAAGAAGACTAAAAAATGAGATTTTCGTACGCTACATGATATATGACTTCTGGTTCTGGTAGTATTTTGTGAAACAGATATACTGATGAGGCGTTGATTTGTAATCTCCGTATTTATCATCAGATTTCTTTCAAATTTACATTATAATAGCTATGCTAATTAAAAGAGGATTGAATTGGATAAATTCCGAAAGCATAAGTTGCCTTCTTTCTCTAAGAGGAAAACAAAATTGCTAATTCATTAACAAGATCTAGGGTTAAGATCTGTGTTTTTTTTCCCGCTTTGTTCATTTTTAGTGATTTGATGATGCTTGTGCAGGGATTAATCTACCTCTGCGTCCTGCGTCTCTGACGCATAAAAATCGCCCAGGACCCATTGATTTCCGATCACTGCGTCCCACAGTGCGCATTGTTCACTTTCGTATAATGCGTCCGTTTTAGTTCATTCAAAGTCGAGAAATAACATGTAGATGTCTCTCGTTTATATTTTGACAGCTCTTTTAAACCTAACAGATCTGTGGTATCCGTATCGTGTGAGAAATCATTGCAGAGCAACATTTTTTTTATTTCTAAATTAAAAGTAATATGCAGTCAGACACGAGTCTAACTTATTTATATCATTCGGATACAGATATATTCCTCCACGGTAAACTTTACATGAAATTATGATTCTAATGCATTCCGTTTGTAACGCGCATTCTGATTGGCTGAGCATTTAAAAAACCGCAAGGGGATTCACGTTTCACTGCAGTTTTTGCTATGACGCCATGCGTTGCTATAGCGACGTCGTTAAAAGCAGAAGTTTTCTAGCTTCCTACTGACCAAAGCATTAGAATAGGGTTACCATACTGATGTTTTACAAAAACTGACAGGGTATCGGCGAATCCCCTGTCAGAAATATCCGTTTTACCGCTCGGCTAGCGGGTCGCGGTAAAACTCAATTTCTGACAGGGGATTCGCCGATACCCTGTCAGTTTTTGTAAAACACACGCATGGTAACCCCTAAATCAATCTAATGAAATCGTTTAATTCACACCATCAGCGTACTGTCTTTGTAAAGCTTATAGAATTGGTTTGTTTGGATAACGTTTTACTAAACACATGTACGAAGTATCGCTAAATAAACAATCAATATACTTATTTCGGACAAAATTAGATTGAAGTTTTTAAAGAGTTAGACGTTTTTTGTGGAACATATAACGATCTCAAAGACATAGAACGCTGCGAGCAGGTCAGCTCACTTGTATTCGTGAACTTAAAACGCCGCGAAAAAAGATGGTTTGTAGAAATTAGGACGCATTAATTTCTGCTGGGACCCATTGTTTTGGCTGGGGACCCATTGATCAAGTTTCATTGCGTCCAGAGGACCCATTAAGATCAAATTGTAGATTAATCTCTGCTTGTGAAAATTCCCAATGTTTGGTACATACATGTATATACATGTACATGTATTTCATGTTTAAATATTATTTGCCTTAAATTCTAGAAAATGCTACATTAGATGTAATGATCAGCAACTCTTTGCCCTCTACTTAAACATGCTTATTTGTGTTGTTTTATACTTACATTGAAGAAGCAATAAGTTCTTTAAGCTAAATTTTATTTGGTTTAGTCCTTCCTCATCATGTACACAGTACATGTACATGTATATCTCTGCTCATGAATTAAAATTTTTATTTTCATGATAATTATACATTGTAGACTAGAGTTTGACAGTATAAATGCCAACTGTAGTGACCAGGAATCAGGATTCACGTTCCAAGGGAGTTACTGGACTGTATCAGGTTAGCATGGCCACATGTAAGGTGTATACACTTATATACATATTTCAGAATCTTTGATGGGTATATAAACATGCTTATCAGGCTCCCTATCCAGTCTGATACCTGTACATTCATACTTTTCATGTAAGCAAAATGGGCCAAATTTAAAATTTAATGGGCCAAATTTAATTTCTTAAAGATGTGTCTCAGTTAAAAATTAGAAAATTGTTGTCACATCATTTGTGTGTAACTTCTTTTCTTTTATAAGTAAAGATAAGAAAAGCATCCTAATGATGTTGCATAAATTATAATTTCATTCAATTTTATTTTTACCTGAATAAAAGCATTGAAGGCTGAGGTGTTTTGATAAAAGAGCTCTTTATTAACATTTTCTATCATTTGTTCTCTTTGAAACTTTATTGACAATATTGATCAATTAAAATAACTGTTACATTTACAGCTTGTGGTAACCTGATTACATCCTCTAAAGCTACACTGATGTCACCAGGATACAGTAACGATTACCCTCTAAACTCACACTGTGAATGGCCAATACCTACGGCAGAGAACATCACTCGTAATATGACGCTGTATATGACACTGGATGACCTGAATCTAGCACAGGGTCATTCTGTAGCCCTCAAACTAGTATGTTAGATTTTTTCTACCATTCTTTTATTTAAACATTGAAGATGGTATTTTGTAGACAGTTCACAAACTCTTGCAAAAAGATTGGACTTGAGGTACATATTAATGTACAGCTATCATTTCTCATTGCTTTATACTGATTACTTGTAAGACGCTTCATCCCAAATAATTCAATTTTCCTCTGACTGTGATACTATTTTTTAAGTCTGCTTTCTGTTTACTGGGAAAAAATTTCAATTGCTATGATACCATCTACATGTATACATGCCTGAACATACTAATGAATTCTTAAACTTTTACTTTCTTAAATGTATATCTTATAAATGGTCATTACTCTAACATCTTTTTAGAATAATGGCACAGTGCTCAAGAAATTTCAAGGAGAAGCACTACCTGACCTTGACCTGGTTGCCATGGTGATGAATTCCACATCTCTACATTATCCTGTGATTGTATTCGATGCCTCTCCATTTATGGCTGGAGCCGGTGTTAACAACACACTGAGAGGATTCAAAGCCAGATATTCCTTGATAGGTAGTACAATAAGACATGAAACACAGGAATGTGATAAAATAAGTTGTAGTTAACTTTGATAATTTTATTGCTGCATTTGTGTGTATAACAGGTTATTTAATATCAATAAGTAGTCAATAATTTTAATATATTGGTAAAATGGCCAAGGCCAAATAAAAAACTCAACCAATTTCATAGGTATTACAGGCGTTTTTCCTGATGATATCAATGAAATAGGTTTTATTTTTAGTTTGGAAATTTGGTAAGTTATATATTGTAAGAATTGAGCATAAAAATGATTGACACACTGTAATGATTCTTTTGTTTATAAGTGTATAGATAAAAGAAAATGTACAAACTATGTGCATGTATGATATGTAAAGTGAATTACATGTATATGTTCATGTATATTCAATATTCCTCAGTGCATGATAGAAAAAATTCATTTTCTTTTCTTATAATTCATAAATACTAAAAGTAGATAGAAAAAATTATTGTGGTTATTTCATATGATTTCATTTCTGTTACTAAATGTAGATTTTATCTACAGTATACACATGAGTAAGTGGAACTTTTGGATATCTGAAGTCCACTTACATTTACATGTACATGTATGTAAGCTTACATGTTTTAGGGTATTCCTGATTCAGCCTCATCTTAACATTTGACAGATTGTGGTGGAGAGGTGACAGCCACAAGTGGATCCTTTTCAGCACCTAAATCCACAAACCAATCCACCTGTCTGTGGATCATCAACTTACCTAAACAAGGGGCAAATAACTCTGTCAATATCATAACGTTTAACTTTACAGCAGTTGGACTGAAGAATACCACTGTGTAGGTGTTAAATTGTCATTTTCCTATAATCTAATTGAAAAATTGTAAAACCTGCTATACATATTCTACATTATCTGTGCATCAGTTTGACAGTTGCTCTTAAAGCTGCTGATTCTGGAGTGTTTTCATTCCATTTAGTTCTTTATGAGTTAACATAGAATAGAAATTCTTGAAAACTGAGGCTGATGACAGAAAAAAAAAATCTGTTTTGGAATACTATGAATTAGCTACAAGCAAGATGCCAGAGGCTACTTCCTTTTTTTCTGCAATGCATATATACTGAAAAAAATTCTCATGTCTGATTTCATTTCTACCTACATGTACATGTATTATCTAAGAGTATGTTGTAATATTTCAGGGGTATTGAGATCAGGGACGGAGGTACATCCAGGTCTCCACTCTTACAGCTCCAGGGTAGATCTGATAAGTCTGCTTCCTCCTATCTCAGTAACACTAACTTACTGTGGGTACAATACACAGGGCACATTCCAGTTCACCATGCATTACTCACTCTACAGTAAGTCAACATCAGTATTTATAGTTTAATGCATATGACAAAATCATTTGCATAAGAATTTTAGTTGTAATGATAAAAAATACTCACATTTTCTCTTCTGAACTCAACATTGCATGAAAACCAACTAAATCTTGTCTGCATTATTTATTTTGACACAGAAAAGGCATATCTTTTACTATATGTAAGGCATTTTTTTGTCTTCAAAAATAAACATTTATCTGCTAAATCTGTAGAATGTAAGAAAAAAAAAATCCAGAGATGAAATATGCAGAACCAGAAACAATAGCTTGAAGGGTCATCTTCAGATTCTAATTGCAATTAAACAATAAACAATTCATTTTCTTGACAAAGATCAAAGTATTGGCAGGGTACTTATCAATTGTGGTTATCGTACCTTTTCCTTGTAGAATCAATAAATTCCAGATAGGGTATATCAGACTATATTACCTTTCTGGAACTGTAATAACATTTTTGTCATAAAGCAATTCTTGTAAAATTGTCATTTTAAAATTTCTAGCTGTATAACGTATCCAATGTACAAATGAAGATCTCGCGGATGTCTCATCCATTTAAACAGTGTTAAAATTATCTCGGTAATCTTCGGCAGTGTCTCGGTAGTTTCCGTGGCTTGAGTGACGGACAGCATGTTGACCTTTGATGATAGAAACCATTATTTTTGTTGTATTAGGTACATGTATATTTAGGTAAAAATATGCCATGATTCTAACTATATAACATACTAGATATTTATTTGTAGAACAGATACCTTAAATTGCCGATGGATTGTAAAAATTATCACATTATCAAATGATTGTGCCTATAAATAAAGGATCTGAGGCGAGAGGAATATTGAAAGCAGTAAAATATTTCTTAATAGGAAAACAAATATTGGGCTTTCATGATGCCATATAGTTCCATATTTATGGTTACAGACTGGTAACATCATCTCATATTTATGGTTAGTGACCAATAAGATTCCTGGAAAATTTTCAGTATGACAAAGATCAATGCAAGATGTATGTGTGTACATGTACATATGGTAGTAGTTAATCTATTTATTATTTATTTACAGACTGTGACACCAAACACCAGTGTAAGAATGGTAAATGTTTACATCCTGACTGGAGATGTGATGGTATAGACCAGTGTGGGGACATGACCGATGAGACTAACTGTTCCCCTTCGTCAGGCGGAAATAAGGGGTCAGGCTCAGGAGGTTGGTTCTTTAAATATTAGGAACAAGCCTAATTTCATGATTAAAAATGCCCACTTAAAACTGTTAAAAATGGAATTTTCACCAAAGCAAAAAATGGGGAGGGGGGGGGGGGGATTTAGTTTTTTTTCCAAAATATTCAAGGAATTCCAGCATTTTACAAATTTGATGAAACTTGACAATTGAAATAGAGGTGAAAAGGGAAGGGATTTCTTCATATTCTACTGCATTATTTGAAAGTTTATCTAACATAAAATATATAAATGTTCCTGATCTCTAGTTTGTGATATTAATAAAGATTTGTATAGTATATGATGGAAAAAAAAACCTTTTGATTAAGAAGATCCATCCTTCAATATCAGTATTAGATTTAAATATTTGTTACATTTTTTATACCATATTTTACCCAGTTCAAATTTCTGTTTGCTCAAAAAAGGCTTACTTCAGCTTATGATATTGCCCTCAAGGTGATGGTTCCAACTACTTGGAGATTACAGGAACAACACAATTGTACTGAACTGAAATAATGCCACTTTCAAAAAAATGATATATTATCATGTTAGGAGACAACTGTGCTATGAACATTGTATGTAAAATGACATCTGGTAAAAATTCCAACTTTCATTTTTAGTGAAAGTGTACCTGGTTGCCATTATTGGAGTTCTTTGCTTTATGTTCGGTGTGATCCTCACGATTGTAGGACCGGCATTATACAAACGGATACGCTATCCAAACTACCGCCACCTGCAGGACCTGATGGAGCCCACAGTCACGTAAAGGGAAGTAACTCCATGTAAATACGCAGCAAGTCTTTCATTGAGATTCATTCCAAGATTAGTTTCATGTACATGTATATTGAGATGTGATAAAGCATGATTTTAATTTAGCCATGAAAACTCCAGTGGGAGTATGAATTATTTTTATATTGACTGTAATTGTTGTATTAAGTGCTGGAGAAATATTTTGAGCGATACTATTTAGAAAGGAGAAGTGGAATAGTTTGATATTGGATATTAGACACATCTTATGTTTTGTATTCAGTGGAGGGAAACTGCAGCCAAATAAGTATGTTTACATAATATTGGTGTGAATAATTTTTTTTTAAGTCGGATGTTATATCTGACTCCACATGTGATATTAGAAATAGTTTCAAGAATTCAGTTACAATAATGCACTTCAAAATTACTGAAAAAGTCTGTAAAGTACAGCACTAGGCATGCACTTGTAATTATAATACTTTGTAATCATAGGTTGATTTCATGGTAACTACGTCATGTACCTAGTATTCTTGCTCTCTTAAGATACGAAAATTTGTTGCTGCATGTTTAAACCAAAGACGGTACTCCCCTCTTGTCCAGTAGCCTCAGATACATGTTGGGAAAGTTACCGTAATAACTGAAATCTCAGTTAGTGATAAGATCTGAATATAAGAGGAAAATCTGAGTGTCGTAATGACGAGTAATCTCTGTTTATTCTTTCATCTGAACTCTTAGTGTCTTAATGATTGTTAATCTCTGTCTATCCTTCTCATTTTTCTCTGTTTTAAAATGTCTAAATTCTTCCTGTGATACTTATTTGAACAGCCATCACTTAACTTTGACTTAGTATGTTGTGTGATAATGTTCATGAGTTCAGCCAATGTAATTAAGATAAACCTTAATTATTTTTCTTGTCGTCTTTCTGTATGATAAGTTATAAGTACATCTTTATATTGTCAGGGAATAGTGGTTTCGTTTAATCTCAATAAAACACTTAACAAATTTATGTATTCAAAAGTCGGGCTGTTACCACTTTAAACATTATAAGGCCATTCACGATTCTGAACAAGAAAATTTGAACTCAGAAAATTTTAACTCAATAATACAGAAAGAATATATTATTAGAAAAATAAATTTATGATGTGAGATAGAGTCACACTGGGATGGCTAGCAGGGTGTTCTAGTGCCCTTACCACTAGTCCTTGAACCAATAACTATCAGCCTAACTTATGAGTGCCTTAAATTTGTTAAATCACACTTTTCTGGCAGTGTTAAGATAGGTATAAGTACAAATGTATGTGTTGTACAAGACTAATATCTAGACAACATTCCATTGGCGAGTGACTTATGTATTCCACACTCTTTGGTCACCTACATGTATATTTTTTTTGTCAAGAATCACATAGAAAGGTAAGATTTTCATGTCTGTTTTCCTATGAAAATCATATTCTACTGAGTTTTTAGTCTCCAACTGGCAACATGGATGGGGAATCTTAGTTTCCTCTTTCTGTCTCTCTGAGTTTTCATATTAGAGAGGTTTAGAAACTGTTACATTACAGGTACGCGTACGGGTACATTTAAGAATAGACGCAATTTCTGTGTATGACGTCATTATACATATTGAGTACAGAAAATCGCTACAAGATGTCAAGAACATGTTAATCACGAGCTACACGTACATACAAATAGACATTTTTGTTTATATAGCAGATGTATTTCATGAATACTTTTATGGAGTATATTTTCTAACTTTTAATTCAACATTTCATCTATATATCAGTTTCATAAATGTTTGAATATGCATCGATAAGGGCACTAGTACACGTACCCTTCTATTTTCTAAAACTCTGTTATTTTTTACGTATAGATGTACTCGTAGATTACACATACTCATACATGTACCTGTACACATTAGCCTTCTAAACCTCCTATTGTTTATGTTTATACACTTGTTCTAGAAAGTTGTTTTCTTTTCTCGATTGTTTGAACTTTAGGGTTTTTGATCTGAATACTTTATATTTGTGTTAAGACATTTCGTTGTTAGTTTTTCCAATTGTTTGGTGCATATAGTACAATTTTTTTAAAGTTTTTATAATGCTCTTTTTCCATAGAAGCCCCTTAGTAATGATCTATGCATATGATGTCTTAGAGGAGCAGATCCCTGCCTACTGCTTGCAATGTAATTTGTAACCTTAGGGGCAGTTTGATTTTGTGTACAATGATAGCATCAGGATTGATTAGTCTACTATCAATGGAGATAACACCTTTCAAACACCCTCTTCCAAAAATGGGATGATGCTATCCATTTGATGTTTGTTAAATGGATCAGCAATAAACAGCAGTAATAGACATCATTTTCAATGTTTATTTCATATTTGTTAGATGTTTATTAGCGGTTTGTTAGGAATAATTTTTGTTTGGGAGAAGTTTGGTAATCCAGGAAGAATATTTGAACAATTTGGAGTTTTGTTATTTCCAGAGTTATGTGCCCTTTAAATTTTTGAGTTGATGAAAATTAATTGCAGTTTTTCAAGAAATTTAGTGCATTGTTTCATTAATGCATCCAAGAGATTAAAGTTTAAATTTATTTTTTCTGTGCATCATAATTGTTGACTGTTTCCCCCTCGATTTTTGGATTTGGCTTGATTACCATATTGTGTCCTTAAAGGACTAACAAATGTATGGTTTATATAATAAAGCTCAGGGCAAAATCTTTTAGAGTTTCATGAGATAATGAATTTGTACCAATATTTATTCTCCAATGTAGGCTTCTTATGAAATGATACATAAGCTTTAAGGTCCCTTCTCAATTTCTTAGAATTTGGGATTCAAAATTTGAATATTTTGCCAAATTTCTTGAAAAATGTCATTTTGGGGTTCATTTTCGACAAACTTCCTAGCTGTTAGTATCGACCGGACTTCTGAACAACTTTTCTATTTTGATGTGTTTTAACCTTTGCCTGTGTTTAAGTGCATGCAAAAAGAAAAAGTTGTTCAGGTTCCCGCTCGATGCTTATTCAATGAAAATACATCAAAATTTATGCCATTTTTGTGAGAAATTGTCAAAATCACCGGTTTTCATGAAATTCATGCAAAATTTACAATGTCTAAGAAAGCGGGGAGTAGTTTTTATAACTAGTTTTCTCAAAATATAGAATTATTAACTCTCTAAAAATGACAACAAAATTTAATTTTAGAGTTCTAAGTCAATTTTAGGGGGCCACTTTGTTACATAAACCCTATGTACTCCTTTGTATTGTTTCATGGGGATAATTAGGATAGATCTTGCTTGAGTGTAATACGGAAGATCGCAAATACTTCTATACGAATGTGTGAACGAACTTTTCTTCCACATAATATTTCTTCCTCCTGGAAGTTTTATTATTATAATGAAATTTCCCAGGATTTTTCATTATGGAATATTTTTTCCTTGTCCATAATACTTTTTCCACAGTCCTTTGGTAAGTGAAAAAAGAGTAAAACATCAACAAAAAACGTTTCCGTCTATATGGACGGAAACATTGTTATGAAAATTGTTAATGTTTTACTCTTTTTCACTACCCAAAGGACTGATGAGACGTTTTTATTGTGGGAAGGGAAAAAAATAGCCGCCGCCCCCCAGATTTCTCATGCTGATAAATATAATTTTCTATTAATAGAACAGGGATTTCTGTACAAACGAAAAGTAGAAATGTCTGTTTCAGTACAGCACCTTACGTTTTAACGGCGCTTGTCGGTTTTGTTAAGACTTTACACGACCAAGACGCTTAGGTGCTCCGACTTCTGTGGAGGGAAATATTGTACTTTGTTATTGTACACAAGATGCAAAATGGCGACCGGGGGGGAGGGGGGGGGAAGGAACGAGTGATTGTCAGCTTGAAGGTGAATTTTAAAGGCAACACAGTCGTGCCGTGGATTATATTGCCATTGGAATCGAACTATTCAGTGACACAGTTATGTGAGAAACTATTTTCGGGGTTGAGTTGAGTATGGTGAACATTTACAACAAATATAGTCACTATAGATCACAGTCTCTATAATATCTGAATAAAAAATGGTGCTTTAGTAGTTTTCGGAAAATAAAAACAAAAAATAAAAACCCTACCTACCTACCCATATTTTTTAGATCAATTATCTGAGAACCAGAAAATTTTTTTTTGCATGGCCCAATAAAAGTTCCTGGAAAAAATATTATATGATAAAATTTTCAAGGAATAAATATTATGCTGGAAGAAATATTTCATCACAAATGTTCTCGCCACTGTTCGATTGTTCTCCATTGTTATGACGTCATCAATTTACTTGGGCAGTAAAGGTGCCCAAGTTTTGAACAATGGTTTAGGTAGGTGACTAAATGAAAAATCAGAATGGACACGCTGCACGCGCTGTATTCGCGATCTTGCGTATTGACAAATAAAATCTTACAAGACACATGCTTCAACATACATTACAAAATATAGGATTGTAGTAACTGATTTTATCACACAAAATTAGGTAACGATTCTAAAAGTGCATTTTCTGTATATGCACAAGCTAAAGTTATTATACATTAGTTTGATTAAATTTATAAGTGAAGTTGTATTGTGAAAGGGTAGAATTTTTTCAGTACTAATTTTGTGTAGTAGCATTTGCTGTGATGACTAAACTTTTAACAATTTATTGTAAGAGTTATCTCTCTTCAATCATGTTGTTTGATATTTTTCTCCATCTGATCACTTTATATTCTCTCTACCGGAGTAAAATTATTGTAGAATACAATTTGAAAAAAAACTTTATACTAAAGGTTATAATGCTTTAGATAATTTGATTCGAATGATAATTTAATATTTTTAAAAAGATACCAATTTTTATGTTAAAAACCCAAGAAATTGAAAGAAAGATGTGTTTTTTAAGATTTACAAGACCGTCTCAAGGATGCGAAAATACGATCGTTATTTTCATCGACTTACTACGTTACATTTATATTTGAGAGGACAACTCTGAAAGGAGTTGTATTAGAGATCGACATGAGAAGTAATTATCACTGTGTAGCATCACGTGACTTAAGTTGGTGAAACCACGAATAAATAAAATGCTCAATTGGGGAAAGAAAACAGGAACTGCAATAATTGCTTTGATTAGATTCTACCTTTCCATAGCCTATATCCTTGTCTAAACTGATCCTTTTACGATCGTTGACTCGTTAGAAAATAAAACCAGTGGCGGATTTAGGGGGGTGCGGAGGGGGCGTCCGCCCCCCCCGGCACTGACCCAAAATTTTCCAAAAACAGGTGTATTTTGGCCCGTTTTCAGTAAAAATCGGCAAAAAACGCCCCTTGACCCCCCGGCAAAGGGGGCGCTGGATCCGCCACTGAAAACGCCGTTCTTTTTACAAACACTGTGACAAAAGCTGTAGACATGTGCGCGGAAACCACCACAACATTGTGTTTAAACATATTTCTACCACAACATTCCTTTCGTCCGAATGTTTGTAAAAAGTACAATGATTTCTTGATCGACAAACAAAGATTCATGAAAATATCTTTTTTACTAGGACATCGGCTATGAAAAGATAAAATTGAATCAAAATAATCATCACAGTACCTGTTTTCTTTCCCCCAAACGAGCGGTATGTCTCCATTTTGTGTTTGTGGTTTCACCAACTTAAGTCACGTGATGCTACACAGTGATTATACCATATCCAGATTGATTAAGTATTTTGATGGAAATCAGTCAAGGCAAAACAGTAAATAAATATATATATAAAGTACTTAGCACTAGCATGCAGTAATATTATAGTCCATATTTTCAAGTTCTCGAAAGTGACCGTTAAATTAAATTGAATTTACACATTAGACTTAATATTACGTCATAATTAATAGAAGATTTTACGTAATGTATCCAGTGATTTTTGTGTGACGTGATAATAAAATACGTCGCCAAAGTATTTTATGTCTGTAGTCTAGCTATTTAATGAAACATCTCAGAGATCGTCAATTATTTTAAATTAGTACATTTCTTATTTTATAATTAAGTTACGAGAAATCAAGACCTATGTCAAACGTACCATTATTTTTCTCAAATGATTTAATTATTTCCGCATTGCCCATATAGTGTATTATTATATAGTATGTTTATATTCCCACTCTCATTGGCTGAGAACTGTCACGTGACGAGTCATTGTCTCATCATATTGACCTGTGAGGGGCAACTTCATTAAATATCACTACCGCGAAAACTCTTGCTTCTGGTTTACCATGAAATATCGAAAACGCGCGAAATTTATATCTGTGACGTCATTAACGTCATTTCGTAAAAAGCAGCAAGGACCCTGAAGCTGAGCTCAAATTCTTGAATTTTGAGCCTATCTACAGATTTTGACTCTGAAATATTCTTCATTTGACTCATTGAATGAATTCCATTACGTTCAGGATAATTCAGCGACAGAAAATGCTGATATTAACACGTCTTGAAACATTTTCAAAGAAAAGTCGATATCAGCCATTTCGAAAAGGTACCTTTATAAATACTGATTAAGTCCACTATATTAAAAAACAATTGTGGACTTTTTACGAGGTGAGTATGGCGGGATATTTTCTGAATTTGAAAATATTGACCTCGGCTGTCGCCTCGGTCAATATTTTCAAATTCAGAAAATATCCCGCCATACTCACCTCGTAAAAAGTCCATAATTGTGTATAGAGATACAAGAGAGATGAGCAATGTATTATCTATATACTATTTGCCCATGATGATGTCATACCTCCAAGCAGGGACGTAATTATGAAAATTTTTATATACGTCCCTGCTCCAAGTTAATTGCCATATTGGATTACAACTCTCAGACTTTATCAATTTCTACCATTCAAACCTTAATGAATGATTTTTAAAAATAATTATACATAAATTTTCTGATGAGAATTCATAATTAATGCAATACTTTGAAATATATTGTTTGTAATTCTCATCAAGACAGTGTTTGTAATTCTCTTCAAGACATTGTTTGTAAATCTCATCAAAGTGAAAAACATCAGAAAATTTGTTATTAAAGCAGAAGAAATATTTATCAACAGAGATGAATAAAGTCTGAGAGTTGTAATCCAAAGAGGGAGATTACTCTAGCCAATTTGAAGGAAAAATGGTCATGTGGGGTTTCATACTATAGATAATGTCACTTATATATATATATATGTATTATATTATAATGCATAATCGGGGCTGCGTGTAAACGTAAACATCCATCGTCGGCTGAGCCAGCTTTTATCAGATTAAATGATGGAACAACAAGTTGTAGTCAAGAAACTGTTTAATTTCTTGGTTAATTCATGTTTTATTCTTCCATTTTGAATGCTGTGTTTTCCATTTTCGACGTCACGCTGAGAATCCAGTATAAAATCCATGTGCACCAAAATTTGATCAATAAACTTTTTAAAACAAAATATTGTAACAGTTATCTCTCTTTAATCATGTTTTTTTCTTCAATTTGATATTTTTCCTCATTTAATCACAATATATTGTTTCTAAAGAAGTGAAATTAATGTAGAATAAAATTTGAAAGTATTCTTTATATTTAAGGTTACTTAAGATAACTTGACTGCAATAATGATTTGATATATTTTTTAAAGAGACCAATATTTATGTTTAAAACCAAAGCAAATGAATGAACGATGTATTTCTTAAGGATCATTGCGTAGTAAGATTGACGTGGTCGGTAATTTCAACGACCTACAGATACATAGATATATTTGAGAGGGCAATTCCGAAAGGAGTTGTATGTTGATCAAAACTATACTCAATATTGTTCAAGCACAGTCTGCATGATGGCGTATTAAAACAGATAAGTCTATGTCTGTTTCCTTACAAGAAAAAAACATATTCTACTGAGTACTGAGATTTTCACATTGTTTATATTTGTACATGTGCACCTGTTTTAGAGAGTTATTTTCTCTTCTCAGTTGTTTAGATTTTAGGGTTTTTGATCTGGATATTAATTTTTTTTGTGTTAAGACATGCTGTTGTTAGTGTTTTCCAATTGTTTGGTGCATACACTACATATACACGCATACCACAATATAATTGTATGCTTTTGTTATAAAGGCCTTGCTTCAAATTGGATGCCCGATATTTATGATTCTATATATAATACATGTCAATCTTTGTTTATAAATGTCTATAAATGCGAGACTGATTGAAGGCCCCGACCCCAAAATTTATTTCTGCCTTGTCTACTGCTTGCAAATCAATGACCTGATGGATTATTTGATATTTTACATGGTGATAGTTTCAGGATATATTAGTCTATTAGTATTAGGGAAGATATATAGACATATGGTGATCCAGCAATTGAAGTTTACCTGTAGATACAAAATAGAAGATTTGCAATCTGAAACTTTGAAGCATAATAATGTACATAGTATTACTGGGCATCTTAGCGGGAGTACACTGGATTCCATTGGTGTTTTTTTAGCTCGCCGGGACGAATGTCCGGAGAGCTATTGTCATACCCCCGGCGTCGGCGTCTGCGTCTGCGTCTGCGTCTGCGTGCGCGTGCACAAAAACTTTAACCTTGCTTATAACTTTTAAACCAATACAGATTGGGCTTTCATATTTCACATGTGCATTCCTTGTGACAAGACCTTTCCATGGATACCAAAATTTTTGACCTTGTGACCTTGACCTTGGAGATTGACCTTCTTTTGAAAAACTTTAACCTTGGCCATATTTTTGGAATGGTAAGTGATAGGGCTTTGATATTTCACATGTGTATTCCTTGTGACAAGACCTTTCCATGGATACCAAAATTTTTGACCTTGTGACCTTGACCTTGGAGATTGACCTACTTTTGAAAAACTTTAACCTTGGCCATATTTTTGGAATGGTAAGTGATAGGGCTTTGATATTTCACATGTGTATTCCTTGTGACAAGACCTTTCCATGGATACCAAAATTTTTGACCTTGTGACCTTGACCTTGGAGATTGACCTACTTTTGAAAAACTTTAACCTTGGCCATATTTTTGGAATGGTAAGTGATAGGGCTTTGATATTTCACATGTGTATTCCTTGTGACAAGACCTTTCCATGGATACCAAAATTTTTGACCTTGTGACCTCGACCTTGGAGATTGACCTACTTTTGAAAAACTTTAACCTTGGTCATATTTTTGGAATGGTAAGTGATAGGGCTTTGATATTTCACATGTGTATTCCTTGTGACAAGACGTTTCCATGGATACCAAAATTTTTGACCTTGTGACCTTGACCTTGGAGATGATTGACCTACTTTTGAAAAACTTTAACCTTGGCCATATTTTTTGAATGGTAAGTGATAGGGCTTTGATATTTCACATGTGTATTCCTTGTGACAAGACCTTTCCATGGATACCAAAATTTTTGACCTTGTGACCTTGACCTTGGAGATGATTGACCTACTTTTGAAAAACTTTAACCTTGGCCATATTTTTTGAATGGTTAGTGATAGGGCTTTGATATTTCACATGTGCATTCCTTGTGATAAGACCTTTTTTATTGTTGTTGTTGCAATTTACATATGGTTGCCACCGGCGAGCTATGTTGTCATTCTGACAAGTCTGGTTATAATTTGCAGAGTTAATTATTGCCCTTTAAATTTTCGAGTGGATTGAAAATAAGCTATGGTTTTTGCTGTACATTACGTAACTTATTGATTTATGACTTTTTGCCCATAGAGTTTTACCTCACCTGAGCTAATTAGCTTAAATGAGCTATTGTCATAGTGCAACATCTTGCGTCAGAATTGTCATCTGTCTGTCAGTAACTTTTTTAAAAAGCATACAAGACACATGAATTGATACAAGATACATTAAAAAAAAGATATACCTGATGCAGGTATTATTTTCATCATGCAGTGGATATAAATTAATAAAAGCTGTGCATTTCTGTTTATGCACAAGTACAAGCTTACATATGTATATGAAAATTTTACTTTTTTGACATTAATGTAGTTGTATTGTGATGAACAATATTTTGTAAGAGTAATCTCTCTTTGATTATGTTTTTTTCCTTCAATCTGATATTTCTCTTATCTGGTCACAATATATTGTTTCTACTGAAGAGATATTAATGTAGAATAAAATTTGAAAGTATTCTTTATACTAAAGGTCACTTTAACTAACTTGATTAGAATGATATTTTGATATTTTTTTTGAAGATACCAATATTTATGTTAAAAACCAAAGCAATTAGAAAAAAGTTTTTTTTTATATATATATACTAGACCCACATGCAGTTATATACAAACATAATCGATATATTCAGCGACTTACCGAATGAAGATTTCTATATTTGGGAGGGCAATTCCGAAAGGAGTTGTTGATGAACTTTAGATTGACGCTGGGTAGACAGAAAAAGTTACAGATGTACTTGAATTTGAGTATGAAACATTATACAGTACGTAGCTCGATCTATTATTGACACATTTATATGAATATTAGATATAAAGTTAAGTGAAATCAAGACCTACAGTGTCAAAACTTATAATTCTTTAAAAAGAAATAAGGTTAAGAAGAAAATTTTGTTATTTTCTTAATTCTGTATTGAGCTATGAAGACTGTAACTGAATCACCAAAATTTTCTTCTTGTACATGGTATGATCATGTATGATGTAAATTTTGAAAGAGATATTATATGAATATTCAATAAAAATAAATCATATTTGTCTCTATGGAAATGAAAAAAAATTAAGGGAAAGTTAATTTTTCAATGTCTGCCTGAATATCTTTATCTTTGATCAATTTGCTCATTGTTTAGCGGTAGAAATATATAGTTAATTTTTTTTTAAGATGGTACCATGAGTTATTTTATTTCCATATATGGGAATTAATTATATATTTGTGTACTTTTGTATATGTTTATGGTATATCGTGGTAGATAATCTCACAATGGAGAACATTGATTTTTTCTACAGTTTTGTGTGATAAAGATTATTTATATAGCTATGAGCGTTATCCAAAATAAGTGAATAATATCTTTTTATAAATCTGAGAAAATGATTGTCTTTATTCATGTAGATCAATTATTATTATTATTATTTATTCAGGCAATAGTATATACAACATGGAATATAAAATCATATTTATCAATTTTACTGACACAGTGAAAGTGGAATGCCGATCGTGTTTATGTGTTATTAAAAGCTAATATTAACCTTATTTTTGATACAACTCACAACTAAGACATTATTACACTGCATCACATTCTCCTTTTTGTTATAAATGATCTATATTGCACAAAAATATCGTCATACCGATTGTTCTGCGTTGCGAGATTACCCACCATGTATGTGGCATTTGTGTATGATTCATACATTGAATACAGTGGATCGAGGACTAACATAACTTAAAATCTAAAATCTCGCTCCCACAAATTTTACCAAAAACAATTTGAATAGACTAAATCCTAAATCATTAAGAGTTGAAGGAATCTCAGCAGTCCCCTCTTGTCTTGATGATATAAAACCAAAACTTGTCCATAAAATGTGCATATTCGCAGTTTTTGAGTTTTGTTCCGCTGAGAATAAGTACACTTACAGTAGATACTGCACAGAATTGATGACAAACTTTAAAAAGGATAAATTGAAGTATAAATATCAATAGTATTAAAGGCATATTTTATTATTAATTGTATTAATTCACATTTGACTAATTTGTTTGAAAAAAAAATGTCTCTGAATGTTTTTATTTTGATCATTGTGCATTCACTACATTGTACTACATGTATTAAGGAGCTTAGAATATTAATATAAGTCATAATTTTACAGTGTATGATATTTTCAGCATTTATGTACAATTTTTTTTCTGAAAATATAACGCTTTGGAATTTACTTATTATTATTGTTACATTGTATGTACATTTATAACCAGACATTCAAATATTTTTTCCCTTTTTTCAGATAGTACAAAGTGTCTATATATGTATCTGCATTCATTTATTTCGCACAGTTTGCATTGTTTGTCGCATAATATTTTATTGAAAATTTATTTTCATCACTATAATGAAATTGATTAAAGGTGTACAAATTATACCTGATGTCTTTTCTGTTGATCAGAGTATATAAAAAGACTTCATACAAGTCATGAATAGACAAATTCATAATTTCCCTCAGTTTTTAAGATCTCTATTGAGACCATTCAGTGCATTTTTTTGTGAGAAAAACCTTTTTTTCTTGAAATTGTGAATGTTCTTATGGTCATTTGTCGTGACAGAAGATATTCAACAATTTATCTGTTATAATGTTCTATACAATCATGTGCTCGTAGTATTCTGTACAAGAATGTATGGTTTGAAATGCTTGAAAATATGAGACTAATGGATTGGAGGGGGAAGGGGCTAGAGAGGATGATTGTTGTATAAAGTTAGAAAAAAAAACTTCATAATATTAATCCAGGAACAGTAAGGCAATATTTTTCTAAACATTGAAAGAAGGAAGTATACTGGCTGAGAGATTAAGATACAAGGACGTTTCAATAAAAGTCCTTTCTGATCGTCGTATATTTACAGAAGTTTTAAAAACTTTGTTAACACCTGTACGGGGAGAGAACTCTAACGACCTTCCACAGGTAGGCGGCATTGGTTGTCAATGGCAACAAATACAACAACACGTGCTCTTGCGTGTCAATAAATACAATTCTACTGGGATCGATTATCAGAGATTATTGTTTTATTTATCTGGCGTAACATAAAAGGGAAATGTATAAAGTGGTGGAGAGCCGTATAGCCCATCACGGGTTTCTTGCCCAAAATAAAGTGTTAGAGCTGGAACGCGAACGGACGACCAAGAAGGTAAGCAAAATATTATTTATGTTGTTAAACATGTCACCTGTCGCACTTCACGTTAAAACCGTCACGCTTCAATGTTAGAGGCCATGCACGTCCAGTCTTGTCAAATGCGCTTATAATGCAAGGTATTGTTAATTAAAGGGTGGCGGAACCAGCGCCATAAATACAAATTCAGATGAGCAAAAACAACGACATGACAGTTGATTTGAAAAAGGGGGAGTGGTTTGACTGTCAATTCAAACATACTTATGGTGACCGGTATTACATTATCTGTATTTAAATTTAAGATTCAATTTTAAACATGTCAATAGTTGTCAAACGTGACATTCAATGTGCAAAAAGATAGATGTCTAACTCTTGCCCCCGCCCTTTCCTTAAAACCCCATTGCTGTTTCCTTATTTAACTCTGCTACTGATTGATCTCATTTGCATATTTCCGATTTCATTCAATTAATGAGACATTTAAATGGTCAATAAAGAGTTTAAAGAGATTAAAATCTTTTCATCGTGTAGTAGATAAACGGTATTTGTACTGCCGATGCATGTCACCTGTACCAACATTTTAATCCCGTACCGTCACGTTAGCTACGTATCAAAAGATCTATTGATCAGAAACCGAGTACCAAGATATTCCGATATAAACTGACAATTGTGTGAACACAGTCTGGTAGGAAGAATTTTCCCATCTACCATATAACACGTCTGAATAAATACTTATGACTTAATTGAATTTTCTCCCGCCCTTCAGAATTCACTCGAGTTTAACTGTGTTTAGCAATTTAATGTGTTCGTGTTTAAAGAACGATTGGTATCTAAGGGAATATATATGTATGTTTATAAAGACAGCAATTACAGATACTCGTTTACTTAGCTCCGTGGATCAGTTTAACATAAGGAACGACAAATTCTGTATAGAAAATTGGTGTAGTATATTTGCATAATGACATTTACAAATGCTTACTGTAATGCGATTATACACCAGAGTCATGGAAGTTAAGCCAGTATAAATTACCTTTCGGAAAGTAGATCTGAAAGGAATGGATATATAGTGCATATTACATGGAATATTTGATAATTACACCCAGTAATTGGTTACCATGGTGATATTTGAAAATTTTTAAAAATGAGTGTTCGAGTAATAGAAAAGCCAGCCATGTTAGTGGGGTGTAGGAGGGTTCGTAGGGGTAAGGCATCGGAAGACAGAAAACAACCTAAATCCCAGGAGGAGGTGGTCAAAGAAATCTCTATAATGGCGGAATCTATGTTATCAGCTAGAGTGAGTATATTCGAGATTTTCTGAAGGAAATGTTTGATTTTAGAACATCAAAAGATCGACGCCTTTGGATGTGGTATTATTGCCGTGGTAGTAGGCCTTTTTGTTTGGCATCAAGTGCTTTTATGGTTTCTGCGAAGAGGGTTGATGTCAAGGCCGCCGGATGGTTTCCGTAGAGCTTTAACATTCTGCGACGGGTTAATGTCAAGGCCGCCGGATGGTTTCCGTATTTTGACGCTGTCCGATGCTGCTTGTCGGTATCTATTTTGAATTGATTCTGACTAAATTGCCACAGAGATCACCTAGTGTGTCAACCTCATAAGCTGAGGTCAAACGTCATAACCACTTTCACTGAATAAAGTAAAACCAGAGCAGGGTTCAGAATAAATTGTCAGTCATAGAATCTTCATACATGCAACAAATGGTCACTGTGGTAAGAGGGAGGACCCTGCCATAGGTCACAAGTCAAAATAAACTACCCACTATAAATAAATATCCAGGTAGTGTAACCATTTGAATTTTGAAGAAAAAATGTATGAAATTTATCAGCGTATTATTTGCATCATTTATATTTATACAAAAATAGAAAATATAGAACAATTTCATAATATTTTTTAGCTCTACTGGTCTCAGACCAGTCGAGCTTATGCGATCACCCTTTGTCCGGCGTCCGTCCGTCTGTCCGTCTGTCCGTCTGTACGTCTGTCCGTCTGTCTGTCTGTCCGTCTGTCCGTAAACAATTCTTGTCCGGACAACTCCTCTGAAACTGTAAGAGATAAAAAGTTAATTCTTTTTGCATTTTACTTGGACCATGGTCTAGTTGTGCACCTGACATTTAGTTTCAGTCCCTGACCCCCAGGGTCTTATAAAATGGGCGTGGTCATTAAATTCTATGTAATCTTGTCCGGACAACTCCTCTGAAACTGTTAGAGATAGAAAGTTAATTCTTTTTGCATTTTACTTGGTCCATGGTCTAGTTGTGCACCTGACATTTAGTTTCAGTCCCTGACCCCCAGGGTCTTATAAAATGGGCGTGGTCATTAAATTCTATGTAATCTTGTCCGGACAACTCCTCTGACACTATAAATGATGGAGACTTAATTCTTTTTACAATATGATGGGTCTGTAGTCTAGTTGTGCACCTGATATTTTTTTTTGAGCCCCTGACCCCCAGGGTCTTAGAAATGGGTGTGGTCATTTTCTCCTATATAACTCTATGTAACCTTGTGTTCGCAACTCCTCTGACACTATAAATGATGGAGACTTAAATCTTTTTGCAATATGATGGGTCTGTGATCTTGTTGTGCACCTGATATTTTGTTTGAGCCCCTGACCCCCAGGGTCTTAGAAATGGGTGTGGTCATTTTCTCCTATACAACTCTATGTAATCTTGTGTTCGCAACTCCTCTGACTTTATAAATGATGGAGACTTAAATCTTTTTGCAATATGATGGGTCTGTAGTCTCATTGTGCACCTGATAATTTGTTTGAGCCCCTGACCCCCAGGGTCTTAGAAAATGGGTGTGGTCATTTTCACCTCTATAACTCTATGTAATCTTGTGCTCGCAACTCCTCTGACACTATAAATGATGGAGACTTAATTCTTTTTGCAATATGATGGGTCTGTGGTCTAGTTGTGCACCTGATATGTTATTTGAGCCCCTGACCCCAGGGTCTTAGAAAATGGGTGTGGTCATTTTCACCTATTTAACTCTATGTAATCTTGTGCTTGCAACTCCTCTGACACTATAAATGATGGAGACTTAAATCTTTTTGCAATATGATGGGTCTGTGGTCTGGTTGTGCACCTGATATTTTGCTTGAGCCCCCTGACCCCCAGGGTCTTAGAAATGGGTGTGGTCATTTTCTCCTATATAACTCTATATGTAATCTTGTGTTCGCAACTCCTCTGACTTTATAAATGATGGAGACTTAATTCTTTTTGCAATATGATGGGTCTGTAGTCTCATTGTGCACCTGATATTTTTTTTGAGCCCCTGACTCCCAAGGTCTTAGAAATGGGTGTGGTCATTTTCTCCTATATAACTCTATATAATCTGTGCTCGCAACTCCTCTGACAATATAAATGATAAAGACTTAATTCTTTTTGCAGTATGATGGGTCTGTGATCTTGTTGTGCACCTGATATTTTGTTTGAGCCCCTGACCCCCAGGGTCTTTGAAATGGGTGTGGTCATTTTCTCCTATACAACTCTATGTAATCTTGTGCTCGCAACTCCTCTGACACTATAAATGATGGAGACTTAAATCTTTTTGCAATATGATGGGTCTGTGGTCTTGTTGTTCACCTGATATTTTGTTTGAGCCCCCTGACCCCCAGGGTCTTAGAAATGGGTGTGGTCATTTTCTCCTATATAACTCTATATAATCTGTGCTTGCAACTCCTCTGACAATATAAATAATGAAGACTTAATTCTTTTTGCAATATGATGGGTCTGTGATCTTGTTGTGCACCTGATATTTTGTTTGAGCCCCTGACCCCCAGGGTCTTTGAAATGGGTGTGGTCATTTTCTCCTATACAACTCTATGTAATCTTGTGCTCGCAACTCCTCTGACACTATAAATGATGGAGACTTAATTCTTTCTGCAATGTGATGGGTCTGTGGTCTGGTTGTGCTGATATTTTGTTTGAGCCCCTGACCCCCAGGGTCATAGAAATGGGTGTGGTCATTTTCTCCTATATAACTCTACGTAATCTTGTGCTCACAACTCCTCTGACTAAATTCTTATTGCAATATTATGGGTCTCTGGTCTAGTTGTGCACCTGTTTTTATGTTTTAGCCCCTGACCCTTAGGGTCTCAGAAATGGGTGTGGTCATTTTTCCTATATAAGTAAATGTAATCTTGTGCTTGCAACTCCTCCGACATTATAAATGATGTAGAATTAATTCTTTTTGCAATGATTATACAGGTCTGTGGCATAGATGTGCACCTGATATTTTGTTTTAGCCTTATACCCCTAGGGTCTTTGAAAATGGGTGTGGTAATTTTTCCTATATAGTTGTGCTCTCTTCTCGTTTAAAGCTATTTATGATGGGGAGTTAATTCTTTATCCAAGTCTTGATGTGTCATTGGTAGTTCATTTGAGCTAGCAGTCCTTGGCCCCTAGGATCTTGGAAAATGGGTGTGACATTCTTTTTAGAAATACTTTATCTCGGATATTATGAATTATATGAGTGCAATTATAGTTGCAGTATAATGGATATGTAGTTTTGTCATGCTACTTATAATTTGTTAGAGCGCCTGCTCCCTATGGTCTTGGTTTAAAAAAAAATAGAAAGGAAATTGATGTTTTAGAAAAAACAACCAGGAGAGCTACAGTCTCGTCAGAGACTTCTGGTTTATTTTTTTCCTGTCAAAAACTGACATTTTTATAAGAATTACGAAAGTAATTTACAAATCTGAAGTTTAGCCGGGAAATTTACTTTAATTGAAAGCAGTATGGTTAATCTTCATATTTTCAAAACAACGTAACAAACGTCTTTCCTTTTTTGAAAACAAGAGGAAAGTATTAGGTGGGTACTTATTAAAGGTGGGTAGTGCAGTGTATGAAATGTGCATGTTTTGGGGCATCCTGTTAAAATGATATTAGATATTTTAAAATAAAACTTTTAGATTGAAAAATACAATATCAAAAAAAGAAATCGGTATTCAACCTGCACTAGCCACGATTGTAAATCCAATATGTAGCAGATTGAACCCGTGACGATTACTTGCATGATAATAGACCATAATGGAACATTATCCCTATGGCTGAGAGTGAAAAACAAAGTTCTACAGAAAGCGTCTGCACTGGTGTAATCAATAATTAAGGTGCATAGTTGCCCCTAGCAGCAATTAGCCAATTGCTTAGCGTGCATTTATTTCTTTATTAGGGATTGTTAACAGGTCGTTTTTATCGCTGATTCTGTCAATCTGTGGTAATCCTAGTGCATTGATGCCGTGATTTCTGTAGTACAAAAATATTGGTATTTTGTGCCCAATAAAAAATGAACTGTTCAACAGTAACAAAGTACATGTATTCAAAATAAATATTTGTGATGTCATTATGCAGAAAATGATGATTTTTCAAGATTGAAACCTTTAACATTTTCATCATTTTATATGTAAATAGTATTAAAGGAATGAAAAAAAATATACATTTCAATGAAATATTCTGATATTATTTTACCTTTTCCTTTAAGGATCGACCCAGTAGTAATTACTTGGACAGGAAAGCCATGAAGCCAAAGATGCTGATAGGCTCTGACAATATAAATCATCACCAAGCTGTTATACGTAAAGTCCTTGATACACTGAAAGGTCAACATGTCATAGCACGGAGGGACCATGACGGACTGTACTACCCAGGTACGTTAAAAAAGTTATCAGATTGAATTTTTCATTCTGTCTAGCAGTACAGTACCACATCATATATGGTGCTACTTCATCTATCCTTCATACTAAGTTTTAGTATATGTTTAATATGAGTTACTGATACAGGCACCTATTTCAATGAAACTTGGCTGGAAGGTTCATTCTGATCTTTGTGATTGTCAGAGAGCAAATTCATACTAATACGTAAGAGCGTTCTGCTGTCAATTAAAAAAAAAACCCCATCTTGCCGTATTGTTACCCCTATTTTAAAATCTTTAGTAGATGTAGTACACTTTCATGCTAAATGTTTAACCTAGATGTCTGATGATATCAAATGTTCCTCTGTAATGTAAAGAATTTAAAGATATTTAAGAAATCTTTCAAAGAATTACAAATACTAAGTATATCAAAAGACTTTTAAAATTTTTTATAATACAAGATGTATTTTTTGTAAGTTCAATAATTGACTATACTCTACACAGGTGTTGTGGTGAGATGTCCTGATCCTAGACATGCTATGGTGGAATTTGCTGGTAAAGAGCAGGTGCTAATACCTACAAGGCTGGTTATAGCCACAAGTGGTGCAGTGGCTAGGCCACATCTTATGGTAAGTGAAATATATGTGTAAGGCTGGTTATAGCCACAAGTGGTGTAGTGGCTAGGCCACATCTTATGGTAAGCCAAAGCCACTAGTGCAGTGGCAAGGCAAATTCATATACGGTATTTGCATTAAATGTGATGGGCTAGATATTGCCGCTAGTGTTGCAGAGGTGATGCCACATATTATGGTGAAATAGAAATGCCAGGCTGGTTATAACCACTAGTATCATGCAATAGGAAAGCAATATCCAATAGGAAGTAAGATCCAAGCTGGTTACAGCACTAGTGGTACAGTGAAAGATTGCATATTGTAAGGAATGTGCCAGGCTGGTTATAGCCACTTGTGGTGTTGTGGCAAGGCCACATCCTATGGGAATTGACTAAGATGTGCCATATATCTAAGAAGTCTTAATAATTGACAGATATCAGAATGTTACAAGGCTGCATGGTTTAGTGACTTTTTCCTTATGTATAGCAGATGGTTTTGAAAATGAATATTTTCAGCCACATTTGAATTTTGAACTAAGTAGCATGTGCTGATAATAAGCACTAGTGTCATGAATGGAAAGTCATTGCACTATTTAGCTAACAAAAAGCAAAAACTTTTTTAAACATTCATGATCCTGGAAATGTTATGTACTGTTAAAACAATTTTCAATGTTGATTACAAAATCATTTTGAAAACATGTTTAAGAATTATATTAATGCATTATTTTGTGAAAAAGAAAAGATTATTAAAATCAGATTAATCTTTGATCATCTGATAAACCTATAGACAGTATAATGTAAGAACAAATACTCATTTAAAATGAATATGTTGATGACCTTTTTTGTATTGAATGAAAATCTTATTCCATTTATTATTTCACATTAAGATGGGAGATTGTGTGTTAGTGAAGGTGATCAACTCAGACGTCAAGATGGAATGTTACGCACCTGGTATAGTAAAAGTTACGCCCGCTTCAGAGACAGCTCAGGCTAAATTCTACACAATTGTCATGTATAACGGACAAGAGGTGGGTAATATTATCGTCTGAAATCTCAATTTATGTTTTATGTTTCTTAAAAGTAAAAACATTTACCCAAAACGTGAATATTTAGTTTGTGCCATATACATACATGTATATCATTTACAGTTATACATCAACATAATTATTGTCAGTTTGCTCAGTAACAATTCTTATATTTCAAAATTCTTTTATGTATATGATGAGATTCAAACTAAACGTTTTCCTCAATTAGCAGTGCAGAAAATGCACCCAATTTAAAAGTCAGATTTAAGGTAGTCGTAACTAAAGAATGGATAATGCGCAAGTACCTATTCCATCTCATTACAATTTGTTTAACTGGTGTAACAAAAGTTGACATTGATGTAACAAAAGTTAATGACAGTACAATTAGGGGATTCCCATAAAATGGCAAAAAAAATTAATTTTGTGTGAATTTTTTTCTAAGCATGATTTTTAAGGGAAGTAGGCAGTTTAAAATGGGTTTACAATCTAAATTTAAAATTAATGAAATACTGTATAAGTAGAATCATTCTTTTGCGGTTTTATCAAAGTGAACCATTTCGCATGGACAATGATTCGTGGAGCTAGTATTGATTTATGTGTTTGATATCCAATTTCACTGAGACAAACTTTCACAGTACGAGGCTCACTGCGAAAGTAGCGAAAGTTAATACACCATGATTGATTCTACGTATTCAGTAAAAGAGAAAAAAGGGAAAAATTGCAATTATTAATATTTTTAAATTCACATTCTTTACAGGCTACTACATTGAGAAATCACATCATGAAGATCAGCAAATCACGGTTTGAATTTGCCATCAGATACATTGCAGAAATTCAAATGCAGGAGCAAGAGAGGTAACTCTCATAATATATTATTCTGCTCTCCATTGATAATTTTGTTAATTTCCATAAAGATCTATGGAATATTCAGTGACTGAAAATTTGATATCAGCTTTGACTCTGAAATTTGTGAAAAATGTCATTTGAATGGAATTATTAGCATTAGATGGGTATGATAGAAAAAGTCTTTGTATGTTCAGATTCCGCAAGAGAAGATAACTCTTGATGATTTACTTTGCAACTGAAATATAATAAGAATGTGATTTGATTCATTTCCTTTGAAGGATTGATGAGAATGTTTATGTACAGACTCCCAGATCAACAGACAGACAGTCAAGAAAATCTAGACATCACCAGAGGAAAGTCCAGAAAGATAGGTAATGAATTAAATAGAGCTGTGCGATAAAATTGGTTTACCGGTATATTGCAATATTTTTGTCCCCTATACGTATGGTGATACTTTTTTCCAAAAAACCTGTTTTGAGTTTGTTTATATTAGCTCATAGCAGTAAATTGCTCAGAGCAAGCGGGTCCATTGGGCTCACATGCTCGCTTCGCTTTGCAATTAATACAGATCACAATGGGATTGCAAAGTTTCTTTGTATAAAAACATAAATGGGAAAGATAGCAGCTTGTCTTCAAAAAGTTTTTAAGAATGTGCAAATATGGATGTTTATAGAGCTTCTCTGACAAAGTCTGAGACCTTAGATGAAAGTGATAGTAACATCTGGAATATCTATTTTCAAAGTACAAAAAAGTCAAAATAAATTGAGACTATGAACTTTTATTAGCTCACCTCGACGAAGTTGAGATGAGCTTATGCTATAACCCCGGCGTCCGCGTCCCCGTCCGCGTCCGCGTCCGCGTCAGGTTAAAGTTTTTGGGCAACTCAGTATCTGACAAAGTACTGATGCTACAGTAACCAAACTTGCACAAGTGATTCATCTTGGGATGCTGAGGTGAACCCATGCATCTGATGCAGCATCTGACCTACATTTTCCGGTTGAATGACTTTGTCAATATCTGGTTAAAGTTTTTGGGGTAGTTCAGTATCTGACAAAGTACTGATGCTACAGTAACCAAACTTGCACAAGTGATTCATCTTGAGATGCTGAGGTGAACCCATGCATCGGATGCAGCATCTGACCTACTTTTTCCGCTTGAGTGATTTTGCTTATAAGGCCAATATTGAGCAAAGTAAAAGTGCTACATGTACCAAACTTGCATATTGGATGTATCTTTGATCAAACTTTCATAAAATGACCTTGACCTACTTTTTCCACTCGAGTGATTTTGCCTTGAAAGGCCAATATTGAGCAAAGTATAAGTGCTACATGTACCAAACTTGCATATTGGATGTATCTTTGATCAAACTTTCATAAAATGACCTTGACCTACTTTTTCCACTCGAGTGATTTTGCCTTTAAAGGCCAATATTGAGCAAAGTATAAGTGCTACATGTACCAAACTTGCATATGGATGTATCTTTGATCAAACTTTCATAAAATGACCTTGACCTACTTTTTTCACTTGAGTGATTTTGCCTTTAAAGGCCAATATTGAACAAAGTATAAGTGCTACATGTACCAAACTTGCATATTGGATGTATCTTTGATCAAACTTTCATAAAATGACCTTGACCTACTTTTTCCGCTTGAGCGATTCTGCCTTTAAAGGCCAATATTGAGCAAAGTATAAGTGCTACATGTACCAAACTTGCATATTGGATGTATCTTTGATCAAACTTTCATAAAATGACCTTGACCTACTTTTTTCACTTCAGTGATTTTGCCTTTAAAGGCCAATATTGAGCAAAGTATAAGTGCTACATGTACCAAACTTGCATATTGGATGTGTTTTGATCAAACTTTCATAAAATGACCTTGACCTACTTTTTCCCACTTTAGTGATTTTCTTATTATACTTGACTTAGAGATATGTTTTAATTGAACTTTGCTGCCGCGAGGTGAGCTTCGTAATCTTTGATTACACTATGTTTTTTATTTGCCAAATGGGTGAATAGGGCTTGATGTATTGAGGGCCCAGCTGTAAGTATTGTTGCCATGGGTGCTTGGGCAACCGACAATTTTTGTCCTTGTCAGCTGTAGCAAGAAGGTTAAATACTCAATCAATTTTTAAGGCAGAATTAAATTATAATTACAGGCAAAGTGAGCCACAGGAGGATGATGTGTCATATTTATACCAAGGTAGCGAGTCTCGACAAGAAACTGCAAGCGAGGAGTTATTTTCTCCTCGTCCCAGTGGTAGACCTGCCGCCCCTACCCCTAACACAGCAAGACTCCCAGGGTCACCTGCAGCAAGCGATAGGGGGTCAAGGTCAAGGTACGTAACTGAGCTTTTATGAATTCTTTTGACTGTGCAGGGCTGAAATTGGAAATCTATTTGATAGTATACCAAGTTTTGACTTTATGAATAATCTTTTTCAAATCAAGTTACAATTACATTGCTAAGTGATCATAAAAGTTATTCTCTGTTTTTGATATATCATTATCATTATTTGGTACAATTTAGAATTTAAATAATTTTAAAATTCATACATTTTATGAGAGATTCTGCACTGGCTAGCCCCAGAGTAAAGGTAATGGATAAAAGAGGGTTTATAGTAATGTGCATGTGTAAGGTACATCATGTATTCTTGCTACATTATGATACTCTGTATGAATAGGGCTTACATTTATAGTAGATCTATATGTATGAACAGAGCTGCTATGTTATTTAGATGTACATGTATTTAGGTTATGGTATGCATGGCCGTCTCATTTCTATGGGAAAAGGAAAACCAAAATATTGTAAAAGAAAGGTCAAAATGAGTCCGTAAAATATGAATGTATATTCGATATTCTTTTTCTTTATGCGTACTATGTTAATTGACTATGCTGTATTTCATTTATGTAGGTAATATTTCAAACAAATTTTAGGTCTTTAAATATGGGCAATGCATCAAGAAATTGATTAGCATAAGGCATTTGCTTTTGTTGTCATAATATTACAGCTAGATTTGTTCAGATCTTTCTGAGTTATATCCCAGAATCTGACATCACACTGAGATACAGTGTACAATTACTTCTAGCCAATGATATTTTACAGTATAAGTCTACTTAAAGGCCAAATTATAATCGAAATTAGTAAGTTTGTCCTCTCTGATGAAAATACTTCTTGTCTTCTCATGATATCGAAACAACAGCTCTGTTTTAATCTCTCTCATTATATTGTACTCCCTGTAAACTAATTACACACGTATATTAATTGATTAAATGAATAAAATCTATATCGGGAATATTTTAAAACTGTAAACTATCACATTCATACCATGGCATGTGTCTCCTTGTTCAAATCTCATATACATCTACAACCTATTATTACTATTACCAGTATCATTGCACAGTTTAATAATAGATAATCATATATGAATTCTGTTCTTTTATTACACAACTTATTTAAAATAAATCATTTGAAGGTTAAAGATATTTGTGAACCTGTATTTCTTTGCACAACTGTACATTTAATACATTTCTGCCATTTTAGAACAAATGATACATGTAACTAATTAAATGATTGAATAAGGCTTAATATAATGACATGTGCTGCACCAAAATTACATTTGACATGCTTGTCGTGAATCAAATCAAAATCATTATTATTTGTACAATGAAATTTTCTTTGGAAAATAAACTGCATGTAAAGATGTATTGAAAGCAATATTGAACTGCAGGTTGAAATTTAAACTACTGTTTTTGTCTTTTTCAGGTCACGGTCAAAGTCCCCAGAGCAGTCTCGCTCCAGATCCAGGTCAAGGTCATCATCTCATAGCAGATCAAGGTCATCAGAAAAAGCAAGAAAACAAGATGACACGATTGTTGAAACAAAGCCACGCTCTAGGTCAAGGTCAAGGTCCAGATCAGGTTCAAGATCAAGGTCAAGGTCAAAATCCAGATCAAGATCTAGGTCAAAGTCCAGATCTAGGTCAAGATCAAGATCAAAGTCAAGATCTAGGTCAAGATCAAAATCAGGTTCAAGGTCACGATCAAAATCTTCCAGGTCAAGGTCAAGATCATCATCATCAGACAGATCAAGGTCACCTTCACCTATTGACATAAAACACAGATCAGAAAGCATGGAGAGATTGAAGAAGAAATCCAAAAAACTGAAGTCGCTAAAGAGACAACTGAGAGATCAGCAATATGAACATGAAATTCAGCAACAGGTTCGTTTTAAAATTATTATCATATTACATGTATGTATGTCTTTCACATTTGTTTTTCATGTATAGTTATGTTCCATATTGTGTAAAACAACTACTGGAGTTAAATTAATCGAAAGGAATTTATACATGTATAACATTTATTTTATCTATATATTTGACTGTATACATGTATGCATGAATTCATGTATCTATTGATTTTATCTATGCATTTGACTATAAATAGCTGAAGTAGATTTGTAAACTACATCTTTTAATTTTGTTCCCAAAATATTTTATAGAAATAACAATAGTTTTGTTCATAATTATTTCACAGCAGTTACAAAAGCAAGCCAAGAAACTGAAGAAGTTGAAGAAAAAATTGAAGAAAAAGAAGAAGTTTGAAAAGTCCTTCAAGAAAGTAGGAACTCACAGTATAATAGAAGTGGAGAGCTCTTCTGACTCATCCGAAGAAAGCAAAAATAAGACAGAAAATACAGGTTAGAAGAGTAATTGAAGAATCTGCAGGTTTAAATAAAGATGAAATTATAAAGTAGCTTCAGATTTCCAATACTAACTGACTGTCGTATGTAAATACTTTATCAAGATGAAAAATATGATGTAAGTTTATTACATTATGTATAACTTTAATCACTGCAGATACTACAGGCAGTGTTACTGCCCCTGAGGTGAGTCCTGGGTTGCTACGGTTACGTAAATCTTTACCTGTACTGAGGGAAGGTGAAGAAGTCCTAGCCAGATGGTCAGATGAAGGATGGTATTTTAGAGGTGAGATGATAGAAATGCTGTAGATCTTTTCCAATGATCTGCAGTTATAAATTGAAGCTGGCATCTGGGGGAACAAACAACTGGTCAGTGATATCTTTTGATTGTTATATTAGATGCATAATAATCATGATGTCACAAACCTTTTGTTTACCCCCCAGACCTGACCTTCAATTAAAAGTATTACAAATTTGTAAAATATTGTGTATACCAATGTTACCTTCATGTTTAAATCTAACTTGGTGGATACAGTGTTACTATGGAAACGGTAATCACATCAAAACTTCATCACAAAATTAGAATTGGTTCAGAAACAAAGAACATTCACTTTGTATCTGTATATCATCAGTGATTTAAAGTCAGACACACAATCAGAATTTCAAAAAAAAACTGTCAAAGTGCTTACAAATTGAAAAAAATACATAAAACAGAACTTCCTAATGAGAAAAGAAAAATCGGAGAAACAGATATATAGACAAGAGCAGTCAGCTCCGTAGAATTAACATGAAGGACAGCTTTATCAATTGAACAATTTGTTTCAACCATCATGGCGCATAAGCACAAAAGTTGCATTTTGAATGTTTTGGGATAGATTTAAAAAAAATTACTTTTTTTTTCAAAACAATGTTTGAGAGTCAATTTATGATAAACTTATTGGAGTATATCAATATTCTATAGGCAACCAAAGAGCTTAATTGTTATAATTTGAATGAATTAGAATTCAAAATAGCACTGACATGCAGGACTCATCAGCTAGCAGAAATTATAAGGAGCTAGTAAATGATTTCAGGTGTTGTAAAGCAGGACTGTGATGATAACAGCTATATTATAGAGGACAGTACCAGGATGTGTGAGAGAATATGGAGAGAAGATATTATAACTGACTACGATGACGCAAACCAAATCATACAGGTATTTATATACTGTCAAATATCGTGATTCAAATTTATATTTGACAATCCATAAATCCTCATTGTAATGTTTGATGTGAACATAGACTGAAATATGAGAAATCTCTTACTGAAATCAATTCAACTTTAAGGTCATATTCAAGGTCAAACTTGCAGTAAACATGAACCTCAAAGTGAAGGAAAGCCTTCATTTCTGTATATCAAATTCAGTATCTTCTAAAAAGTAGTTTTGTCAGATAATTTGATCGCTGCTCTTTCATATTACAGCCAAAGGACCCAGTGGTAGCTCTTCATCCCCACTACAGTTTCAGCTATGCCCCTGGGGTTGTGCTAGAAGTCTACCATAATATGGAAATGAAGGTGCGATTCTATGATGGAGAAGAAAACAGACTACCCAGGGATGAGATATACAAACTGACCACAGAGAAGTTTGAGCATGATGTGAACTATATCATACAATGTGAAACCAGATGGGTGGGGCAAGCTGTTGTCTCCAGGGACGATAGAACAGGCACCTATCACTTAGGTAAGGAGATATATTGAACAACCAAAAAAAAAACCTATACAATACATGTACATGTAAAATGACTTCAAGGCATATAAAATACTTTGAAATTTACATGTATATCTAACTTCATATCCTGCATCTTTAAGTTGAGAAAAGTTCAAATTTCATAGGCTAAGTGTTTTATTAACATCTTACCAGGTATTTATGCTTAATTTATTACAATCATGTTGACATGGTCTTCAAATCCATGTTTAGACATGGAGATTACTTTCAGTTCTCTACATGCAGAGCTGAAAGGTATTGATAGTACAGTCAAACCTGTAGAAGCGGTCACCTTTGTTAAACAGTCACCTCCTCTTAACGGTCACTCTGAATCCCTCCCGACCGTTTTTACTATGATATTGTACCCTAATAAGCAGTCACCTCAGTAACGCGGTCAGCGGTCACCCCTTTCACTGCCCAAGTCACCGATTCGACTCTAATAAAGCGGTCGGTGGCTTGGACTTCAAAATTCAACAGTACTGTCCCCCGTAATTGCCCCAAATTACTTGTACAAACATTGCATCCAAGGCCTACAGCGGTCAGAGGTAATTGATTGAACTGTTTGTATGTAATTGGGTACTTAATAACTCGTCATCAGGTATGAAACTATCACAACAACAACAAATGAATAAAAAACGGAACGTTTTAACTTATTAAATGAGCGTTCAGACGCAATAAAGTTATTCAAAAGTGCAAGACCAATCACCTATTGCGATCGAACTAGGTGTTTGAGGACTCAAGGTCAAGAAAAAAGCAAAAGTCCGACAACGAGCTGACGTGAAAATGGTTTCAGGCAGTGACCCATTATCAAAAGAACGGACACTGTCCAGTATCTATTTTGCGCGTGATATTTCTTCTCGCGTCTGTAACGTCTTTGTCTTAAAAGGCCAACAAATTCATGGTCAAATAATTATATTGATGACTTACTATACATCGTCATTTTATGATTCGCCCGCATGCCTCCGTTTAAAATCTTAACTACCGAGGAATTTACTTACCTGATCTATGCCCTTTACGTTTAAATCTGCCGATATTTTTACATCAATTTATTTTTGAGACCTTGGGGTTTTTTTTTCCGGTGACGAATCTAGCGCTCCCTTTGCTGGGGGTCAAGGAGCGAATTGTGCCGATTTTTATTTTTACTGAAAGTGGGTCAAAATATACTTGTTCTTGGAAAATTTTGGGTCCGTGCCGGAGGGGGGGGGGACGCCCGATGACCCTGCCTCTCCTCTTGAATCCGCCAACAATTGCATTTTTTTAATCATTATTGAAAACACGGGTCATATTATTCGCAAAATACTTTGATACTACCTTTAAAGCATCTATTGAATGGCTCTCAGCGTTTATAAAGCGTAATAAAATCGTATTCGGTACCACCAGGGACGTATATCCCTGGTACCACGAGGGCTGAAAGGGGTGCACGTCGATGGCAATGATGTCATTCAAGACTGAATTGAAAAATTAAGTGATTCTCTTGTGAATGGAAGACAGACAGACATCAGGAACTTTTTAATATCATACGTACATTTTGCATTTGACCGTTTTTGGCCGGATTGCAAAGCAATTCCGGTCTATGGATGACAATGTCCGTCTGTCCGTCCGTCCGTCTGCCGTCAACATTTTGGTTAAAGTTTCTGATTGAGGCAAAATCTAAGGAACTATATGCAGTAGAAACTTTATATTATACATGAAGGTTGCCCATGACAAGACCTTTCAATTTATGCCGTAACATTTGACCTAGTGACCTTGACCTTGGACTTTGACCTAGTTAAAGATTTTGGTTAAAGTTTCTGGTTTAAGCAAAATCTAAGGAACTGTATGCAGTAGAAACTTTATATTATACATTTAGGTTGCCCATGATGAGACCTTTCAATTTATGCCGTAACATTTGACCTAGTGACCTTGACCTTGGACTTTGACCTAGTTAAAGACTTTGGTTAAAGTTCCTGGTTTAAGCAAAATCTATAAGGAACTGCATGCAGTAGAAACTTTATGTTATACATGTAGGTTGCCTCTGACAAGACCTCTCTATGTATGCTGTAATATTTGACCTAGTGACCTTGACCCAGTTAGTGACAAAAACTTACTTTGCAATCCGGCCATACCGTCTTTAGCGGTGTTTAATTTATTCATCATTTTATGATGACACTTCATACATTTATTTCATGTGCCAACAATATCAAAAGATGAAAGATTTTCATTACTAAATGCACGTCAGCAATGATGAAAAAAATTAAATGACATTATTCACGTACTAATGCATGTATCTGTTCAATACAATACATGAAACAGAAAATTCCCGTTTGTATTATGAACAAGTGTACTTTAACATGGTTATTTAAGAACCTTTATTAAAAGGTCACCTCTGTTAAGAGGTCACTTTCATGGTATCCCTTGGGTGACTGCTTAATACAGGTTAGACTGTATTCTATCAGTCTGTCTGTCCTTCCATATGTGTCTATCATTCCAGTTAGTTTTCTGGATATTTTGCAATGGATAAATTTTGTATTAAAAACTGAATATTTGCTTGATTTTGAAACTCATTATTAAATATTTCAGCTTCAGTGAAGAGTAGAGTAGGTAATGGCCGTGAGTACCTACTAGAGTGGTGTGATGGTGAGACTTCAGTGCAAACCTCACACCATATATTTGGTGTGTTCACCAAGCACCATCCCCTCTCTGTGGGGGACCATGTGCTGGCCATGTGGGACCCTCAGCAGCATGTCTACTTACCAGGCTGGGTGGCAGGGATTGTAGGGGAGAAAATCAACATTAAATTCTGTGATGGATCTATGTAAGTCATATACATGTATAAGGGTCAGGAAAAAAAAAGAAAAAAACCATGAAAATGGTCATTGATCAGAGAAAAAATAGAATTTTCATCTAGAAGCTTTTTTTGCATTTTGCATGAACATTGTTTTGATTTTTTTTATGAATAAATGGAACAGTTTTTCAAAATTGATGGTATATTGGATATTACTTAAAATATGTATGTGATAATTCTAGTGAACCTTTATACTGGAATAGATACAAAATTAAAACTTGGCAATGTACAAATTATAGTAATCTAGTATAATCTAAGTGTACAGGCTTAATGTTTGTGGAATACTTCTTAATGTTAAGGTATGATGATATCTTGATTAATTTTCCTACTAAAGATTTTGCTATTTACTAAATCTTGGCCAACTCTTGATTACGTTACATTATAACTGTATTCATATTCATGTTTATTTCAGACATGACGTGGACGATGTTCTACAATGTTTCTGGCTGAGTACAGATTATTATGAGAATGCTGTGTTGATATACAAGAAAAGTTTATCGGCAGACTCTGCATAATAATAGTCATTGTACTTTACACTTGTGATACTGATACATTTTGTCATAGTTGTGTATTTGTTGTATATTTTGGACAAGTACTTTGTGTACATGTATTTTTGTAGGCAAAATTGAGTTTAGTTTTAGTAGCATTTTAAAGATATTTATAAGTCAGGTAGAATGTGGGGATTCTTAGCTGACTGCATGAATTGAAAATTTTAATGATAGCTGATACATGTTTATTACGTAATTTCATGTTAAATTTTGTATTTTATTTTGCTTGTTGCAATATATTCATGATGAATATTTATTTATTAAGTGCTCAAGTGGTAGATGCAGGAAGTTGCATACTCAAGCATACATACTCAAGCTTGAAAATTATGTTAGAATAAATAATGTTATCCTAGCAAACTAGCATTTCTGTGATATGAATACATTCATTTTATGTACATGTACATGTATATGCTTTTACATTATTAAGTACATGTAGGCTTAGGACTTACAATACAAGACTAATTTAAATTGTATTTTGTTAAATGATGAAATGTCAGGATGCATCAAGACTGTCTCACTTGGAAAATTTTGTGATATATTTTTACAGTAACTGTTGATGTTCTAAAACATTTCTCCTTTTTTATTTGTAAAAGTTCAAGAATATATCATTTAAGGGCAAAATATACTTAAAAGTAAAATTCAATTGTATTTTCTTCCAGTCTCAATAAAATTCCTCATATACTTTGATGATTGAGTAGAATTAAATTGTATATTGTAAATTGTACATGTTAGTCCAAACAATGGAAATTAAAGACCTATATTTAAAAATATATTCATGATTTACGTTTTATTTTTTTTATTTCTGCTAGAATATTCACACCTTGACAGTTTTGATTTTAGCTGAGCTGAATTAAATAATATAAATTTATGTATTTCAATGATGGATGAATCAGTACGTATACCTACTGTTCTCTATTTCCAGTCCTCTTAGAAAGTATTGTGAATTTTTGAGTACAAAAAAAAGTGTTGGTACATGCAATAGAATTTCCCAGTTTACAAAAAGTTTGATAATTACAATTATCTTTGACAACTTTATAAAGGAGCTGTTAAGATAAGGGCTTGATTTAGCCCTGAAATCACTCGATTATTTCTCATGCGCTGTCCTTCTATTTCAGATAAAAAGTGGTCAGGATTTAAATATAAAGTATTAGAAGATTCTTAGTAGGTATTTCATTTAAATAGATTTCGTGAAAGATGTTATAATTACGGGTTGAAGAGGTAGGGATATGGATGAGAGGAAACCTCAAATATCGAGCGAAAATTCACATAAAATGCATTAGTTTACATTAATTTTATGTTTATTATACTTCTCTACCTTTTAATGTCAAACTTGGATAAGAAAAATTAACCTTGATGTTATTATATCAATATAATCCGCAAAACTCGTAGTCTGGAAACTGAAAAACGGTTATATTTCGTATTTATAAGCCACATATGTAGCTTTCAGGCGCGAAATACGCACAGCGTAGAAATAGACAACTTTCTCGTTTATTTCCTTCCTAACGGTTAATCATTTGATTGGAACACACTCTGAATAGATTGTTACATGATATTCAAAGAAAAAAATGGCAATTTTGATTTATTTTACTGCTCTAAATACTGATTCTAAAATAGTCATTCATCCCCCCTTTTTTTCGTTTTTCGCCTGTGGGACATTGTTCCCCCCCTCGGTTCAGAACCCCACTTGGCCAGAAAATTTGTTTTATTAATATACACCTTTGCTAAAAGTGGCATTCTGAACCGAGGGGGGGGAACAATGTTGTAGAAAAACTTTTCCGTTTTCCATTGATTTCTATAGGAAATACGCTTATTTTGACCCCAAAATTAGTCTTATTTTGAATAATTTATCCAACCTGATTCATATCTGGAGCAAGTAACTTCATATTTTTACCGAAAATTTTTCTCAATTTTTGCATTTTGAAATTTTTCAGGGCAGATTTTACGCCTTATCTTAACAGCTCCTTTGGTGTTAAGACTTTCAGAATTAATTCACACCTTTCCCAGATTCGAGTATTGTGAATAGTGTATGGGATGTAGATATTCTGTAATATCAGCAGCATATGTTGGCTCTGATTTGAGAAACATTTGTGTTCCACAATCTTTCAAAAACATTTTTTAAGACTTCCTCTTCAAACTGATATTAAGTGAAATGCTGAGGTGGATTTTTCAAATCACTCTATCTTGTAAAACAAACTCTGTGACAAAGACTTCCAGTATGAAATTAATCCTAAAAGGACAAGTCACAAAATTATGGGCACAGGAAATGACATTAATGACTAAAAAATGTTCTTTATACCATCAAAATAGCATTTTTGACAAAGAAAATTGTGAAAAACAATTTATTTCATATATCTAAGTTTTACATATCAACATTTAATCATATATATATAAATTCAAATAACTATGCATTTTATACAAAGATTTGGTAGAACATATGACACAAAGAGGTAGTAGAAATAAAATCTCAGTAAGTTGAAATGAAATCATGTAGGCGATTCACTAATAGCAATTGCACATACATCTAGATGGGTAAAAACTATTTTCTCCATAATTAAGGCTTGTAGGTCATATTTATTTCATGTAGAAAAAAAAGTGATCATATTGGAAGTTGGGATGCCTCTCTACTCCTTTTCTGGTTTTATCTTCTTATATCTACAAAAGAACAGAAAAGATGTACTTTGTAGCCTCAGCTGTAAATAATAATCAGCATATTCCTATGCAAGGTCAAATGTCAAGGTTACAAGGCAAGGGATATTGATATGAAGAGGCCTAGTCACAAACAAAGCATTTGTCTTTTGTTCTATCAGAAGCAAACGGACCAAATTTTACACTCATATAAACTTACCCTGACACTTTGATCCTCTCCACTATAATATAAACAAGTACAGCCAGTTTTAGGAAGCCTCCTATGATAATTAGACCATACTGTACACCCATATAAGCTCACCCTGTTGCTTTGATCCTCTCCACTATAATATATACTAGTACAGCCAGCGTTAGGAAGCCTCCTATGATAATTAGACCATACTGTACACCCATGTAAACTCCCCCTGTTGCTTTGATCCTCTCCACTATAATATATACTAGTACAGCCAGTTTTAGGAAGCCTCCTATGATAACTAGACCATACTGTACACCCATATAAACTCACCCTGATGCCTTGATCCTCTCCACTATAATATATACTAGTACAGCCAGTGTTAGTAAGCCTCCTATGATAATTAGACCATACTGTACACCCATATAAACTCACCCTGATGCTTTGATCCTCTCCACTATAATATATACTAGTACGGCCAGTGTTAGGAAGCCTCCTATGATAATTAGACCATACTGTACACCCAGAGTCGTCTTTATGGGTGTCACTATAGCTGACTGTATTTGATCCGCTATTTTATCATCCATTTTAGCACTCTATGTTTCAAAACCAAAAAATAGCACATTTAGATATTTTATTTATTGATGACATTGACAGATCTCATCATAAAATGTTTTGAAGCTTTTTGAAAAAATCGACAAGAAATTTCATAAAACTACAGGATATATTTATCAGTACCTCATTCACCCATGCTACAGGGTAGTAGATATGGTCCAACAATGCAGTATCCCTTCAATAGAGGAAGGTTAAATTTTTATTTGATCTAGGTTTTATTTCTTAAAATAAACTTCTCTAAATAAAGTGTTATTTCCAAGAAAAGAAAGGAAATCACTGTCATAGAATGATTTACAGATTTCATACAACATGTATACATAAATAGGTGTTACCCCAGGTGTCCAGGGGAGTAAACTCACCTGATATTGCTAACATTCTGTATGTAAACATTAATCTGCAACTTCTTATTTACGTTCAATGCAATACCAGTATTCTGAAAAGTAGAAGACAGATAAACTTCTATAACAAAAGGGGAGAGATAAAATGAAGAATTTATTGGTATGTTATAAAACTTATTTCATATCCCACCAATCCTGCTACTTCTTTCGGTACGCTTTTTCGACATAGTAACTTTCATACTTTTTTTGGCATATTACATTGTTAAGATTTGAGGATCACTGACGAGGGTTAAGAGCCCGAAACGTGCATGTCTGGTCCATTCTGCCAATTTATCTGTTCTTGAATGATGCTATTCAATTTGAAGACGTACGTTTATCATTTATACCACTTGGTGAGCGTCACTGCTGGTGGACCAGGAGTCCACGAGGGCACATGTAGCCAAGTACGATCAGTTTCGGTTCATCGTTTCTTCAACGCATTCTAAATTTTCTGTTATCAAAATTTCTTGAATTTTCTAAAAAGTGGGTCCTGCAGCATCATATCCCACCCATCCTGCTACGTCTTTCGGTACGCTTTTACGACATAATAAATTTCATATTTTTTTGGCATATTACATTGTTTATATTTGAGGATCACTGACGAGGGTTAAGTTACCCGAAACGTGCATGTCTGGTCCATGCTGCTAATTTATCTGGTCGTCAATGATGCTTTTCAATTTGAAGACGTTTAACATTCTAGCCTTTGCTTTCTCTGTCTTACGTTAATTAAGCCTTTGTCACAACTGACCGTGCGTGTTTGGCGATCATACGTGTGAACATGATCATTAATCGATTTGAAAATTTCAGAACCTAGAAATGTTCTTTCCTATGAACATTTTTGTAATGATTCTTATCTATTGGATAGTACTGAACGATTTTAGCTTAGTTGTCACTAAGGCAACATTGGGCTACTCTTTTTATGGGCGGAAATTCAAAATGGCCGCCAAGTGCTATCCATCAATATGCGAAATTTAATTTCATTATTTCATTTTGGCGTTCATTGTACAGAAAAACGGAGGGAATCTCCGACCAAAAGTAACACTTATCCTTAGATGTAATCATAGATGATGCAATGTTGAAAGGCCTGTCCATTAAGAAAAATAAACATTATTGGAAAGCTTAACCGGCCTTATGAAGTAAAAGTGTGCTAATTAACCCGGTTGCTATTATGCAGCCTCCTCAACATAGTACGATGCATTCTAATGCACCAGACATGCATGATTTGGACAATGAATGCTCACTGGAAGTACTGCAAGTCGAAATGATTCAAAGAAGCATGAATAATAAATTTTGTTTTCCCATATTTGAAGACATTTTTACAAAGTCCCATTTTAAGTATAAATAAGATAAATAGCATTCTGCCCATTGGGAAAAGTTATTGAGGCCAAGCACAGGAATGATGGTCAAAAGAGCCCTTAGAACGGAGTTCTTGGCCAATTTACCTCGAGTTTACTTCCCCTGCAACAAACAAACTGCATACGGAGAAATAATGCCACTCTGACGTCACGTCATGGCTCGCATCAAGATTTGAAATTACTATTGTCGTATATGGGCATCACTGTAACTAAGACTGTTAAACGGCTTCCGGGCATTGGATATGATACTCGGCTATTTTCTGAAGAAGTTGATGTAAAACACTTTATTTTCCGTGTTAAATTCGCGGTTCCCACTTGAGTTGAAAATTAGTAAGATTCTGTCCATAGGCTATACAGCAATTTCATAGGAAGACAGCATGATTTTGCGAGTTTTGGCAACTTCAATGTCCGATTTATTAGGTTTCTAGTTTAATAATTCGTGTTCCGGGCATCGCGACTGAAAGTTTATAACAAGTAGTTGAAGTCAGGTATCGTCGTTTTTTCGGATAACTGATTTTGGCGGTTCCCACATATTTTAAAAATTCCTTCTTTCTACGAAATTTCCTCTATTTTCTAGTATCAAATCATTGTGTTTTCTTATAGAATTGAAAATAGGTCATGAGTCAGCGTTACATAACAAATTGAAAATAATATGAATAACAGAAATTAAATAAAACGAAGATTTTACGGAGAAAAGCTACTAACTGATTTTAATGGGAGTTTCGCCGAACTTCGTCACGTGACTGAGATAAGTGGCATCATTTCTCCACATGGACTTTACATCCACATGATCAATAGGGAAATTTTTGGTCTTTTGAGAACCTTGATCTTGAATTTTCAGCCCTAAATGAAAAGGATTCGTTGACCCTCAAAACCCCTGATTCGTTATGCCACACTAAATATTTAAAAAAAAAAGAATTAAATTTTCACCTATTGGTGGAAGGCATTTGGCGGCCTTTTTGAATTTCCTCTGATAAAAAGAGTTGCTGAAGGTTACCAAAGTGGCAACCAATCTAGAATCGATCAGTACTATCCCATAGATAAGAATCACTAAAAAAGTTCATAGGAAGATAATATTCTATGTCGGCCACATGTTACATGCATGTATTTTGTAAATCGTTTTTATTTTCGTGCATGAACATCGACGGCGGGTGCGGCTAGCCAACAGGGGATGCTTACTCCTTCCGGGCACCTGGTCCCACCTCTAGCTTGCTAGGGGTCCGTGGATGCTCAATTTGGTGCTCTATTGTGAGTGCTGTTGAGATTATCGTCAGGATCTTCTTTAACTCATAAGGATGTCAAATCGACTACATATACAAATGTATAAGGCATGTCGTTCCTCTCTTTCTTTATTAATTGAGGTAAGACTTGTTTTTATTTTTACGTATATTTTACAAAAGGCCGAGTTTTTCTCCCTCCACTCCTTTTAGAAATACGACATATCTGTTTGATTGTAAATGTTATAATCAGTGACAGCTGTGTTGACTTTTACTAACATTCTGTTCAAAGTTCACTCGTTATTGTTTCCAACAATTTGTATTACAATATTGAGGAGAAGCCTTGTTGTAGAAACTATCGTAAATCATGATAAATTCAACCAGCTCCTCAGATTCCGGCGAAAAAATATACGCCTGGGAGAGGGGGAACTTTCCAGTAGTTTGTCTTTTTCTCCAGTTTCTATGTCTCCTCGTTCCTCAAGTGAACCACCACCTAGCGATTTCAGATTTTACAAGAGAATCGTAGCAATTGTTGAGCATGTCTTACACTTGTAACAGCTACGGTACGTGTCTACGTGCAGTCTACGACCTCCAAAAATTGTACGTTCGCCGTGCGTGTCCCGCGCGATTTACACAAATTCTGCACGCAGAATCACGTGCGTGCAGTTGTGACTAAGGCTTTAGCCTAATCAATCTGTATCCTAGTATTCGACTCTCTAGTAAAGTTTAAGCAGTCACTCTTGTTTTGTTTTACGTTGGACATTTTTGGAAAACAAAACTATTCTGGTTAAGGTCAAGGAACTTACCGGTTCCACATCTATGTTAGTCTGGTGTTCCCCTTTAGTAGGGTTCATTCCATGTACAGCATGGATTACCTCTGTATCCGCCCCCAAAAAATGAGGTTGTGATAGGAAAATAGGAGCTGAAAAATAACGATTCAAATTGGATTAATGGATTTGGTCAGCATAGAAACCTCTGAAGGAAATTCTTTTTGCTCTTTACTTCTTAGTTACATACAATGTTACTAATTTCCGTATTGACCTTATCTGTAAATGTAAAATATTTACAAATAACTTTTCGAAAATGAAAGTGGAGTCGACATCCATTTGGTTTCAAGGGTGAGGGGTATCTCGCTTTCCGCACTACGGAACATAAGAATGACTAAGAGATAGAAATGAATATAAAAGTCCGGATTTGTATACTTTCCCTTCCTTTGATATCATAATCTTTCATGGAAAGCATATTTTTACCATTTCTACAAACAGTTACATTAAGCAGTCCGGCTGGCTGACAGTTGCCGTAAGGTGTACAAAAACCTCTATTGGCGCTCGTATTCCCAAACAGCTCATCGGGTACCATAAAACTATACAAAGGGATGTCTCTATCCACGTATAGCTTATTGAAAGTTAGATATATTGACCTGAAATCAAGCAAACATACTGCAACACATCATAAAAATTGAAGATTTTCATTGTATGTAGAAGTTTTTCAATTGTTTGACCACAAATGTTCGCAAAATAGTGTAGTTACCAAATGGCTATTTTGGGGGAACCCAAAAAAAAAAAATGTTACGCACAAAAAGTTTTTGCATGAAAGTGATGTTAATACCCTCTACTTTGATAATCCGGCGGATGCCACTCTGGCATCCTTGGGCATTTCGAAATTTTTAGGGAAAAGACTGATTTTTCAAAGAAAAACCGTTGAAAATTGGAAAACGCAATAACTTTGTCTATGTTATACATGTAGCTATAACAAGAGATTTGGTATCAAAAGAACAGCAATGCCATTGCCTTTAAGTCCCAAGCTCAGTTTATCAATTTACTCGTCAATTAAATTGGGAAAACTATTCATTTTCGATGAAAAATCGTTGAAAATTGGGAAAATGTCATAACTTTTTTCCTACTGTAGATAAAATAACAATTTTGGTACCAAACGCACAATAGATGTATTGCATTTCATTTTAAATATCAGATTAGCAATTTGCCATTACGAAAATGGGGAAAAGAATTAATTTTGAATGAAAAATCGCTTAAAATTGGGAAACTGCAATGTTTTTTTGATGCTGTAGTTAGATTAACAGCATGAAAAATTATTTCATTGATTTAAATTCAGAATTCCACTCGCGCAAATGGAATCTTCTTGTTTTGTTTTGTTTTGTTTTTTTTTTGCTGAAAAAGGTATTAAATTGTAAAAATACAATCAGTTTAAAGAAATTCTATAACAACAATTTATGTATCAAAATGATTGCATATTGAAAGTGTTAGATTTGCACTCTCTTAATACCCTTTTTTGTACTCTAGATATATTATTCCAAATAGTATAAATGTCCCAGCAGCATCTTACAATATCACGGAACATTTCACGAAAAGAATGTTCCATTTAAACTACATAATTCATACATTGCTTATTTGATGTTTGATGTCGTGTTTGCTGTTCCCTGCCCGTTTGGTTTCTCTTTCTGTGTGTGTCCCCTCTGAGGTGTTTTGATGTGTTGATATTGGTACTGCAACCCAGTTTTGTTTGAGACCATCTCCTTTCTTATTGCCTTGTTGTTTCATCAACATGCAATTGAAATACTTGTGTGCAACTACTTCTAACAACAAAGAACCCCTCTTACATGTTTGATCAAAATGCCTCCTTTCCATCGTACTCTGACAATTCTCTACTCCAACATTTACAGAATTTAAGAAATTTGAGCACAGAATTTGTCACATCTGTTTGTTAAACAACTCAGATTTCATATATGCGACTGCAACAAATCAACAGATAGGATAAGAGATAGAGGTACAGCCGCGATTGGCAAAATATTATCACAATAGGTCTCAACATTTAAAAAAAAAAATTCAATTCTTTCAGCAGATCCAGGTTTGATTGAACTGCATCTTAAGAATGCTTCCTTATACATGGCTAAATATATTTCGTTTTTCTTGACATTTTATCGAAATTCTTCAATTAACCGTCGGGGGTAATGGTCATCCAAGAGTTTTGAACTCTCATAGCCCATTTCATTCAATCGTACACTGGACCTAACATCAGATATACTGTCTAGATTCTCTAAACCAAAGTTATTCTTTATGAATACCATGGCCTCAGTCACCATCTTTTCAATATCTGAATTAACTTCTCTGAAATTCGACACGGAACACCACTCCAAAGGCTTCCCACAGAACAACCTTTGTCTCTCCAATACCATCATATTTTGATGATATCCATCATCAATACCTAATATGCGAGTTCTTAATCAATCGGATTGCTTTCTCGATCAACTGATTGCAAGTACATGTAATATCAATCAGTTGCACTTCATTTTCTGAGATGCAGCTTTCCTGACTAAATCTTTTATGACATTGTGATGGTGAATAGGGGTCAATTGAATATCATTTTAATTTGCTCTCTGCAAAGTGATAGCAATTTTAAGTTCAGAAAATAGGACCAGGGGCGCGGCTGGAGAGGATTTTGGCTCTTTGGCTGTGTCATGAAGTCACTTTAATCTTTCCGAAACACGTGTCTGGTGCATCAAAATTGGCTTAAAACTTTCTTCAAGAAGGTAAATAGTTGGAACACATTATTGAACATCTGAAGTGTTTAGATTATTTTAAGGAAATATACGGCCAGAAACAATCAAGTTATTAATTCTTCCATTTAATGGTCAGTTCATACACCAGAGTCCTGCATACACCAATCGATCATTAGCTCATAGTCATTCTTGTCGAGCGAATAACCTGGAGCTTATTTCAAGAACATATTTCGAAGTTGCAAAACTGAAGTCATCTTTTCAACATTGACGTAGGGACTAGAACAATGTCACGACTAAGCAGGACTTTAAGATCTACTTCAATAATTGAAATAACTACACAACCCTGGCAGAAATCATCTATGTTAAACGTCTTCAAATTCATTAGCATCATTTAAAAGCAGATTAAATAACAGCGTGGACCAGACATGCACGTTTCGGGTATATTTAACCCTCGTCAGAGATCCTCAATCGAAACAAAGAAATATTTCCAAAATGTGTGATAATTATGTCCAAAATATACCGAAAGACGCAGCAAGATGACTGGTAAATGATGTTACAGGACCCAGGTTTCAGAAATTTGTGACAATTTTATAAACGGAAATTTTCGAATATGTGTGAAGAAACGACCAACCGAAATTGATCGAACTTGGCTTCATGTGCCCTCTGGGACTCCTGGTCCACGAGCATTGACACCCACCAAGTGGTACAAATGTTAAACGTCTTCAAATTCATTGGCATCAAATTTAAAAGCAGATTAATTAACAGTGTGGACATGCACGTTATGTATCATAGACAGTAGACGCTTCCCTTTTGAACAATGTCTCTGATTTAGCCTACGTCTTTCAATAGCTTGCTAAAAAACTCCTGTACCAGTAAATTGTTTCTTAATGTTGACTTGAATACACATATCTTTGTTCTAGATTTTCTGTAAACGTTTTGCATTTTCAAAGTCCCATTTTTTTTATTGAAAAAACCTTCAAAAATCAAAGTTTTCTCTCTCATTGGTCTTCTCCCACGAATTCAGAAAAAAGGCAATAAAAAAAACCTTTCATTTGGTACCATAGTTTGAAAAAAATAATTGCATTTTGCAAATTTTCAGCGATTTTTAATCCAAGAGTAGTTGTTTTTCCCAATTTTTTGTACCAGCAAATTGCGAATATGACTTCTGTATTATTCAAAATGAAAGACAATAAATTTATTGTGCGTTTGGTACCAAAATTATTTATTTAGCTACAGAATAAAAAAAGATATTGTATTTTCCCAATTTTCAACGATTTTTCATCGAAAATACATAGTTTTCCCCATTTTATTGACAAGTAAATTGGTTCATTGAGATTGAGACTTAAAGACAATTAGATTGTCGTACTTTTGGTACCAATTTTGTTTATCTAGCTGCAGCATGGAAATAGTTATTGAATTTTTCCTATTTTCAACGGTTTTTCTTCGAAAAATTCCATTTTTTCCCAAAATTTCGAAATGCCCAAGGATGCCAGAGTGGCATCCGCCGGATTATCAAATAAGAGGGTATTGACAACACTTTCATTCAAAAATATTTTGTGCGTAACAAATTTTTGGGTTTCATGAATGGCACCTAGACTAAAAATACCCAAACAAAAATCAAAGACTTTTCATCATGATGGTCAAGGACCTAAAAAACCTCTTTGATATGCTGAATACGGAAATAGTGCATCACAATGGATTTCGTAAGTTAAAGCAAAGTAACGTATGGTATATTATATGGTATATTATATTATGTTATATTATACAATTATGGACTTTTTACGAGGTGAATATGGTGTGGCTGTCGCCTCGGTCAATATTTTCAAATTCAGAAAATATCACACCATATTCACCGAGTGAAAAATCCACAATTGTTTTATTATATAGTGGACTTCATCAGTATTTATAAAGGTACCTTTTCGCAATGGCTGACATCGACTTTTCTTTGAAAATGTTTCAAGACGTGTTAATATCAGCATTTTCTGACGCTGAGTTATCCTGAACGTTATGGAATTCATTCAATGAGTCAAATGAAGAATATTCCAGGGTCAAAATCCGTAGATAGGCTCAAAATTCAAGAATTTGAGCTCAGCTTCAGGGTCCTTGCTGCTGTTTACGAAATGACGTTAATGATGTCACAGATATAAATTTCGCGCGTTTTCGATATTTCATGGTAAACCGGAAGCAAGAGTTTTCGCGGTAGTGATATTTAATAAATTGCCCCTCACAGGTCAATATGATGAGACAATGACTCGTCACGTGACAGTTCTCAGCCAATGAGAGTGGGAATATAAACAGACTATATAATAATATATGGTATATTATATTATGGTATATTATATGGTATTATATGGTATATTATATGGTTTATTTAAGAAATAAAAAATGACGAGCTCGCGTCCTCAGCCAATCAGATTTATCACCTCGCCGCTGACGCGGCTCGGTAATAAATGTGATTGGTTGAGGACGCTCGGGCATTATGAGACATCAGAACCCGGCTTGACATTTTTAATTTCTATTCTAATGATGACCAATTGATTCTTGGTAAAACCTATTCCTGCCGGTTTATCTGCTTTCAGAAAATTTGTAGGCGTGGCTTATCGCTATAGGGCCTATATTGGAGAATAGCTCTAGCCCGGTTCGCGTCTGTTGTCTTGATAGGGAAAAAGAATCAAGTCATATTAGAATATATGATATATTATATGGTATATTATATGTAAGTTGTATGGTACATTATACGGTATTTTACCTGCAACAATCTGTACAAAATGTGTATAGCACATCCTTCTTGTCAATAAATGGCGGGAAGAACGTTCCGTCTGAAAAAATATTTCAGTTCTTTTAAAATCATTATGGTTATCGATTTCTTTCCTTTATTTTAGAGATAAACTAATTGTGTTGATTGTAAACGTTTGAAACTTGGTCGAGCATCTTAAATTCTCTGAAATGTGCATACCTGTCCCGTTTATCATATTGCACGTATCTGTTGTCCAATACGATAGTTTCCTATGAACAAATAAAAACGAGTTTTATATAAATGTCATGTCAACAATAGGTCTACACAAATTCAAAATTAATATTATTAATTCATAAAACTATCATTAACAGAAAAACAAAGTTTGTTTGTGAAACACTAGGTGAAAAGGTACACCAGAAATACTTACTCAATTGAAGCATTTAAAAAAAAATTCTGTTGACTAGAAAATATGTACAAATTAGGCAGGAACGTTAGACATAGGCAAAAAGAAAGTTATTTTCATAAAAATATAAGAAACCACAGAATTTTCTTCATGAAGTATTATACCTCATACCCTCCCACTCATCCACGATAGCAAACTTGGAAATATCCGACGTTCCTGAGTAAATTGTAAACACACCATTATCTGTGTCATTTTGCTGTTAAAATAAACGGTAAAACAAATTCTGTATTGAAATACAAATTATTAAACTATGAAGCAGAATTTCTTGATGCAGATACTTGGGGAGGAAACTTAAAATCTTCAAAAGGAGCAGCATGTTAGATCTCCTGCGGCACGTACTCTTGATGTAAACTTTGAGGATCAAGTAAACTTTCAAAGTATACTCTTATTCAGAAATACTATCATTCCAGAGGGTTTCTGAGTCTTATGGAAAAAAATATTTCAGAGGTACTTTTCTTGATGTTCGTAGTCCTGTACAGAACAAAGAGGATTGTGTCAAGATTATTAGAAGACTTTTAAGTAAAGGTCCATGTAAGGATCAGGCAGTTGAAAAACCTTAAAATTTTTGCAGAACTTTTTTCTCTTGAAATGTTCAGTTCAGCCTCCATATGAATGTTCTGAAGGAATTTTCCTCATATTTGGATGTTGAAGAAAGTTATAGGGTAGCGAATTTGGATGAATTATATAAAAAAAAATTCCCGCCATTTTTTCCCTTCATAATCCTTTATAAGTTATGAGGTGAATATCTCGCTTCATCATCGCTACATGTACCTTGAGAATTAATATCATATGATTGATTTGTACCACATATATGTCTCAAAACAGAAATAAAAAGTTTTGCAAAAATGATGTATCACCCCTGCCTGATTCTTACATGGACTTACACATAACTTGTCAGAATGCCTATTTGCTCCACTATAACCAGCATTGTGTTCTCTACAAACCCAATGGTGCCTGAAAAACATTAATGTAGAGCGGACTATGCTTCGTTATGCATTAGCTGTATCAATATGGAGTTGCATCCTGACCAAGTATTATGACATCATACTATGACGTGTCCTACCAAAACGGAGAGGGAACAATTTCCTTTCTTTTAAATGTCTAGTTAGTTTTTCATACCATCCTTCAGATGGAAGGATCGAATGCACGTTTTCCTGATAACCACACCAGTTGTCTCTAGAAGTCTTTAATCATTACGATATATATAATGTATGTAGATTGAGTAATGGAACATGACAATGTCATCATGAAAGTCGAATACATATATACTTACCCCATAGAATATCCCTATTTTCTCATCAATGCTCTTATTGTACTTTTTAAGGAATTTGTTGACCTTCTTAAGGAGGGGGTCTTCATATCCCCAGAGTATGTCCTTGACGGTACGTTTCTGGAACAGGCGGCTGTCTCCTCCAGCGTCCAGAATAATCTCTGTCAACTCCCGTATCAACTTGTACTCAGATCTTATCAGGGAGGCTATGGTCTAAAATTGTTTTAATCATCTACTAGTATCCATCAACATTTGAAGTATTTCTCATAAGTAAAAATAATTGACTTAGAAGAATGCTTCAATCACAAGTGCAGAATGATAGAGGAGTTCTAATAGCGTGTGGAAGAAGAAATTTGTCCAATGTTGAAAGGAGCTATTGTGTTATGAGGAAAGCCATATTAGCTGTTGTTTACTTTTGTGAAACATTTTAAACACTACTTATACTAGGTCCAGAGTTCCTCTTACGCACGGATCACGGGTCCCTTGCGTAACTACATCGATTTAAAGAGCAAGATGGCTCAAGCAGTTAGCACCTTTTATATCTAAAATTGAACATCGACCGGGACGTCGCCATGGCAACGCAGATGCTTTATCCAGATCCGTACAGTGTGGAATAAACTGTAAGCAATGCAAGCGTTTGCCCGAAAAAGACAATGACGTTACTTTTTTTCGGCATATCAATGAGTTTCGCAATAACAATGATTACATTGTTTAGATTGAGGATCACTGACAAGGGTTAATTACCCGAAACTTGCATGACTGGTCCATGCTGCACATCTATCTGTTCCTTGTCTCATTAATTGATGCAATTGAATTTGAAGACGTTTAACATTTGTACCACTTAGTGAGTGACACTGCTGGTGGAACATGAATCCCCGAAGGTACATGTAGCCAAGTTTGATCAACTTCGGTTGATCGTCTGTCCCTTCAACGCTATTGAAAATTTCTGTTATCAAAATTTCTTGAATTTTCTAAAACGTGGTTCCTGTAGCATCATATCCCACCCATCTTGCTAAGTCTTTCGGTACATTTTGACATAACACTTTTCACATTCTTTGGTCATATAACATTATTAAGATTGAGGATCGCTAACGAGGGTAAGTACCCGAAACGTGCATGTCTGGTCCATGCCGCAAATTTACGTGTTCTTAAGGTTTTTGAGGGGTTTGACAGTAAGTGTTTTGAATATTTTTCCCTGACATTATCGCCATAGCACTTTCTATATAGACGGCCTCAGACAGCGCATGCATTTTATATATTTTCATTTTGAGTTAGTGCATGAACATCGACGGCGGGTGCGGCTAGCCAACAGGGGATGCTTACTCCTCCCAGGCACCTGATCCCACCTCTAGCTTGCTAGGGGTCCGTCGATGTTCAATGTGGTGCTCTATTGTGAGTGCTGTTGAGATTATCGTCAGGATCTTCTTTAACTCTTAAATGATGCTATTGAATTTGAAGACGTTTAACATTCCGTACTTTCTAATGAGTTAAAGAAGATCCTGACGATAATCTCAACAGCACTCACAATAGAGCACAAAATTAAGCATCGACGGACCCCTAGCAAGCTAGAGGTGGGACCAGGCGCCCGGGAGGAGTAAGCATCCCCTGTTGGCTAGCCACACCCAATACACCTATCATTTTAAGCAATAATTAAACTGTCTATTTGACGAAAACGTTGCTGAGGAAAGAAGAGGAAGTTGCGAATCGAATATACAATGCCCGCTGGTAAATATTCATCGCAAACGAAAGGCAAACAGGCCGTCAAGAGCAAAGGGGCAACCTCAACCAAGTGAATCGCTCACAAATGAAAATGTGCGAAAACATCAGAATCAAGATAGTGTGATTGGAACTTTAAAAAAGTGGTTGAGAAAGAAAGGAGGGGATCTCCAACAACACCTAGTTGCAGCATCAACAGCAACCTCCCAAAACACCCACTGTAAAACACAAAAATGACACGCACAGAAAGAGACGCAGTAGTACAATGAACGTCAAATCACAGAAAAACATAAAACACAAATGACTACACATAAACCAACAAGACCAATGGGCAAACGGTGCCGACTTAGGACGGCCATCTGCCTCGTCAGTAGCAGACGGTGTGGTTATCCTGGATTACGTGCGCACAACCCTCCCACTATTCCGATTACCCAGAGGTCTCGAAGAACGTACAATTGTGGTGTAAAACTGTCAGATGACCACACACAAACAAGACCGCAAGACGCAGGGGCCCAAGCAACACAGATGAATATGTAAATTGATATAAAAAGAGGGCATGCGTGATACGACCTGTGCTCTGCCGGCTGTAGCGAGCTAATGTATGTTATCACCCGAGGAGTCCGACTGACATGTGAAAAGAAAGGTGAAAAACCTCCATTACAGATAATTTCCGGTGCTGAGTGTAAATTCTGGTTTCACGTTGGGGATTACTAGAAGTGTGTGAAACAGGAACACATTATGTTTGAATATGATTTTATATGAAAATATTCCCCTCATAATTATTTACCTGTATTCTTCACCTGGGATGATATTTAACATAAGTTATCGTATATATCTCTCGATAGAAGTTTAAATGCCTTCACGGTACTAAATTTAGATATATCACGTGGTTATTTTGGTAATAAAAAGGCGTGTTCGATCTCGGCAGGTTGTCCAATTTGTAGTTGAACACTGCACGGACCATTCTCCTCTCCCTTCCTTCTATGGGTCATTTCTCGACTCGCTTCTTTAATTTTCGATGTAAGGGAACGTTTGGCAGTCTAAGTATGGGCTGGGGGGTAGGATTCCATCTGTTTTATATGTCGTAATTGTTTGTATCGTAATAAAGTATGTAAACTGTAGTAATCTTCATCGTTTCATTTCATCTGTTTTGTCGTCACGTGGCTGGAGAAGTAGAAATCCTACGAACCTGAAGACAGGCGCTCTGAGTCAAGCTGAGTACTGTTACAAAATTGGCGAGCTTGCCAGGATTTCTATCAATTTTTTCAGTCACCGATTGAAAATGACAGATGAAATTGAAATATTTACAATCAGGAATTAGACGACATTTAGTTTGTATCTCCGTAGTTTGATTACAGATACAGTGTACAATACAGAGGTATGATTAACCTGTAAACGAAAGTCGGTCAGTACAGTGAGCGATAGTTCACATGTGTATAGTATAGCGTAGTAATCAGTGATACGTAGAGCATGACAAAAAAAAGAAGGGAGGAGATCTCCAACAAGACCCCGTTGCAGCATCAACAGTAAAACACCAAAACACCCGATGCAAAAACACAAAAGACGAGTACAGCACGATACGGAAAAGAGACACACGACATGTAAACATCAAACACAAAAGACTACACATAAAATAAAGTGTCAATGATTACATATTTGAGAATTCGAACACTCGGTATATGAAACGTTATATCGCTTTCAGATAAATTCTTTTCTGATATTATTAATGAATTCTGCGTATTGGTAGGAAGTTAGGATTTTTTTTTTCTTCTGGATTTCACACTTTCTGACTTTGATTTCTATTTTGCATTTAGTTTGTGTAGTTTGTGATGTCTCTTTTATTTCTTGGTGAATAGTGTAGTGGGGTAGAGCCTCGTTGAATTTCCTCTGAATTTTTGATTTCGTATCTCTGGATTGATGTTTGGGAGAATGGAGTCAGAAGATTTTCAGTATTTAATTTTTCATCGATAAAGTTGACTGCCTAGTTCTTAGTTTACGTGTGAATTCTGAATCTTCATTGATTATTTTAGATCAGCGTTTTCTGGTCAATTATTGGTGGCATGTAAGACTTCAGTGGGATGACGCATTGTCAAATAATGATGAGAGTATATTCGTATGTCGGTTATTCTATTTGTGTATGGGCACGATGCCGTAATACGGGAGTGTTTGACTGTTTATGGTAACGTGTTTTTGTTTGAGTACATGTATGTGTTGTTCATATTCGTGTTGGTACCATGATAAGTAGGATCATGGATGTGTTTTGTCTATTGTATATTTGTGGAAGATTTTGATAAACGTAAGGTGACGTCGGGCAAAATCTTCGTGTATGAATGTTCAATGTGATGTAGATGCTCAAGGGTATGAATGGCCGAGTCTACAATGATTTTGAAGAGACTTAATTTCACATTAAATTGTTTATTGAAAACGAATCTTTCAACTTTACGCATGTTGTGATTATAGACAGTGAACTTTACATCAAAGTTGATTGGAAATCTTTTTGTGATTGATTTCTTTAATTTTCTAGTCTTTTGTGTAGATAATTTCAAGTTTGTATGTAGTTTTATGTGCCTGTCATAGTGTTTCATTGGATAATTTGGATGATCAATATTTGAGGGCGATGTTCCTCAACCTCATGCTTGATGTTCATTCCTGTTACCATGGTGATACTTGAGACGAGAGATGATGCCTCGATGTTATAACTAGATGACATACCTACAAATGGATGGATGTTATACAGACCCATGGGATGGCAGAACATTATGGGATATAAGTATTTTTGTTTTGTAAATTGTGTTTTTATGTATCATATACTTCAACTTTGGACTTTGAATTTTTTTGAATTTTTATTTGAAATTTTGATGCAATTTAATTGACAGTGTTGTATACGCTAATTACATTTTCTATGCTTTGATCTATTCTAGGAGATGTGTCATGAAGGATACCACCCCTGTTTCGTGACAATTCATAAGAGGGAAGGAGGTTGGATGACATGACGATATACATACACTCAAGAAGCGATTTTTAATATGTCAACTCTACATATTGGATGACTATACCAAAGAAGCGATAAAATCTGATGTGAACTCTGCATGATGTCATAAAGCAGCTATCCTGTTCAATGTCTAACTCGGAGAACTGTCTTCTGCATGTTGGCCGTTGGCTGACTAGTAAGATAGTCAATCAGCTGCTTGTTTCGTATGTTGCTGTATCATTCCGATACCAGGTATTACCGTCATACCGTCAGCATTGCCGTTAGTCAAGATGAGATGATGTCTGACGTTGTCATTTGATTTTGGACTCATGGAAGGACGTCCTGGTGGATTTGTGTAATCCGATAGCTATATGTCGAGTAGGAAGGATGGTCTCTTTTTCGAACAGAACATAGCGTCATTGGACGATAGGAAGCTGACAATTGATACAGGATCATGGACTATAAATATTGGAAACGGACTGATGAACTCTTTCGAATACAGATCTTTATGAACTCTTCTTCTTTCAGATTTTCGGAACATATAATTGTGTAATCAGTTAAAATGTGCTCTTTTTCAGGATCAGTGTTGTGCTTTTAATTCTGGGAACATTGAACTTTGTTTGATATATTGAACTTGATGGATATATGATTTGCTCTGAAATTGATTTTGAACTAATGATATTTGATAATCATAATGTGTCCATGTTAAGTTTGGGCACGATTTTAAAAATATTTTCATATCTTTGTTTTTAAGGAGGGAGGAATGAAACAGGAACACATTATGTTTGAATATGATTTTATATGAAAATATTCCCCTCATAATTATTTACCTGTATTCTTCACCTGGGATGATATCTAACATAAGTTATCGTATATATCTCTCGATAGAAGTTTAAATGCCTTCACGGTACTAAATTTAGATATATCACGTGGTTATTTTGGTAATAAAAAGGCGTGTTCGATCTCGGCAGGTTGTCCAATTTGTAGTTGAACACTGCACGGACCATTCTCCTCTCCCTTCCTTCTATGGGTCATTTCTCGACTCGCTTCTTTAATTTTCGATGTAAGGGAACGTTTGGCAGTCTAAGTATGGGCTGGGGGTAGGATTCCATCTGTTTTATATGTCGTAATTGTTTGTATCGTAATAAAGTATGTAAACTGTAGTAATCTTCATCGTTTCATTTCATCTGTTTTGTCGTCACGTGGCTGGAGAAGTAGAAATCCTACGAACCTGAAGACGCTCTGAGTCAAGCTGAGTCCTGTTACATGTGCAATGTAGTTATGTGTGTTCGATGGATCGATGGCGAGAAAGAGTTGCTTAAGATTTGTGAGCCAAGAAAACTGCGAAAAGTTGTTTTGTGGCATTTGTATAATGCGTCTGCTAGTCACCTTGTGATTCGGCGTACTTATTTTAAAGTGCAACAGTCTATGTTCTATTTGGCCGCATTTGAGACAATTCGTTCAAGACTAAGTGTTTTCCTGCGATATTTGTGAAGAGGCAAAGAACCCTACTCGGAAAAAAGAACACACCTTAAACTGTATCAGAGCGGTGAATCCTCTGAACGCATTGTTATAGATACCGCAGGGCCGATTCCAAAAACTGAAATGGATTCAAATATATATTAGTGGCCGCAGATTACCGCAGATTACTTTATAAAGTTTGTAGAAATATTTCCGCTCGAAACATTAAAGTCGTAACTGTCGCCGAAGTGCTTTACATGTACAAAGGATGGATAAACGCTATGGTTGTCCTGGAACTGAATATTCCGACAAGGGAAAACAATTTGAAAGCGTTTATTTGAAGAACTATGTCGTACGTTTCATATCGAGAAAACGCGGACGACCCCGTATAATCCGACATCGAACGGAATGGTAGAGAGACTCAACAGAACAATAAAAGATATGCTATCAAAATATGTAATTAAAATATAAATCAAACAAATTGGGACTTGTATATTGATAGCATAATTACCGCTTATGATAGCACACACTGTGAATCTTAGGGAATAAATCTTTGACAGATCAACCACGTGAAAATATGGAAGAAGACTATATTTATGAGTCTGAATATGTCAGAAATCTGCAGGCATCATTACAAAAAGTGCATGATAGCGCTTGATGTGTTGAAAAATACAACGCAGAGACAGAAACAAAATAATGATAAATATAGGCGGGAAATAAACTCTGACATAGGAGATTTAGTACGGAGATATCAAAAGGCTGTTTTTAAAAAAAGGTACAAAATATAAACTTTGCCGGCAGTGGGTGGACAAGTCCGTGGACTATGGTACGGAGACTTGTAAGCGTTTTGTATCAAATGAAACAGTCAAATGATTCCAAGCCTATCATCATTCAGGCCAGGGACGTATCAACGTCCCTGTTCAGGCCGACAATCTGAAACCTTATCGAGGAAATCGTACGAAAAATAATGCACTGGGTGTTTGTTTAGACAGTCAAATGGGGAGCAATAACCTAGCTTGCCGCGTCATCCCAGAGTTCGCAATACACAAGGAACAATGGACTTCCAGAGCCTACTTGTATGCAGGACAGGAGCAATGTTAATTCCGCCCCCTTTAAACAGAAATGACCAATCAGATGACCGCGCTACAAATAAACAATTGACCAGAGCCGGAAGAGCAATTAGGAAGCATAAGAGATTAGAAGATTATAACTGTGACTCAACTATTTATGCGTCATTGTAATATATGCGGATTTTTATTTTCTGCTACCCGTAATTTGAACTTGCATATTCGAGAGCAACACAAAGATAGTATTGGTGCGTATTTATATACAAATGTGAAAAGTGTGGACAGTTATTGCAAAGAATATAAAGACTGTCATTTAATTTCAGTCGACATGTACGCAATGTGCACAGATTAACACATAGTGAAAATATGGATAAACGTAAAGTTGCCGGCTCAAATGTATACTATTAAAGTATGAAACAATGATTAGATGTTAAACGTCTTCAAATTCATTAGATATGAGACTAAGTGAAACATACGAAGAAATTTCTTCAGACGAAAACGAAGAAATATTTAATGAAAAGTTTTTGTGCGAAAATTCAGTTGCCCGACATCGAAGATATGATAGACTCCTTCTCAATACGAACGGAAGACGTTCCTCTGGAAGAAGACTTTAACATTTATGAAACAAAGTACAGTCCGGGCATGGAGAGTATCATGATTAATATTTTGGTTTTACCCGGTATGGGCCTTAACCAAAATTAATATTTTGGTTAAGGCCCATACCGGGTGAAACCAAAATATTAATCATGATAAGAGCAATGAAACTGACGCTGGAGCAATTATGACCAATTATAGTGAAGTAGTGACACTCAAGAAAGTAACATGGAAGACAACGCAGATGACGAAAGTGATAAGTGTGATCTAAATAATTACTCGGATATTCGTGTTGTTCACTTATCAGATCCACAACCAGGATCAAGTGACAACAGTGACAACCCTGAAGGAGCTAGGAACAGTTATGAGAAAGTAAAATCCACTACTTCACTAATAAGCTCACAAAGAAAAGGAGGCACCCGAGAGGAATAACAGATTGTGAAAGGGACGCACACATAATGATATCGATCCAAACACCGTGAACTATAAGAGAGTTACATCTAGCATATCAAACGAAGTACCACGTCACTTTGCTAACCGTCAATCGAGATATACAGACAATGCAGGACAGAAACTGGTCCGATGATAATTGAACAGTGATTTAAACAATCATATTATAGCGATGAATATGTTTGTAAATATGAGAACTTATTTTGAACTATTTGCTGTCTCAATTTTGATCAATTCCATTCTTTTATTTTAAGGAGCAACTAATACGCAAAACCATATTTTGTGCGGAGAAAAAAACTTTGTGGTAGCAGGGAAGTTGTAACAAAGTCATTATCAAGTACTTAGGTTCCCTACCACGATTTTAGATAATTTTGCTCATATTTTCTTTGCATCATTGTTGTTTGCTTGACTTTAATTTTATTTCATTTGTTTTTCTTACATTCTACGGTCGATATGGGGAAATCGTCATACAGTATGATGTCCCACTCCCCAGAATGGTTGATGATATTCTGTCATAGACCATTTGAACCATCCAACTAAGGATTATACTGCATACCTAAAATGCATAAGAATCCGTACAAACAACGTTTTATAGCTGGTTCCTCAAAATGTTCTACCAAAACTGTATCGATCTTACTCACCATTGTTTTATCTGAAATCAAATCTGGGCTTCAAAAATATTTTTCGACAGTATATTCTCGCACTGGTATCAACCAGATGTGGATTTTAAAGAATTCGAAGGAACTTTTAGAACATCTGAAATCAACTCATTTTAGTAGAGTCCATTCGATCAAAGCCATTACACTACAATTCCACATTCTAAATTGAAAGAGAGACTCGCAAAAATTATAAGTAATGCGTTTACAAGTAAGAACGGTAATCGCAAATACAAATTTATTTTTTTTAACTATGACAAAACCTACTTTGTAAAAGAAAAGTCCGATTCTGAAAATAAGTACACTGAAACTGATATTATTCAGATGTTAAATTTTCTGATCGACAACATTTTTGTTGTGTTTGGAGGAAAGGTCTTCCAGCAAATTGCCGGAATTCCAATGGGGCCCAATTGTGCCCCACTCCTTGCCGACATTTTCCTTTACTCGTACGAAGCTGAATTCATATAATCTTTGGTCTGTGAAGGGAAAAGATACTTAGCCTTTGACTTCAACTTCACTTACAGATACATAGTCGATGTTAAACGTCTTTAAATTCAATAGCATCATTTAAAACCAGATAAATTTACAGCATGGACCAGACATGCACGTTTCGGGCACTAAACCCCCGTCAGTGATCCTTAGTCTAAACAATGCAATATGGCCCAAAAGTATGAAAAATTTTATGTCCAAAAATGTACCAAAAGACGTAGCAGAATGGGTGGGATATGATGCTACAGGACCCACGTTTTAGAAATTTCAAGCAATTTTGTAACAGAAAATTTCAAATACGTTGAAGAGAAAGACGATCAACCGAAGTTGATCGAACTTGGCTACATGTGCCCTCGGGGACGCTTGGTCCACCAGCAGTGACACTCACCAAGTAGTTCAAATGGTAAACGTCTTTAAATTCAATAGCATCATTTAAAACCAGATAAATTTACAGCATGGACCAGACATGCACGTTTCGGGTACTAAACCCTCGTCAGTGATCCTTAGTCTAAACAATGTAATATGGCCCAAAAGTATGAAAAATTTTATGTCCAAAAATGTACCATAAGACGTAGCAGAATGGGTACGATATGATGCTACAGGGCCCACGTTTTAGAAATTTCAAGCAATTTTGTAACAGAAAATTTCAAATGCGTTGAAGAGAAAGACGATCAACCGAAGTTGATCGAACTTGGCTACATGTGCCCTCGGGGACGCTTGGTTGTCCATCAATAATCCAAATTTCGCGGATTACCTGAGCAGTATCTATCCTTCGGATATTGAAGTCAAAGAAACTACAGAGACAAATGATTCAGCATCCTATTTGGACATAAAGTTGTCCTACGACACTGATGGTCACATGAACACCTCACTCTATGACAAACGCGAAGACTTCAATTTCAGTATTACAAACTTTCCTTTTCTGAGTAGCAACATCCCTTCATCGCCTGCTTATGGCATGTTCATATCTCAGTTAATACGCTATGCCAGAGCAAGTACCAAATATGCGGATTTTGTTCTGAGAGCTAGGCGTCTTTCAGATTAGCTTCTCAGTCAGTGATATGTTTGTGACCGACTAACATCGTCACTGAGGAAGTTCTACGGTCGATATGGGGAACTCGTCATACACTATGATGTCCCACTCTCCAGAATGGTGGATGATATTCTGTCATAGACCATCTGAACCATCCAACCAAAGATTATACTCTATGTCTTCCGAAATGGAAGTTACTGGATGTTACAGTTCTACCGAATTAAAGCGGCGGGTGTTGCATGCAAGCAGGAGATGCTTACTCTTCCTGGGCACCTAGTCTCACTCTCATATCGGGAGTCCGCTTCTTTTCATATGGTGGAGGTTTTTGTTTGTTTGCTTTGGTTTCTGTTTTTTTCCTGATTTTGTATGCCTTCGGTTTCTGATTTTCTGAATCATCGATTTTGTGCTGTAAACAGGGATATGGTCATTATCCATATTTGTCATCTCTATATCTTCCGAAATGGAAGTAAACGGATGTGACAATTCTACCGAATTGAAGCGGCGGGTGTTGTATGCAAGCAGGAGATGCTGACTGCTCCTTGGTACCTGGTCTCACTCCCACATCGGGAGTTCGTTTCTTTTCATATGGTGGAGGTTTTGTTTGTTAGCTTTGGTTCCTGTTTTATCCTGATTTTGTATGCCTTCGGTATATGATTTTCAGTGAATTATCGATTTTGTGCTGTATACAGGGATATTGTCATTATCCATCTTTGTCATTGCTCCATTTTTATGATGAAATACTTTTTAACACCCCATTGCTCTATGTTTTTGTTGACATAACATTTCTAACACCTATTTACTATAAATATTATAAGACTCTTTCATGGTCTTCTATGAAAGATACATCTGTTCCACCCAAAGGGTCTCTTAATCATGTAAAACCCGAGGCTTGTCGATGGCTTTGTAAAATTTGGAGACCCCGAAGGTGAAAACAATGTATCTTTCATAAAAGAACACGAAAGAGTATTGTTCTCTCATATCTAAAGACCAAAGTAAAAACTGAAAGAAAACAGAATAAATTTAAAATATATCAAGTTGATATAGTCGCAAAAATTTTGCAATATTCGAATTCAGAAGACACATCGCAGTTAATTTACAATATCTTTGCACTGATTTTTTATGATATGCAGACTTAGTAATTCGTGATTTATGTAGGTTCCATAATAAATAGTGAACGTTTTATCTGATTTATTTTCATTCCATGGATTATATTTTGCTGGAGAAATGGTATGAGAATCAATAGTACATTTCATACATATCCCATGCACCAAAAGAAGACACGCTACAGCTGTTTCATCAAAAGAATGAACTATGAGATCATTAGTTTCGGAGGTATTAAGTCTTACTTACGACCATGGCTAGATTAACGGTCCAGAATGTAGTGGATTCATGTCCCACTGACTTATTGTGCACGAATTCATACCACGTTCTCTCCTTATAGGATATAGTTGCATTATCATTAAATACTATATCATGCTTTCTTCTGTGTTCTCTGTCGATAATAATAATAGTATTTGTAATTTATTTCTGACATCATCATTTTTATGCATTTGCAGATTTCATTTTAAAGATTTCCATTTCTTTTTTTTTTATTTCGTTCCTTTTTTATTGCTAAATTTCTCAATTGAACAATATAGAATTTAATTAAATTTGCAAAGTTCTTCATCAATTCTAAGTGTCAGGATAATTTAATAACCAATTTATCAAAGAAATAATATATGTTCACTACTACGTATGTATATATATGTTCACTACCACGTATGGACCAATGTAACACTGATGGCGCAAAACAGTAGTAGCTATCATTTTGACTTTGTTCGAATGAAACATCAGTAACTTAGAATGGTGGATAATAGACAATCGTCGTATGAAGACCAACGCGTTTGCATGATAACCTTGCAGGCTGACGTCCATTATTTTCAAGGTATTAGTACAAGGAAACACAAGGACGACTTATCATAATCGTCTAAATCATATCCTCCTAAAAAGGTTTTTTTTAAGTTGTGACGACAAAATATCATAAAGGTATGTTGTCTATGAAAATGATATCGGAAACAGAGAACAATGTTCTTTTATTAAGCTTTTAGTATTTGTTGACAATACGTTTCCCTGTGATCATTTTAGAATGCCTTAAATACGTTTCTTTCAACATTTCTTTCAACCATGACACGTTGTCATTCACAAAACTGTTTATAAATGGTCCTCTATTTTGCATTTTTTACTTTGAGTAGGCGATAATTGTGTCAGTATAAAATTGTTAATAGGCATTATGCAAAACAAATGTTTTTTTTTCTCTAGATGATTTTCAATCATCCAAATTCTCTGAACTATACAAAGGTAAAGTAGGTGGAGCATTTATTTTGTTTCTCAAGAATTTGTAATCAGATGTGGGGAAAAATTTACGTTAAAAAGACAAAAGGAAAAAAATCAAGATAAACACAAAATCGACCTTTTTTTCAAAGTGACCAAAACAATGATAGATAGATTTGTTTTCACGATGTTTCAGAGCCTTTTTCAGAGTTGTGTAATGGAAGTACAAGACGTATAAGGTGTATATTAATATCAATGGATAGTACACTGTGCTATTGTGAATCAGATGACTAGGCTTCATAGAGCACAAATCATCTAATTTAAAAATACCTCTGATGATGATTTACTTTCAGAAACACGACGTGTCTGGTGCATTAAATTGGTTTGAAATTTTCTTCAAGAGGGTAAAGAGATGGAACGTACACTTCCATTATTCTCATGTGTTGTTTTGTTATTGCCGTGATCCAACATAAAATACAGACAATGTCCTCCCCATGTGTTCCATTGAGATTATCATGGTATAGTTATTTAAAGTATGAGAAATGTCTGTATGTAAAAAAGACCGATCCCGACCACCTGTCTTCACTTAATGTCAGTCAGACTACTCGATTGATCACATGCATGGTCTCGCTACATCCGGCAGAGCACTGACTTCGCATGCCTTCTGTTTTATATCCATTTACATATCCATCTGTGTGTTTCTTGGACCCCTGTGTCGTGCTGTCTGTTTGTGTGCACAGATGGCCGTCTCAAGTCGGCACCGGTTGCCCATTGGTCTCGTTGGTATATGTGTGTGGTCTTTTATGGTGTGAATTGGTGTTCCTTGTCCCTTTTGCGTCTCTTTCTGTGGGTGTCTGTTCTGTGTTTTTTGCATTGGGTGTTTTGGGGGTGTGCTGTTGGTGCTGCAACCTAGTGTTGTATGCATGGCAGACAACCGTCTAAAGTCGGCATCAGTTGCCCGTTGGTTTATTTGTAGTCTTTTGTGTTTCATGTTTCTATGGCTTGAGTTGTTGTTCCTTGTCCCTTTTGCGTCTCTTTCTATGGGTGTCTGTTCTGTGTTTTACAGTTTTTGCAATGGGTGTTTTGTTGTTTTGCTGTGCATGCTGCAACCAAGTGTTTAAACCGGTTCTGTGTTCTTCTGCTGTTGGTAGTTTGTTGTCGGTGAGAGTGAATTTTCTACTTGTTTATTGCCGTGAAATCTTACTTGAGGTATTTGAATATTTTGTTTTATGAAAGATTTCTTGTTATCTTTTAAAGGAAATGATTGCATTTATATTGCAATGTAAGACAAACATGACGACTTCAACTTTAACATCACACTTTTTTTCCATTCCTGAGTAGTAATATTCCCTCGTTTCTTGCCTATGGTTATTCATAACGACATGTTATCCCAGAACAAGCTTACTAGTATTTAAAAACGACAACAACGTGGTCCTCAGTTCAAATCGATCAACCGTAAACTACTCTTACAACGGTACGAAATGTTGAAAGAAATCTTAGGTCATGACCATCTAAAAGTACAAAATTTGACATATTCTTTGGTTTTGATTTTTTAGTAAGGCTTACGTAACGGGTGTACATAGCTAGGTAACAGAAGGAGCTAACTCTCTCCGTCACCTGATCGCATCCCCATTTGGGTTAAATTTTCTTCCCTTGCATAATGGTTTTTTTAAGTTGTTGGATATGTATTTAGTTTTGACCCCCCACCGATTTTTGAGTTTTAGAATTCTGAATTGGGTTTTGTGATGGACTTTCCATCAATCATTTAAAGAATTGTTGAATAAATCTAATAAAATATAAGTATTTCAAATATAACCTGTAGGCAAATGGACCTCGTTGTACAACAAATGGCTTTTCTCCGGACTCAACAACCTCTTTGGGGTTGATCAAATCAAAAATCCACACATAATAGAACACTGGGACAGGGGGAGTAATCCAGGCGTCATAGTTCATAGACCCAGGCTTTAACGGCAGCTTCTATAAAAAGAAGGAGTACTTGGAGAAAAAGACGCAACATAAAAAAGAACCTATAAGGTTGTAGATTTGCGAATGAGCTTAAAGGTCAACCAGTTTCGATCAACTTTAGTACATATACTTGATCTATTTAAACCAGTATATGCTAATAAGCTGAGAATGCAGTTATTTTGCTAATAAAATGTGAAATGGATGAAATGTTTTGAACGATACATGTAAGATTCTTGCAATGATTAATGATCTTGAGTTTAAGAAATGCACTTCTCTGAAAAGAAACTTGCCAACTATTTGAAATTTGTGTGTTTTCTTTTTCAGGTTATAAAAGATTTGAAAATTTCAATAATATTACCTCTGTGATGTAGGATTTTATAACATGATGAAACACCGGGATTAGAATCACACCTAAAGCAGTTAGTACAATCCCACATCCTAGACACAAGAACTCCCTAGATGTTTTTCTCATACTAAATCATGAATGCGCACAAAACATACATGACCGATTTTTTTCTGATACTGTCCATCGCATTATAGTGATTATGATGAGGATGTATGTACGTAATTTATGTAAGCGGCAACAACAATAAACAATGAAATATTGCATGTGAATAGCTAAATAAATAAAGAAGTGTTATCTGTGTAGTCAGATAACTTCAGAGTCGACTCAAACTAAATCGGTTAAACACGATATCAATTGTCGCACTGTTTTTAAACTCAGTCTGTTCTGACTGACATACGTACAAGTACATTTATTTGAGAGAGAGAGAGAGAGAGAGAGAGAGAGAGAGAGAGAGAGTGTGTGAGGGTGTGTGTGTGTGAGGTGCAAGTTAGCAATTGTCGAAGGAATATCCGAAGCTCGAAGGAACTGGAGAAAGCTGTAAAGAAACTTTCCAATTTCGAAAATTACCTCATCGCATGTATATATGCGAAAATAGAAAATAGATATTAATTATCTAACCATGTGCAAAATATATCTTTTATGTATAGATGGTTTTCATTATAATATGTATTCTTTTATCATATACACCTCCATCATCATAGTGTTACCAAAATTGTCAATTATCTTAATGAAATCATGGAATGACTATATCTGTACTAAATACACCTATGAACTTTTAGCATGGACTTTCCAGTAATTAATACTTCAACAAATAGGATTTCCGTAAACATCTGATATTTCTATGTTGGTCATTATTCAGCACATTTAAGGACTTCCATCATAATCGGCATGATCAGTGCATAAAAAGTCTAATTCACACGTCAACAACCTGTTCATCCAATTGGCATTGGCTAATACCATGCATCAAATATTACAAATCATTCGTTTCATAACTACAATTAGCATAATTCAGAAAATTTTCTAGATTAGGAGTTTGTTCGATTACCCAAAATGAACATATATCCTCACCATCCCAACTTCTCTTCCCTACTCATCAACCTCTTCCTACAAATACCAAACTTACTCTTTTTTGTAAGTAATATATGGCTTTCATTCGAGAAACTCCTTTCTTGTTCACACAATGTTTTATAGATTCATTTCAATCTTGCACATATTTTAATAACACATCTATTTTCATGATTAAAGGTTATGAAACATGTGTTATAACACAGCTTTTAACAAAGTTGACATACTAGCTTACAATGATACACAGAAGTCTTTGAGATCATATTGAAATTTTCTATGATTTCTATTATTTCATCTGTAAAATGTTGGAACGGCAGGCACTGGTATTCCCGACTAGCTATAATATGTGGCAGATATTGAAAATATGAAAGCAAAGAACTGACAATTTTATGGTTTCTAAATTTCAGAACCACTGTCTGTCAACGTGGGTAAAGGCAATGTTGAAATAAAAATGCAAGGCTCAACAACTTGAACCTAGCTTGTACAATTTGTATCTGTTCTAAAATGATGCTAATGAATTTGAAGACGTTAAACATTTGTACAATTCTATGATTTCATTTAAATTGCAGTATTTCTGCAACATTTTGTTTTGAGCATGTACCATATGAAGCTACCATAATAAGAAGGAAAGGCTTTCGCCTTTCTTGGAAGGGACAATAAGAAACCATTGATGATAATTGAGTTCAATCAGGAAGTACCGACAACATTAATGAATGTGAGTCCATTATTCCAATATGATGTGTTCCCATTTCGCCTTAACTGAGAATGATATTCCCATTTCGCCTTAACTGAGAATTTAAGGTAGAAAAAATATTCCCATTTCACCTTAGTGGATTTTCATGACTGCCGTTAAGTCGAAATGAGAACTTGTAAAAACACTACAATTATTGATGTTTAGTAGAATAAACAATAAATTTGAATTTCCCATTAATAGCAAGTATTAGATTTCCAAGTAAGGATGGCCAATATGAGCATTTTATTTTCATTTCCCAACATTTTTATGAGGATTTTTTTCAATATTTCTTCGTTTCATTCCTTATTCTCTTCGTTTCATACCCTACCCTTAATTTTGCCTACAACTATTCAAACGGGAGTTGCATTCATACACCACAATTTATGGCGCTTCCCGGCTTGGTTATGTACCTAAAATATAGTACATCAAGCAACCCCGAAGCGCAATAAATCCATGTGAGACAGACGGACTGGTACATAGTTGGACGGAGTGGAAACTATTGTATCTGGCTCTGTCAGAAGGGGAATAATATTATTTCATGTGGTAATATTGCCATGGCAATCGATCGTCAAAACTGGGTCGAAATTCAGACGACTTCCCCAGCTACGTGTTTTGAATAAAAAAACCGTCATTATATACAGTTAGTGTAGCTCACAACAAACCATAAAATCACGCAATATTACGCATAAAAGACTCAAATTATGTTTGGGGAGGGGGACTTTTACATGTACGTGTCTATTTCTTCCTGGCAATGGGAAAGAGGAATTGTACAACGGGATGAGTGAAAAAGCGTTTAATAAATTCATTTTATTCCAATTCCGGGGAAGGATGCATCTCGATCATTTCATAAGAATCTTGGCGATGATTTTAACTCCTTGTCATATTCCAATACACGATGCACAGCTAAATTGAAATGTTTGAAAACAAAATGCAGTAAAAGAAATTAGGGGGACCTTATGACTGGTGTATTTTTGTGAAGCAAATATAATTGTATATTGGCGTTAAGTCTGCCTTTCTGGAGGCACTCTTAAAGTACCATGATTTGGATGGTCTCTCTTCTCGCGTGCCATGTGTTGCGAAGAATGTTGGAAGCTTACTGCCTACTTCTCGTCTCTACGGGTCCCATCGAATCGCGGAATTTGGTTATCTCCTCTATGTACATGTATATGGATAAAATAATAGACGGCATTTCCACCCCGAGTCCGAATCGAATCTTTTTGATTAGTTTCAACTCCCTTGACTGTTTCTTTATTCTTTAATTTTCATATGAAGATATTGGGATATAGATTTGCAAATTGATTTTCAATTTTTCAAACCACAATTGAAGAAGAAATGTGAAAAAATCAACTTTTTGTACAGAAAAGATAAGAAAAAATTTGAAAAAAGGTAAGTAATGTGTTGAATTAATTACTAGATTCATGCCAATTTAAAGATTTGTTAAAATATAATTGCACCACACGCCTTACTAAAATTCCCATTATATCGGCATGATCAGTACATAAAAAGTCTAATTCACACGTCAACAACCTATTCATCCATTTGGCTAATACCATGCATCAAATATTCCAAATCATTCGTTTATTAACTACAATTAGCATAATTCAGAATTCCAGATAAGGAGTTTGTTCGATTACCCAAAATGAAATTATATCCTCACCATCCCCAACCTTTCTTCCCTATTCACCAACCTCTTACTTACAAATACAAAACGTACTCCTTTTTTGTATGTAATATATGGTTTTCATTCGAGTTAATCCCTTCTTGTTTACACAATGTTATATTGACTCATCAATCGTGCACATATTTTAATAACACATCTACTTTCATGATTAAAGATTATGAAACATGTGTTATAACACACCTTTTAACAAAGTTGACATACTAGATTACAATGAATTTGATTTACAGATACACGGTAGTTTATGAGATTATGTTGAAATTTTCTATGATTTCTTTTATATCATCTGTAAAATTTTGGAACGACAGGCACTGGTATTCCCAACTAGCTATAATATGTGGCAGATATTGAAAAGAAAGAAAAGAACTGACAATTTTATTGTTTCTAGATTTCAGAACCACTGTCTGTCAACGTGGGTAAAGGCAATGTTGAAATAAAAGGATCATCAACTTGAGCCTAGCTTGTACTTGTAATTCTATGATTTCATTTTAATTGCAGTATTTCTGCAACATTTTGTTTTGAGCATGTACCATATGAAGCTACCGTAATCAAAAAGGAAAGGCTTTCGCCTTTCTTCGAATGGACAATAAGAAACCATTGGTGATAATTGAGTTCAATCAGGAAGTACCGACAACATTAATGAATGTGAGTCTAATATTCCAATATGATGTGTTCCTATTTCGCCTTAACTAAGAATTTTAGGTAGAAAAAATATTCCCATTTCGCCTAACTGGCTTTTCTTGACTGCCGTTAAGGCGAAATGGGAACTTTTAAAACAAACGCTATGTACGTAAATTGTAGTACTTCAAGCAACCGAGACTTAAGCGCAATAAATCCATGTGAGACAGACGGACTGGTACATAGATGGACGGAGTGGAAACTATAGCATCAGGCTCTGTCAGAAGGGGAATAGTAAAACTTTCATGGAGTAATTAATATTGCCAGAGCACTCGATCGTCAAAATTGGGTCGAAATTCAGATGACTTTACCATCTACGTGTTTTGAATTAGGGAATGACTAGTTTCTGACGTTATGTTTCCAGACGGTAAATGCTGATTTTACGATGGTAAGCTGAGTTTTTTTTCTGGCGACGCGTTAGCGGATCCAGAAAAACGGATGTTTGCACCGTAAAATCAGCATTTGCCGTCCGCAAACATGACGTCAGTATTTATTTATTCCCATTCTAATGCAATCTATATTTTTGTGAATATAAGGCGAATGGTGACGTTAGCAACGTCAAAGCTTAGTATGTTCTCGTTTTACAGCCATAACTAAGGAGCAGACAACCGATGAAAATCGACGTTAGAGCGACGTTATATTAGAATAAAAAAAACCCCATCATACTCAGTTAGTTGCTCACTAACAAATCATAAAATCACAGAGCATTACACTAAAAAAGATTCAATATTTATGTTTGGGGAAGGGGACTTACATGTACATGTCTATTTTTATTCCTGGCAATGTGAAAGAGGGGTGTTTCGGTGTACAACGGGATGGATGAATAAAAATCGGGGAAAGTTTTAAATTGATAAATTCATTTTTCCAATTCCGAGGAAGGGTGCATCTCGATCATTTCATAAGAATCTTGGCGATGATTTTAACTCATTGTCATAATTCAATACACGATACACAGCTACATTGAGAAATTTGAAAACAAAATGCAATTAAAAAACATGGGCGACCTTATGACTGGCGTATTTTTGTGATGCACTATAATTGTATTGGGGGCGTTAAGTTTGCCTTTCTGGAGGCACTCTCGAAATCCCATGCTTTGGATGGTCTGTCTTCTCGCATTCCATGTGTTGCGAAGAATGTTGGAAGCTGAATGGCTACATCTAGTGTCTGCGGCCTATCGAATCGCGGAGTTTGGTTATCTCATCTATGTATATGGGTGAAATAATAGACGGTATATCCACTCTGACTCTGGATCGGATCTTCTTGGTTACTTTCATCGTTTTGACTGTTTCTTTATTCTTTAATTTTCATATGAATATGTAAGGGTTTAAATATGCAAATTGATTTTTCATTTTTCAAACCAAAATTGGAGAAGAGATGTGAAAAAATCCACTTTTGTGCAGAAAAGATAAGAAAATTTTCAAAAAGGTAAGTAATGTGTTGAATTAATGACTAAATTGATGCCAATTTAGATTTAATTAAAATATAATTGCACCACCCTGGTACCCATTTCACCTTACTGAAATTCCCATTTCGCCTTAGTTCTTTTATAAACATAAAACCTTTCACAGTTAAGGCGAAATGGGAACTTTCAATTGAAAGTTCTTTTTATGAGTGGAATTATCATGCATTAAGAATCTTTTACAGACTGCTATAAAACAATTCGCGATCTAATATAAACATATTTTTGAGGAATCACCTTACAAATATTGTTGCCTGTATGTACTTGTAATCCGAATCTCTATGAAATATTATCTACGAAGAAGTTGGTACACGTCTAATATAACTCATCACAGTATTATATTAAAAATATCAGAGGGCTACTGAAACCTCAATTCACGTCAAAAGAAAACAATAACTGAATACGTTTAGTTCTTTAGATTTCCATTGATCCCATTTTAATGACCAAAAATAAAATAATACAAAGACATTCTCTCAAAATGAATTTGGATTTCAAGTCTACGTAAGCCATCTTGCAATATCTGTTGGTATTTCACGACCATTAGCTGTCACAAGACTTGTATTTCCTCTACTTGGATTTCTGGAATTCCCCGTGTTTATTAGCATTCGAACCTCGCAATGGGATCAAGTTTCGATTGGAATTGCCATTAGGTATTCTAAATACTTCTCTGGTGAATGATCTTCTTGCCGAGCCTCTCGGGAAGCTAGCTGTTTCTACGATAGTCCACTTGTATGTCCGGACTTAGTGTCAAATGCTTTGAGATGCAGCGTCTGAAGAAGACGAACGACTTGCCTTGCACCTCGCCCCATCTGTCCATGATGCTGTAAGATCTAGAGTTATCTACCTTTATACTATCAACATCAGTGTTTCCTTCCACCACGTACATAGACCTGATTGTTGCAAACGGTCGTCTTCAATGTGTCCATAGCAAAGTTTATATCGGACACAATGGCTGTCGACTCGCTGTACGTACTGTCCAGCTTCAGATTTAAGGATCCACCATCTTTATAGTAAAGTTTCATCATCCAGCTTTCAGGGTCAATGTATACCTCGTTTATGTAGAGATATGGACGGATGGAGTTGGATAAAGTTTGCCCTAAAATAACTGATGTTCCAAATGGAATCCAGTCAAGACCTTCGGGAGCTACTGGCAACAAACGTATGTTTCCATCATGATACATTACAAATACCTGGGCATAACCATCGTTCCAGGGAATAGGTCTGTAGAATCTCATATAAGATACATTTTCAGTGATCTTTCCGTTAGAGAGCCTAATTTTCATGGAGTCAGGGAGCCAACCACCACATCCCTACGAAAACGGCCTCAATGACTACGTCATTACTGCTGTAAATCGTTTCCGTCCTCTCGGGAAGCATCGGACGCTTGACCAAACGAACGTTATCGACTTCAAGGTTTATTCGAACATCTGAGTCTATTGAAAAGACAATGTAGTTGTCCTGATTTTCAGTCCACGTAAAATCCGGGATTTCCCATGTGTGCTTCAGTACATTTCCATTATATGTTTTTCTTTCTATTTCAACTATTCTCCCCGAATCTCCTCTGTATCGTATGGCCACGTCAACTTTGCTTGGCAAAGATTTAAACTCGAGGTGGAGCTTTGATCCAATCTTAGAATCGATGCTACCTTTACTTTGTCCTTCTAGTCGAAATTACCGCCACTAGAACCACTGAATTTCCCATCATGCCATTCCCTGGAGATATCGTGAGAAAAACATTTTTTCCCGTCATCTGATCGGTCCTTTCCGAGATCCGGAAGTTTCCAAACCGCCATAATTCTGGCGACAAATGAGGACAATGTGTCAGATTGAAATCTCGTCTGTTCGAAAATGACTTGTATTTTGGTAAAGAAGAAGTAATAGTGAACTTTCGAACATTTGGGTGATAAAGCGGAACGTCCACATTGTCAATTTCTGCGCATTTTGTTGGCTTTGACTCCTGTCTCATTGTAGCAGAAGTCGTAAACATTGTCAGTTCCGGTTGTTTTAGCGGGAAATGAGCCGTTGGTATGCAAATTGTTTCGCAAGTAAGAATTTCTGAGTGTCATCCATTGATCTGTTATATTGAATTCGATAAAATCCAATGCAAGAGGAGATGATTTGTCGGAAATGTTTATCTTCAAAACATGCCACCCAGGATCAAAGTCGTAACTGTTTGGAAATTCACCGGTATCCTGGAAATTTTCAAAGCCCTTTCCAGGTGGTGCATAATAGGTTCCCATCCATTTTCCATGATCAAGAATAACAGTAAACAACGCGCTCCTGTTTCCATGAGAAAACCGTAGGTTAGTGAGTTTAACTGATGTTGTCGTTCGCATGCAGAAATTAATTGAAAATGTTTCCCAGTTTTTGACTATCACCGTTTTCCCATGTGACGACGTTTTCATGTTCCTGATTTCATGATTCTGTGCGGCACGTGGATTATTGGCGTGCAATACAAACATTTTCGCACAGGCATAATGTACAACCAAAAGTGTACATAATATCAACATGCTGCCCTTCATTTGCTTTTGTATCGATATCACTGTATCTCCTTTTATATAATATCCGCTATGCGTAACAATCATAATGCATGGTGAAATGAATGCATTTATCAATATGATAATATGAAAATCGTATTTTACATCATGCTCCATAATTGATTAAAATCTTGAATTTTTTCACAGGGATTGAGGGCTTCCTGAAAACACATTTCGTTCACCTTACTTTTCTGAATCAGTAAGAATTACGTTAATTACCTCTGTCTTTTTTTAAATATATGTATATATAAACTGTTTATATTGTATTATAATCACGCACATATTATGAATATTGATACCAAACATTAACATTTTAGATTTTTACAACACAATAAGAAAGAAACCATGAACACTTTTTTGAAATTTTTAACTTTTTGAACTTGTGAACAATTTTGCATAAAAACTATTTCAAAATTCAAATTTCGAGTTCTGTAATAATGCAGCGAGGATTGAAATTGCCTTTATAAAGAAAGACCACAGTATTTATGCTAAAATCCAGGAAATAAATCAGACGAAGACGTAAAAGTTTTAACACATTTTTTTCAATTACTTTCGTACGTTTTGTTAAATACATTACGTTAGTTATTTGATGGAATTAATGCAAAATACGCAAAAGAAGGATTTTTCCTCGCTTGTTTAAATAATTTGTCATTATGAGTACAAGTTTGTTTTTTTATTTCCGTTTTCATGTTAAAGACAAAGGAGGGGATCTCCTACAACACCAGGTTGCAGCACCCACAGCAAAACCCCAAAACACCCAATGCAAAAACACAAAGCAGACAAGCACAGAAAGAGACGCATAAGGGACAAGAAACGTCAACGCACAACACAGAAACATCAAACACAAAGGACTACACATAAACCAACGAGACCAATGGGCAACCGCTGCCGACTTAGGACGGCCACCTGCCACGGAAACAGCAGAAGGTGTGGTTATCCTGGATTATGTGCGCACAACCCTCCCACTTTTCCGATTACCCAGAGGTCTCGAAGAACGTAAAATTGTGGTGTAAAACAACCTCCTCACTGTCAGATGACCACACACAAACAAGACCGCAAAACACAGGGCCCAAGCAACACAGATGAATATGTAAAAGGATATCAAAAGAGGGCGTACGTAATACAGTCCGTGCTCTGCAGGCTGTTGCGACCTCATGTGTGTTATCACCCGAGGAGTCCAACTGACAATCAGAGAGGACAGGTGGTCGGGGCCCTGTCTTCTCTAAAGAGGTTTGGACAGGGCCCGTCATGGAGTTACGTCGTAACAGTCAGTGAGAGTGCAATCTTTAAGAATGCGCTGGTACAAGACTGTAGATTGGTCAAGTCCGTCTGGTGACCTTAGGATCATATCCACGGTATAAAAGGCGTTTAATTATTCTGACGCATTTTCGATAGTGATGTTGTCTATCTTTGATCCTTCATATCTTGTTAATTATTTCATCATAAAATGTAGGTTGTGAAATACCCAAAGTAATATACTCTGTTGCCTGTATTGGTCCGAATTTTAGAAGAAGTTGACAATATTTTTTTGTAAAATTTCAAGAAAGTCTTTACTAGTTTGTGAAAGCGAAAACCTTGTCCCAAAAGTTTCTTGGTTCTATGTAAATTTCTACTATGAAAACATCAGTACATGCTCTAGCATACCGGATGAGCTGTGAAATATAGATACCATAGGACGGTAATCTAGGAACATCACCATCAAGTCAGGGGAAATTTACTATGTTAAATCCAAAATCATCTCTTTTGTCATACACACTTGTATGGATCTCTCCATTAACAATTTTGATATTTAGGTCCCAAAAATGGTGTTTCTGTGTTTGAAAAGTTTGCCTTGTTTAGAATCAATCCTTGTGGGTAAATAACATTTTTTATACTTTTCAAAAACAGGATTTTCGAAAGTAAGAATATCATCCAGGTAACTAGAAGTACAAATGTAACATTTCACATCATCATTTTTTCTTTGCATTTGAAGATTTTGGATAAATTCCTTTTCTTACGTGTATAAAAATAAATCTGCAACAAGAGGTGCACAATTAGTACCCATAGGAATCCCTACAACCTGCTTGTAGAGTTTCTCACCAAATCTTACATAAGTATTGTCCAAAAGGAAGGACAAGGCAATACACAGGTCACCACATGTCCATGATCTGTATGATTTGTAATCTGTGGCGGAAAAGAAACCCTTCGATTCAGATGTACAGATATAAGTTTTCCCCTCTCGATTAAAACACCATTTAATGAGTTTGGACAGTCGATCATTTATTTTGTCGTGAGGAAGCGTGGTGTACAAGTCGTATGAAGATATCATATTTGCTTCAAAATTTCTTGATTTCATTTTGTCAATCACACCCCCTGAATGTTTAAAAGACCAAAAGAAGTTTACACCCTTCCTGTTCATGACAGTTTCACAGTATTTTGTCACGTGTTCCTTTATAGCCGTGAGTGTAAACGTCTTCAAATTGAATAGCATCATTAAAGAACAAATAAATTGGCAACGTGGACCAGACATGCACGTTTCGGGTACTTAACCCTCATCAGTGATCCTTAATCCTAAATCTAAACAATGTAATATGCCAAAAAGTATGAAAGTTACTATGTCGAAAAAGGGTACCGAAAGACGTAGCAGGATGGGTGGGATATGATGCGTGCTGACGTCAGATTTCTAGACAAAATTGTAGTTGAGCAGTTGCTTGATCATAATTTCTTATAATCTGGACTTCAGACTACAATTTCTTATTCGTTTTTCCAACACTTAGCACTGTTTAGTGCCGACAACGTAACGTAACGGAGCGCTCATCGTGATGCTCACTTTAGGTAATGCTCGGCGATAATCTCAGTCAATGAGAAAAAATGGATGTTTTAGAATCCTATCTGTAGGCTTCTTCTATATATTATTCTATCAAAATTGATTCTGTGGCATCTACACGTATCTATCTATTCGTGTATTGTACAATATTTAAAAAAAGAAGCAAGTTTGGTGGAGCAACGAAACGGAGGATCTCTTAATCTCTTGGTAAGTATGCTTTGAAATGATTTATCCAAAGTTATTTGTGGCACATTTCTAGTTTCCAAAATTTTCTGCTATCAGAATTTCTTCAAATTTCTAAAACGTGGGTCCTGTAGCATCATATCCCAACCATCCTGCTCCGTTTTTGTTGCATTTTTGGACATACTTTGGTCATATTACATACTTTAGATAGAGGAATACTGACGAGGGTTGAGTATCCGAAACGTGCATTTCTGGTCCATGCTGCAAATACATATGTCTGTAAATGATGCTATTGAATTTGAAGACGTGCAACATTCATTTTACTAAGTGCTAGAAGGGGGGGGGGTGTTCGGGATGATTCGAAAGGTAGTAAACGCACTCCCTGTCTTCCGCAATGATCTCCTGCACATGTTCTCTTCAATGAATGTTTTTCATTTAAATATCGCAGATTAGTAAAATCAAAACGTAATAATTCCCTTTTCACCAAAGCAGTATAATGGGAAGTGTGTTTATGGATTCCTTCGGATCCATTTATTTAACGACGTACATGTTCTTTGGTCCTTTTGATGATTTGACAGTCGGTCGTCATGCTCACTTATTACAACCTACTTATCAAAAGGCCATGCGATATAAATTCTAGCTAAATCATTATAACACATAACTTTTGTAACTTTCAAGATGTAATACCCGTTTTTTATATTTGAGGTAAGTTGGTCAGTAACACCACATCGTCAACTTGCACTATATATATAATTATTATTTTGAATTTATTTTTTGATGCAAAATAAAAACCCAAATTTGAAGTATTTACTTACTCAATTCAATCGCAATCAAATTATTCGGCTCCGCAAAGTTATCATGGCGTGAAATTATATAGGACAAACTGAATTACCGGAACTTGTGAAGAAGACGCGCGACGCGCTTTCATAATTTTTCGCGGAAAAATATTGCAACGTCATAATTCAGTATGTCGTCAAATAAATCCCCTTGATGACGTAAACTATATCAGTATATGCCAAAGGTATAACGATGTGGTGATAGAAGCGTTTTTTAGATGTAAACAAGAATATATATTGCTTGTCATTCGAAATGCATTTCTCTTTAATCTAGAGGTATATCCGACCATTAGTTCAATAAGTTTTCAGATCTGTTTTCTTTACGACATCGATACAGTTTACGTATGATTTGTCTACGCTCATACCCTCTTAAATGAAATATATGACCAAAATACCATTGGAGAATTATTGTTAAGATGTTAACCTCTTTTAATTTGTTGATATTTTTTTATAAAATGACAAGTTTTCGAAATAGCAAAATAATATACATGATATCAAATTGATAAAGGGCCAAAACAATGCTTCTTTCAGGTGACTTAGTTGGAAAGGAGTAATTATTACACTGAAAACCTCCAGTCACGGGTTTAACTGCTCCATATTTCAAAAGGAAATACGTGTTTATGATTATGATACGAAAGCATTAAAGTATAAAAGAAAAAGAAGAGCTTTGTTCCATCTCTGCTTCTATAGGTAATAATATGATATATTAAAACAATTCTTTGTATATTTTCTATTACTTCTTTTAAATAGATCGATTTCGATAATTTATCATTATTTCACCTACATACATGTAGAAAAAAGATGAATTGAAGGCAAAAATGACCCATATAACCAAAAGGCCGAACAATATGACGGATCGACAGCTTGCAGACATCTGAATGTTACATGTAGTCATATTGTATTTTCCATAATTTATACAGACTGAATTGTATTTGCAATGAAACAGAGCAGTTATTGCTGACTAAATATTCGATTCTTATATCTTAGTTCAAGAGTCGTCTCTTTTGTGTTTATTAAATACAACCAACAACGCAATCAATGTATACCAAGACTCTGTCACAGCAGAAATCGATTGTTATAACAATGTCCATGAAAACTTGTCAAATTTTATAGGACATTTAGTCCTATGAAGCATTGGGCTGAAACATTTCATAGGACTGAAATTATCTATGTCTTATCATTACACATTTATAAGATCTTGGAGTATACAAAGCATCAGAACCTGCTACGGACAATCCATTTTAGACAGAAATGGAACAAATGGGACCATTCAAAAATTTGTAGGATAAGTTACTTTAAAGGAAAGAACATATCTAATATGCAATTTTCATGTATGTTATTAACACATTTAACAGCTGAAACCGCTGAAATCATATGCTGTATAATCCATCAAATATCATATTTTTTATTTCTCATGTTGTGGGATATGTGCGCCATCTTTCATGGATTCCCGAATGAAGGACGACCTACGAAATTCCAGCAAAGTGGCGTCTATCCAGTTCCTTAATTTCGCCACAACAGTGAGCACCGTGGGATAGTTACGACACAATATGGACCCCCATGAGGTAATGCCGTCTTGCATACCAATGAGGAACCAATGTCAACCAATAAAAAGAAGAAAACTATCATGTTATATCTACAAATTTATAGAGTCTTTGTTTCATTGCTCTTTGTGTAATTATTTTTTTTCGAAGTTTCAATTGATTTGCTAATGGTTATTGACGTTATTGTTTTAACATGTTTAAAACAGAATTTATTTAAAAATCAGTTACCTATTAGGGCACGCAAAAAGGAAAATCTAGAAAAGATCTAATAAATCCATTTCTATTTGAATTCCTAGCTTAAGTACTATATTATTTTACGTCATTTATATAGAATGGATAATCTATTTTCATTGAAATAAAATGAAATAAAATCTTATTTGAAAATCGTCCCTTCCTTAAAGTCAAATTTGCAAATAAAATGATCGTTGCTTTGCGTTTAAGCAACATTATAAATAACAGTTCTGTCAAGTATAACATCCCTTATTTCTATTACCAAGAGTCGCCTTGCACTTCATATACATATACACAATCCGTTAATTCCAAAATATCTAATTATAAGCAAAATTTGAAATGTGTAGATGTCGCGACCTTTCACAAAACCCCATACAATACACATGTTCAGCCTCTGCTATTGAAATCAATGTTACAAAAGTCTACAACAGTGCGACTAGGGGATTCCCAAAAAAGTAGCATAAATATTTAATGAATTTAATTTTTCAAGAAAACCTGACTGATTTATATGTTTTTGAAAAAGGTCTTTCCGAGACATTCATTTTAAGATTTATTTCAATCAAATCGGACTTGAAACAAAAAAGTTATTAGCAAAATGAATTTTGATGACAATCAAAATTTATTTGTGTGTGAATTAAGTTCTAAGCATTGTATTGGAGTATTGTAGTCGTGTTTGGTATCAAATGAATCAGAATGAAGTCCTGCAGATGGAAATGAATAGAAAATGCAAAAATCAAATAAAAAAAAATTTATATTTTACAGTTGAGTTTGTCGGCACATCAAAGGTTTACCGATCGTTGCCGAATATCAATATACCATTGGCATATCATAAGTTATCGGCAAATAACGTAATTTGAAGACATTTAACATTTGAACCTCTTGATGAGTGTCACTGCTGGTGGACCAGGAGTCCCCGAGGGCATATGTAGCCAAGTTCGATCAACTTCTGTTGATCGTCTCTCTCTTCAACACATTCGAAAATTTCTGTTACCAAATTTCTTGAAATTTCTAAAACGTGGATCCTGTAGCATCATATACCACCCTTTCTGCTTCGTCCTTCGGAACATTTTTTGGACATCATAATTTTCATACTCTTTGGCCATATAACATTGTTTAGATTAAGGATCACTGACGAGGGTTAAGTACCCGAAACGTGCATGTCTGGTCCATATTGCAAATTCATCTGTTCTTAAATGATGCTATTGAATTTGAAGACGTTAACATTTGAGCGGAAGTAGGCAGTTATGGGTTTATTACAACAAGGAACACTCTTATTCCAGCAAAAAGTATACCGAAGACAATATCATCCGGATGCTTGAGTTTTTGATTGACAACTTATTTTGGTGTTTGGAGGAACCAATACAAATGGTTGGAATCTCAATGGGTACCAATTGCGCCCTACTGCTTGCGGACGTATTTTTGTATTCATGCGAAGCTTTCTTCATGTAGATCTTGCCTTCATCCAGACCTTGACCAATCTACAGTCTTGTACCAGCGAATTCTCAAGACGTGTACTCTGACTGACTGTGACGACGGAACTCCAAGACGGACCCTGTCCAAACCTCCTTAGAGAAGACAGGACCCCAACCACCTGTCTTCTTTGAATGTCAGTCGGACTCTTACGGTGATAACAGAGCACGGACTTACGTATTACGTATGCCCTCTTTTTATATGCATTAACATAACAATCTGTGTTGCTTGGGTCCATGCGTTTTGCGGTCTTGTTTGTGTGTGGTCATCTAACAGAGAGGAAGTTGTTTACACCAGAACTGTGCGTTCTTCAAGATCTCTGGGTATTCGGAAAAGTGGGAGGGTTGTCCGCACGTAATCTAGGATAACCACACCATATGTTACTTGCGTGGGAGATGACAGTCCGAAGTCGGCACTGGTTGCCCATTCGTCTCGGTTGTCTTTATGTGGTATTTTGTGAATAATGTATTTATGTCGTATGTCTCTTTTTCGTCTCTTGTTGTGCTCGTCTTCTCTTTTTTTTCGCATCGGGTGTTTTGGTGTTTTGTTGTTGGTACTGCAACCAGGTCTGGTTTGAGATCCCCTCCCGTCTTGCAGTGGAATGGGCGAAAGCACCTCGCATTTAACTTCAATTTAACTTTCAGATTTATAGATGACGTGTTGTGCATCATTAATCCGAACTTTAAGAATTATCTTCATGAAATATATGCTCATGAACTAGAGATCAAGGAAACAATCGAGAGCGACAGATCCTCTACTTCTATCTTTCGACGCAAACGGCCATTTGAACACCTCACTGTATGACAAGCGTGCTGATTTCAGCATCCACATAACTATAAACTTCCCTTTCATGAGTAGCAACAGTCCGTTTTCTCCTGCTTATGACGTTTTTGTTTCTCAGCTGATAAGGTACGCCAGGGCATGTTCCAAATATGAAAGTTTCATCGTTACAGCCAGACGACTTGCAAGTAAGCTACTTGTTCAGGGTTATGTTACACAACGGCTGAAATCATCTTTGAGGAAATGCTTCGGTCACAAAGGGGGTATAATAAAAGAATATCAGATCCCCATTTCCAGAATGATCAGTGACATTTTGGATTGCGATTGAATGGCTGTCATCATCACCAAACATTACATATTTACCTGGTTTGTAAATCAATATGTAAAATGGAAATAATCACCAAATTTGACAAGTTTTCGGGAAACTGTTGCAGTTGCAATGCAATGGGAGACGCTGACTCTCCTCGGGAACCTGGTTTCACATAGGAATGTTCGGAATCGAGGTTCGCAACCGTTCCAATGGAAATTCTACTGGTTTTGCCTTGCATTCTGGACTTTGAGACTAAATAACTGATAGGTGCTTCTTCGATGTTTATTAAATCATGATATTGATTTCAACGACACTCCATCTTACAGTCATGTCTGGCGCATCTAATTCGAATCTTTTATGTCCAGAAATCTGCTCTTTGACAGCAGACACAAAACTTCTTTTCTATTCTCGTATCATACTTTAGCAATAGTTAGTACTTGCCTCGCAAGCTGCAACTGTTTTATAGAAAGCGCAGATATTGGTATTCTCACCAGCAATAACAATAGAGCACAAAATTGAGCATCGACAGGACCCCTAGCAAGCTAGAAGTGGGACCAGGTGCCCGGGAGGAGTAAGCATCCCCTGTTTGGCTAGCCGCACCCGCCGTCGATGTTCATGGACGAAAACGAAAAAAATTAACCACTTGGCGAGTGTCACTGCTGGTGGACCAGGAGTCCCCGAGGGCACATGTAGCCAAGTGCGATCAATTTCGGTCAACGATCAACCGAAATTTCTTGAACTTTCTAAAACGTGGGTCCTGTAGCATCCTATCCCATCCATCCTGCTACGTCTTTCGGTATGTTTTTTCGACATAGTAACTTTCATACTTTTTTGGCATATTACATTATTTAGATTTGAGAATCACCCAAGAAGGTTAAGTACCCGAAACGTGCATGTCTGGTTCATGTTGCCAATTTGTCTGTCTTAAGGTGGTAGTCTCACCATAACCCCTAAATTCAATTTTCTTCATAATTGCAGTATTAATTAACTATGATGTCATGCATCTTTTGCTAAAGTTTGAGAGAAATCGAAGTTCCGAAAATTGTCACATTTACATAGCTTATAAAAAAACGTATCATTCAATTTCAATAAAAAACTAATGGAAAAGAGATTAATTATTTATCTTAAATCTGTGAAACTTTCAGGGAAATCGAACCTATTTTTACCGAGTAAGCGCCATTTGGGTTACCCCTACCCCCCCCCCCCCCTTTTTTACGTCGCAATATGTTACGTCGAGGTTAAGCATAGCGTTGTATGTCTTGTTGGCAAATTTATTATCAACTTGCTTACGCGAAATTGTAAAATTTATTTAAATAAATAATAATAATTAAATAACAGTTATCATTATTTCAGAATTAAGACGTCATCATGCATTTGACTTAGTTGATATTACGATTAAACACGGGAAGCAACCAAACAAAAAGTAAAATAAAAAAAAAGGGAAAAATTGGATGGACTGTCCAATGCGTGGGTATAGATGGATTTGAGTTGTTTAGAACCGAAACCACCCCCTCTCCCACCTCCTTTTTTATTTTCCCGATCTTTTTAAATAAAAACTAATTGTTCCAGATTGCCGAGCCGAACACCTTTCCCCATTTCTACGATACATTTTTGTTTCTTCTATATTATCTTCTATTTACTAAAATGGTAAATGTACTCTATTTACACTAATCACGCTCAAATAAAATCGAAGTAATCCTGGTCATAATTATCAGATAACATCAGATTTCTTTCGACATCCCCTCCTTTCGTTTACGTTAGGTCAAAGGATTAGTGTAGATACTGAAAATATTAAACGAATAAAGAAACGTATAAATCTCGGAAACATATTCAATCTATAAGTAATGCTCAATTTCAGGAAATAAAACAGAGAAAATGAAATGCTTACTTATGAAAATAGATAATGATATATAGAGAAACCATAAAAAAAATTCCCATTTACCTCCGTGCACCGCGCGGGAAATTCCCCAGTCATGCAGATGCTTGTCGTGAAAACAAACGATGGTAACGTTACACCAGACAACAAACGTTCGTGAGATCAATTTTGAGTTACGTCCCTTACCCTGAGACTACCATCTTAAATGATGCTATTCAATTTGAAGACGTTTACATCTAAAATACATGCACTGTCGGAGGCCATGTCTATATGGAAAGTGTCATGGCGACAATGTCAGAGACAAATATTAAAAACACTTACTGTTTAAGGATCCTCTACATTAGATATATCCTCATGATCAAGGAAACAACCGAGAGCGACAGATCCGCTTCGTACTTGGATATACTTTTACCTTTCGACGCAAACGGCCATTTGAACACTTCACTGTATGAAAAGCAAAGCATTATGATTTCAGCTTCCACATAACGAAGAAGGGAGGGGATCTCCGTTGCAGCACCTACAGCAAAACACCACAATCCGATGCGAAAACACAAAGACGAGCACACTAAGAAACGAGAAAGAGACATACGACATATAAATATCAATAAAAAAAGACTACACATAATAAACCGACGAGACCAATGAGTAACCGCTGCTGACTTTGAATTCCATATAAAGTGTCCAGTATAATGTTAACAGTGTTGAATTCATCCAGTCATACTCTCGTCCAATTTAGATAGCAGACTAATTCGTCCAGTTCATATTTTGTTATTTCCTGCATTATGTTAAGAAATCCTATATCTAAATTTAATCGACCTCATGGCTATGGACGAAAAGGGCGAACAGGGGGGGAATAAAAGTATTTCACAGACTACAATAAAACAATGCTCATGTAGATCGATCACCTTTTACTAGGATGGTTGGATATATGTACTTGTAATCCGGGTTTCTATGTAATAAAATATGATCTAGGCAAACGTTATTTGGACATTATGCTGTCCTATGACACTGATGGTCACATGAACACCTCACTCTATGATAAACGTCACGACTTCAGTTTCAGCATCACAAACTTCCCTTTTCTGAGTAGCAGCATTCCTCCCTTTCCTGAGTAGCAACATCCCTTCATCGCCTGCTTAGGGCGTGTTCATATCCCAATTGATACGATATGCCAGAGCAAGTAGCAAATATACATCTTTTTGTTCTGAGAGCTAGGCGTCATTCAGATCAGCTTTTCAGTCAGGGATACGTTTGTGATCGACTAACAACGTTACTGAGGAAGTTCTACGGTTGATACGGGGAACTCGTAATACACTATGATGTCTCACTCTCCAGAATAGTGAATGATATTCTGTCTTAGACCATTTGAACCATCCAACCACAGACTATACATGTACTTATATCTTCCGAAATGGAAGTAACCAGATGTGATATTTCTGCCGAATTAAAGAGACGGGTGTTGCATGCAAGCAGGAGGTACTGACTCTTCCTGGGCACCTGGTCTCACTCCTAATTGGGAGTTAGCTTCTTTTCATGTGGTAGATTTTTTGTTTGTTTGCTTTGGTTCCTGTTTTATCCTGATTTCGTATGCCTTTGGTCTGTGATTTCTTGAATTATCAATTTTGTACTGTGTATTGGGATATGGTCATTGTCCATATTTGTCATTAGTACATGCACATAAATTCGATTTAACGATTGTGACCTTTCTACCGAATTGAGGGGGCGGGTGTTGCATGTAAGCAGGAGATGCTCACTCTTCCTGGCACCTGATCTCACTCCTTCGCAGGGAGTTCACTTCATTTCATATGGTGCATTTTTATTTCTTTTCCTTTGCCTTAGTTCTGGTTATATCCTGGTTTTGTATACCCTTGGTTAGATGATTTTTTCGATTAACGATTGTGTACTTCTTGATAGGATTATGTTTTTTTTTCATATTTGTCACCGTTAAGAGGTCTAACTCGATTCAGCAGTATAATGAATAAAGTTTCAGGGAGCTACTGAAACTTTATAAAAGCAACATTAATTCACGCTATAAAATACAATACAGATCTTCCTGGTTCTTTAGTTTTTTGGATTTCCATTGATCCCAATTTAATGACAAAAAGAAAATAACCACACAGACAATCTGATATCAAAATGACTTGACGATATGGATTTGAAGACTACCTAAGCCACCTCGCAATATCTCTTGGTATTTCTCGACCATTAACTGTCACGAGATTTGTGGTTCCTCTACTTGGATTTCTAGAATTTCCGCGTCTGTTAGAATTCGAACCTCGCAATTGAATCAAATTACGATTTAAATTGCCATTGGGTATTCTAAAAACTTCTCTGGTGAAGGACCTTCTTGCCGAGCCTCTAGGAGAATTGGCTGTTTCTACTATATCTACTTGTATGTCCGGACTTAGTGTCAGATGCTTGGAGATACAGCGTCTAAAGAAGACGAACGACTTCCCTTGCACCTCTCCCCATCTGTCCATGATGCTGTAAGATCTAGAGTTATCTACCTTTATACTATCAACATCAGTGTTTCCTTCCACCACGTACATGGACCTGATAGTTGCAAACGGTCGTGTGAACGTGTCCATAGCAAAGTTTATATCGGACACAATGGCCGTAGTCTCGCTGTACGTGCTGTCCAGCTTCAGCATTAAGGAACCACCATCTTTATAATGAAGCTTCATCTCCCAGCTTTCAGGATCAATGTATACCTCGTTTATGTAGAGATACGGACGGATGGAGTTGGATAAAGTTTGACCTAAAATGACTGATGTTCCAAATGGAATCCAGTCAAGACCTTCGGGAGCTACTGGCAACAAACGTATATTTCCATCATGATACATTACAAATACCTGGGCATAACCATCATTCCATGGGATCGGTCTGTAGAATCGCATATAAGCGACATTTTCCGTGACTTTTCCGTTAGATAGCCTCACTTTCATGGAGTCGGGAGCCAACCACCACATCTCAACGAAAACAGCCTCGATGACTACGTCGTCACTGCTGTAAATGGTTTCAGTTCTCTCGGGAAGCATCGGACGCTTGACCAAACGAACGTTATCGACTTCAAAGTTTATTCGAACATCTGATTCTATTGAAAAGACAATGTAGTTGTCCTCATTTTCAGTCCACGTGAAATCCGGGATTTCCCATGTATGCTTCAGTACATTTCCATTATATGTTTTTCTTTCCATTTCAACTATTCTCCCCGAATCTCCTCTGTATCGCATGGCCACTTCAACTTTGCTTGGCAAAGATTTAAACTCGAGGTAAAGCTCTGATCCAATTTTAGAATCGATGCTACCTTTACTTTGTCCTTCTAGTCGAAATATTGCCACAAGAACCACTGAATTTCCCATCATGCCATTCCCTGGAGCTGTCATAAGAAAAACATTCTTTCCCGTCATCTGATCGGACCTTTCCGAGATCCGGAAGTTTCCAAACCGCCATAACTCTGGCGACAAGTGAGGACAGTTTGTAAGATTGAAATCTCGTCGGTTCGAAAATGACTTGTATTTTGGTAAGGAAGAAGTAATAGTGAACTTTCGAATATTTGGGTGATAAAGCGGAACGTCCACATTGTCAATTTCTGCACATTTTGTTGGCTTTGATTCCTGTCTCATCGTAGCAGAAGATGTGAACATTGTAAGTTCCGGTTGTTTTGATGGGAAATGAGCCGTGGGTATGCAAATTGTTTCGCAAGTAAGAATTTCTGGTGTCATCCATTGATCTGTTATATTGAATTCGATAAAATCCAATGCAAGGGGCGATGATTCGTCGGAAATGTTTATCTTCAAAACATGCCATCCAGAATCAAAGTCGTAATTGTTTGGAAATTCACCAGTATCCTGAAAATTTTCGAAGCCCTTTCCAGGCGGCGCATAATAAGTTCCCATCCATTTTCCATGATCAAGAATCACAGAAAACAAAGCGCTCCTATTTCCATGGGAAAACCGTAGGTTAGTGAGCTTAACTGACGTTGTCATTCGCATGCAGAAATTAATTGAAAATGTTTCCCAGTTTTTGACTATCACTGTTTTCCCACGTGACGACGTGTTTATGCTCCTGATTTCATGATTCTGTGCGGCACGTGGATTATTGGCATGCAATACAAACATTTTCGCACAGGCATAATGTACAACCAAAAGTGCGCATAGTGTCAAAATGCTGCCCTTCATTTGCATTTTTTTTCGATATCAATGCAACTCCTTCTATCTAATATCCACTCTGCTTAACAGTCATAATGCATAACTGAAAATGAAAGCATTTATCTACATGATCAAAATGCAAATCGTATTTAACATCTGCTCATGCTCAATAATTGATTGGAATAAAAACTATGTCCCAAAGCTTGCATTTTTTCACAGGGATTGAGGGCTATTTTTGTTCATAACTATTAACAGTTGCTCGTAAATTTCATGACAACACATTTTATTCGCCTTACTTTCCTTAAGTTAAAAAGACGAGTCAGTAAAAATTACGTTACTTACCTTTTGTTATTCTTTATATAAATAAACTGTTCATGTTGTATTTATAATCGCACTCAGATTATGAATATTGACATCAAACTTTAAAATTTTAGATTTTTTACTGACACAAAGAGAGAAATCATAAACACTTCTTGAAGTTTAAAGTAACACTTTTAAAATTTAACTTTTTGAACATATGAACAATTTTGCATAAAAACTATTTCAAAATTCGAATTTCGAGTTTTGTAAAAAAAAGCAGCGAGGATCAAGATTGCCTTTATAAAGAAAACCCACAGTATTTATGCTAAAATCAAGGACATAAATCAGACGAAGACGTAAACCTTTTACCACATTTTTTCAATTACTTTCGTACGTTTTGTTAAATACATTGCGTTGGTTATTTGATGGAATGAACATTAAATCCGCAAAAGAAGGGTTTTTCTCGCTTGTTCAAATAATTTGTCAATATGAATACAAGTTTGTTTTTTCCGTTTTCATGTTAAATAGATTCATCATCTTAAACCACGTATGAAAGGAAGTTCATTTGCATGACCAATAATCTTTAAAATGAATGAAAATATCTCTTTAACGCAGTATGTTTTAATGTTTTTAGATTAACCAAAAGAATTCTAAAACACCTTCGTCCGTCTTTTGGTCTTTTGGTAACTTTAAACGCGACAATTACAAGGTATAAACAATTATTCAAACTCTTACCATGAAATAATACGGAAGTCTTCAAGGTATAAACAATTATTCAAACTCTTACCATGAAATAATACGGAAGTCCTTCCGATTCTCTACCTTCTTGAAGAAAATTTCAATCCAATTTCAATGGACCAGACAGATGTTTTGCATAATAATCCTCATCAGTGGTACTTATTAAATGCCGCAGTGATTTTCTGACGCAGCCAAATGTATTTCAGTAGCTCCCTCTGATTTAATTGTTCGAATTTTAATTTGTGCATGTAATTTGCAGAGAGTGTGCGTCTTCCAAATTCTGTGTATAATCCATTAAGAAGCAAAGTAAAATCAAATCTATGACCAAAACAGCATTGCAGGGATAGTGCCAAGATGTTAACCTCTTTAACTTTGTTGATATTTTTGGATGAAATGGCAAGTTTTCGAAATAGCAAAATAATATACATGATGTCAAATTGATAAAGGGCCAAAACAAAACAAAACAGAGTTGGAAAGAAGTAATTATTACACTTAAAAACATCTAGTCATGGTTTAACTGCTCCACACTGCAAAAGGAAATAAGTGTTAATAATAAAAATACGGACGCATAAAGTATAAAAGAAAAAGAAGAGATTTGTTCCATCTTTGCAACTATAGGTAATAATATGATAGATTAAAACAATTCATTGTATATTTTTTTCTATAATTTCGGGGTTTTTTTTTTCGAAATAGATCAATTACGATCATATCGTTATTTAACCTACATATATGTAGAAAAAAAGATGAGTTTAAGACAAAAATGACCAATATAACCTAAAGGTCGAACGGATATGACGGATCGACTGCTTACAGACATTTGAATGTTACATGTCCTCAAGTCTTTTCAGGAATATTGTATTTTTCATAATTTATATTGACTGAATTGTATTTGCAATGAAACAGAGCAGTTATTGTTGTAATGGCTAAATTCGATTCGATTCTTCTATTTTAGTTCAAGAGTCGTCTCCTTTTTGTGTTTATTCAATGCAACCAACAACGCAATGTTCAGTAATCAGGTAGTACATGGAAGAGGAGTCTTTCATTAGATTAGTTTCTTTCTCGTTCCGAAGGTTTGTTGCAATATCCTGTTCTTGTAAGATTTAAAATTCATCATAATATATATGACAAAAACAAAAACAGCTTCAGTTGAAAATATTTCAATGATTTAATTTTTCATAGTCTGTCATATTCATTTTTACTTGCAATACGTAATGATGCTTTTTAGGAAAGAACACAATGAATATGCAATTTTCATGTATGTTACTGAACAGGCTCATACCGCTGAAATCATATCCTGTATAATCCATCAAATTTTCATACATTCTTCTCCTCTTGTTGTGGGATCTGTGCGCCATCTTTGATGGATTCCCGTATGAAGGACGATCTACGGAATTCCAACAAAGTGGTTTCTATCCAGTTCCTGAATTTTGCGACAGCAGTGAACACCGTGGGGTAGTTACGACACGATATCGACCCCCATGAGGTAATGCCGACTAGAGTGTAGCCTCGTCTCGTCTTGCATACCAATGGGGAACCACTGTCACCCTACAAAAAGAGGAAAACTATCCTGCTATATCTACAAATTTACAGAGTATTTTGTCACGTTTGAATGTCCTTGGTGTAATGGGGTTTTTTTTCAAAGAAAATAAGTTTCAATGAATTTGGTGATGGTCGTTATTGTTTTAATGAGTTAAAGAAGATCCTGACGATAATCTCAACAGCACTCACAATAGAGTACAAAATTAAGCATCGACGGACTCCTAGCAAGCTAGAGGTGGGACCAGGTGCCCGGGAGGAGTAAGCATCCCCTGTTGGCTAGCCGCACCCGCCGTCGATGTTTAAGCACGAAAATGAAAACAATATATAAACTTCATTTAACATTTAAAACAGAATCTACTAGTAATAGGGCACGCACAATGGAACAACTAGAAAAGATCTTATAGATCCATTTCTATTTGAATTCCTGACTAAAGTACTATATTTTCACATCATTTAGAATGGATAATCTATTTTCATTGAAATGAATGAAAATAAAATCTTATATGAATCATACTGATTTTTCCGACACTCCATCAAACATGCATGTTCGAATCGAATTCCAGAAGCATGCTCTATGACAGCAGACAAAAACTTCTATTGTTGTACACTTAGTTATTCTCGTATCATACTTTAGTAATAGTTGGTACTTGCCTCGCAAGCTGCAACTGTTTTATAGAAAGCGCACACATTGGTATCCTTTATAAGCCCATCCCAGTAACGTTTTGAGTTGCATTTCAGATTATTTATTATAGCTATTTCAGCTTCTTGTAATATTGGGGATAAGTTCTGGAAAGGACCTCCTGTAAGAAACATGATAAGATACGGAGAGTTTTAAGACATTTCAAAAGAAGAGATCACAAAAGTTTATGGCTTGAACAATAAAGACACATTTTCAAATAGAGTCTGGTATTCCTTCTGAAATAAAAATGGACAACAATGAATTTTATACCTGACACTTCACCTTAAATCAAGCAGTATGAAAGAGGATTCGTCACTAAATATGCATATGAATGGGGCACATTTGAAAGATTTAACAGTACGTGATCAACCCTAATGCTTTAGATCCAGTAACAAAGAAAAAGCAATGATGCCTTTTCACTTACAGAACATATTTTCTGAAGATGAATCTTAGTCAATTTCTACGGAAAAGGAAGTATTTATAGTGGATAGCTAGAAGAAGCTACTAATCGTGGTATAGGAATAAAAAAATGGTGTTTAACAATGGTGTTTAACAATGGTGTTTGTTGGCAAGATGTATGTATATATAATGAATGTTGTGAAGTATTCAATGTCAGACGGCGACATATCTAAAAAAAAAAAAAGAAAAAGAAAAAGAAACTGTTGTTTTAAATCGGAAGTTTTGTCGCTTTGTTTTTCAAGAATGTTTCCCAAATTTTCAGCATCTGTCTATTTAATATGCATTCATATTTGTTTGTAATTCATGTTTTCCAGATATTTCAATAAGGTTGGTTGTGTACTCATTTTTATATTGTTAGATTATTTATGTATAAAATAGATAAAAATAGAATCTTACCTGATATAGGACAAGGCTCTTTGTCTAAGTAATCTAGAATTTCAAAGTATAAAGCAACAGTTATATCGATGAAACGTCACTCTTTCACCATGTGAAATCCAACAAAAGGTATATTTTCATATATGTATAATATTTCAAATGGTGAGGGGAAAAAGGACAGGAAATCATTTATTTTGCTACTTAACAGTCACGTGTAGAGAAAATGTAGAGAAAAAAGGGAGGGTATCCGACAAGACTCGATTGCTGATAAAGAAATGGATGTTCATAGACTCAGTTTCTTCAACACAAAACCTTTGAATACCTGAGTGGCTGTTATTAACATGCTAACTAGTATTGTTATCTCACCTGTTGATGACACTCCCCACCCTGTAATGAAACACTTGATTCTGCTATCATCAAATGAACGTCTCCTTGCTAAGTTTGGAATTGGTCGTACAAAGGACGTAACAGAGGCGTTACGGTAGAGGTATAGGAATGCTATATCATAACCACCAAGATAGTCATTTCTGAACAAAGGATGCTGCAACAGATTGAAAATTACTCGTGAGACTTAGACATGAATTTCATTTAAGATTATTCTTTGTGCTTTTTTGTAATTGACACAGAATTACTTGAAGGAGAGAAGTTTTTATTATATGCTGTAAACAACTTGTATTTCTTTTAAACGTATTTCTATGTAGTAACAATCACGAATCATTCCAATCGCTTACTTCAAATATAAGGAAGAGATCCCAAAAATTGCAGTGATCACAGCGGAACATACACTTGTAACCACGTATGATATATGACACATACTCAAAGAAAAATGAAGTGTCCAACTCTTCTGTAACATGGCAGCCTTTTGGGCAGAAGGTTTGACATGTTGTACGCCAGACTTGCATGTTTCGAATTTTGAATCCTCATATGTGAAGGTAACTTTTCAGTACAAATGGCAACATCAAATGTATAATCATGTTTTGCATATCGATTAATTTTAAATTGATAAGGATTAGACATATCCGAAACATTGTTAATGTCTGATGCACCGAGTTTTATATGTGCAATCCAAAGTTCCTCATAATTTGCAAGAAGAAACTTCTCTTTTGACCTTGCGAAAATGACAACATTTTGAAAACAATTTTATATTTTCCCAGGGATGAAGGTTTGTCTCATCCAAATTTCAGATTAAGGCGAAAGGCGAAACGTGTTTACAAAAGGACATTCGTCAAATTGATCTCAAGAAATGAGAATCGTACCCTAAATATAGCAAAATGTAATGCAGATATATTTCAGAATGTCAAAATTAATAGAGGGAAAGTGCGACCATGATATCACGTAACCTGTAAGAACTAAACAAATAGCGAACCACCCACGCGCAATATGACAAAAAATGTCCTAACAAAAAGAAAGAGTGTATTCTTACAAAATCATTGTTAACGTGTCATAGATCACGACCCCGAGCATGTAAGATCATTAGCTTGAGGATTACAGATCACCTGACAATAGTTATGGTAAAAATGATTTATTATACTCACGACAGAGGCAGTTCGGACGCTGATTTTCTGCTCGCTGCCTTCGGTGTAATATCGATTGTTTTCTCCTAAGATGACAGATAAATCATCAGGGCTGTAAACAGGATGTTCATCATCAGTCTTAAAATAGTCCTTTTTTTTAAAATCAAATCTCGTTATATGATGCGCTCTTATCCTTTTTTAAACATAGGCGTTAAAAATCTCACGAATAGTATACTTTTAAAATTTTGAAAATGCCAACCATGGTTTTCCTATCTTTATTGTTCTGTATTATGATATTTAGGTCTTCCGACTTCCGTCGGAAGACCTATTGTTTTCGTAACCGTGGAAAATTGGATCAGCGATTTCTCAAGAACCCTGTAAGCTAGGACAATGAAAGTTCTCCAACGTTACGTTTGGAGTAAAAGCTAGATTGGTCTTTTTTATTTTTGGTCTCTCTTATTTTTTTTATCATGTTTTTTAGTAGATTCAAATATTTGACGGGAGCGTCGAATTACTCAAAAGGACCGAAAATTTCATGTTTTGCTATTTGTAAGCTAAAATATCTCGTATTTTGCTATCTACAATTTCCATTCTTTTTGAAAGTCGACAGCCATGCAAGATATGAAATGCTAGATGCACACTGTAACGATTTATTACGATGACGTCCTTCACCGTCCTTCATATTTCCAAATTCAGAAGTTCATAGGAGGAAGACACTTTTTTGCTTATAATAGTAAACAAAAATTAAGCTTATGAAGTTTCCTAAAAATTTCAATATTATTATTTTTTATCCATATATCTGTCTTATTTAGTCTTTCTGATTTTTCCTATCTCTTACTGTTGAAAAGATATGAGCATCGAAATTTTGAGTTGGGTATTTCGATACACCTTCACGCCAACAGATCGGGCGCACACTAAAATTGGTAGTCCGAGTCCGACTCGAGAAAAGCAGTGTTGAGATTTTCAAATTCCGATTTCACGGCAATGATGAATATGCATTTCATAAATACATTTCGATATACACAATTTGATTTTAAAACAGTTGATTAATTTAGAAGAGATCAGCTACAAACCAGAATTTACACACAAAAAGTGGTAGTTTGATTCCGATTTCTAACCTACAAACCTGTTTCTAAACTTCAATAACTATATTTTGAACATCAAGTTTAATTTCTAATTCTAGCAAACGTTCGAACATAATTTTCGGTTGGTTTATTTACAAATTGATGAACAATTTCTCCAACATTCTTCCCTCCCCTCGTTTTTCGAAAACAGTTCTGTTTATATTGAACGATGTCGCCATGATGGAAATTCAAAATAAACTTTGAAAAAAGGGAAGGGGGGTCCAAATTTGAACCTGCACAGCGAGAACCTCATGGTATTTATATATATATATTGAACGTAACTTGTTATTACCATTTCTCTTCTCAAGAAAATTGGTTCTACAGCTACGAGCTCGCCTTTTTTATGGGGGAAGGGGGCAGGGGGCAGGAAGAATTTGCAAAAAAAAAAAAAATCCCGGCTCTGAAAAATGCTGAAAAAAATATTCCGGCCCAAAGGGCCGGCAATTTTTTTCCCGGACCATGCAAAAGTAAGGATACATTGCATGATATGGAAATTTTTGCTGGCCCTTTGTGCCAGACAATTTAAAGTCAAAAAATTAATTAATATAAATACAAACTGTTCACATAGCTGTATCTACCAGAGACCTAATACGCATAGGCACAAAAATCTAGAAAAGGTTCTATTTAAACATCATACAATCTGTCTGAAATTCGCTAATTGCAAAGAGACATCTGAAGGAACGGTTATTAACTCATACTCTGTAACAGCGGGGAGTTTAACTTACACAGACATTCACAACATTTGACAATTTGTTTAAATCCGGCCGGAAGAACCGGCGAAAATTTTTCTCCGACTCTGGTAATGGCTGAAAAAAATGGCCTGCCCAGAAAATTGCTGAAAAAAAATTTACCGGCTGGCAATAGAATTCCCGCCCCCCCCCCCCCCCCCCAATCAAATGGTTGCTCACCAACAATTATCGGTTTGAAAATTTAATGTTACTGCTATTTGAAAACTTAAATATATAATATAAATACATGTTATGTGACGTCCTTCATATTTCCAAACCAAAAATTGTATAGGAGGAAGACACTCTTGTTGCAACCGCAACAAGAAACCTTTCTAGTTTTATATCAATTTGCCTGCAATTAGATTGTCAGTACGTATCAAAAATACAGCTATATTCATCATTCTGTAGAGATGATGTTCTAAATTCTAATGTCATATTACTTTTTCCGACTTTAAGAATGTACATGTACAGCAGTTACTATATCATCAATAATTGAAACGCAATTCATTCAATGAGAAGGGAAACAAGGAAGCTTGATATTTTGTATCTTTACAAGAGCAAACATTTTTATAGAAATTTTAACAAATACAAAAGAAAACATTTTATTTTCTGATATTCTGAATTTCATTTTCTAAAAAGTTTTATAAATCGAATAAGCATCAAACAGAATTATAGAACAATTTCAAGAAGCTTATGTTTTGTTGAATGAAAGAAAATTCAGTTTGAATTACTTAGGGTTTTCCTCGTTTTATCAAAGTTTGAATTTTACCATTACGTTGTAAAGAAATTACTCCTTCAAAGTTTGCTATGACAGATGCGTGGTATGATAGGTTTGCACTTGGAGTCTCAAAATGTTGCAAATATCCTAAGAATCCTCGAAAAGCCACGAGTATTACTTGAATTGATACCTTTTGAGTAGGACCGATGTGTCCAAAAATATTCTAAAAGAGTTTCCTTCCGATCCTTAAAGACCCTGGATAATACCATTGCAAGGTAAGCAAACATAAATTTCCAAATACGCAAACTTTCTTTTTAATTAATGATCATAATACTTTCCAGCACCAACCTTTGTCCTACAACACAATGAGCGGCTGTTAGAACACTATCCGTGGTTATTAAGGTGCCTCCACATATAAGTCGCCCTCTCCTTAACAGCGCCACCTGCCACGGCCAGGCAGCAAGGCCTGCGTTCTGACCACCTATAATGAAACGGTCTGAGGCGTCTGTTCCCGTGCCTACAGTTAAATAGGTTTGAACGTCAAAGTTGAACACTTCACAGAAAAAGAAAGAAAAGTAGCTTCGCAATTTTCGTTTGAAAAAAATTACATACATGTATATCTTATCTTTACTTATTCGTCATAGTGGTACAAATTGCACTTCCAATGAAACAAAGTACTGCAGTCGGAACCGAAATGCCAATCTGTGAATGATCAAATAGGGAAAAACTACTATTTATACTGACGTTTCTGTTAGCATTTACATGTATTTTTGGCACTCATACTCGAATTGCGTTTAGTAAATATATGGAAGTATTCCAACTCTTAACCTTCTTGAAGAAAATTCCAATCCAACTTCAATGCACCAGACACATGTTTCGGATAGTAATCAATGGTACTTGGTAATGCAGGAGTAATATTCAGACGCAGCCAAATGTATTTTAGTAGCGCCCTCTTGTTTTATATTTTTGAAAAAATTCAAATGTTTGCATTTATTTTGCAAAGAGATCGTGACAGAAAATTCCCCCTGTAGAGTCGATTCAGTAGCATATAGTTACATAAATTTATAGTTTCCAGCTAAAGCAATTACAGCGTACCTGTAAGAGATGGCAAGAAGGATAACAGAATGAGAACAACTATCAACGTTCCTATTTGATGGTCCTGAAAAGAAACATCAATATCAATGGTTAAATCAATGATAAAAAAAATCAAAAGAGTTACCAGAAGAAAAGGGATTTTAAGGAATCGATGTAGAAATTACTATAATCATTCCGTTAATTAAATGAGTAAGCATCAGTGAATGCAAAACAATCATAAACCCAACGTCAGAATCCACAAATCACATTTAATGAGTATAAAGAACCTTGTTGTAAAATATAAAAACAAAGATAAATACGGATACAAACAGTGATTACAGCGAAATGAAACGAGTAAAAGAGGACAAATGTTAACGAAAAGCCGAAATTATAGTAAGAAGTGCCCCTGAAAAGAATGTGGCGCCGCACAAACATCAAAATGTTTAAAATAACTTCAAATAAACAATTATAAATTTAAATGCTGTCATACATTGTAATATTGTTGACATTATGAAAAGAAAACTTATTTCCAAAATATATTCTAACTACGCGGAATTTATCCAGAGGATAAGATATCTTTATGTTTGAAAGTCCTGTCAAATTGAAGTAGCACGCTCTGCCAAAGACAAAAAAAAAAAAAAAATAAATAAAATAAAATAAAATAAAGAAATATAAAGATAAATGATACTTAGACATCTGTGATTGAATATCTGATCAATATGACTTATTAATAATATTTGTTATCTAACTCTTTAATCATGTTTTTTTTTATTTCAATTTTTGTTAACTATTCATAAAAGCAAAATGATAATTTCTAAATGTGTTAAATAAAACGAAAATAATAAAGCGAAGACTGAGAAATTTATTACGAAAATAGTGAATGAAAGTCTAAGAAAAAATCAGAAATCACATTAAAAAAATCACAATCAAAAGGCTCATAAATTCTTGAAAAAAATCTAAAATAAGACCTTCTCACGAGAAAAGAATATAGGTCAAACAGAGGTCAGACAATAAAATAACTTCTTAGACGGACGAAAGACGAACTTTATCTGATAATATCAAATGTCTTCAAATTCAATAGCATTATCTAAGACCTGATAAATTTACAAACAATATCCAGAGTATAGTACAAGTACGGAATCCATTGTAGGTGGCGCTTTAAAAGCTTACTAGTACAGATTAAACATACTTAAATATCACATGAATCATGTTAAATGTATGATGCAAGTTATATAGAATCTAAGTAAGAAGGACCAAAAAGGAAGATATACTTACTTTCTCCATGTTTATCGAATTAGAAATTGTTCTTCGAAAAGAAATGTCACCGTGAATCAAACGATAGTCATACGAATTCCAGAACTCCAAAGTACAATTACTATTAGAAGGATACTCCTTGCTGACTGTTTTGCACCCAAGAAAAAATAGTGTCCCTTTCAAAGAAACAAATTCAGTGCTTTTTCGTATATTACACCCGATATCATTCAATGTTTCAGACTTGAAATTCATTCGTATTTATGAAAATTACGACGTTTAATAGTTTTCAGAGATATAATCATATGATTGGCTCTATTCAAGCAAATAGGAACTTCAGGAATGTTCAACGTGACGTAGTCGGCTTTACAAAGATGGAAAATGTGACGTCAGGTTCGCTAATCATTATACTGAAAGAATCAAGAAAGCTTACTTTAGACCAAAATAGAAGGCATGTTTCTACTTTGTCTTCTTGAAGGACATAAATGGGGATTTCTGTCAAGTTGAGGGAATTTCAATTAAGGTAATGTAAAGATGCTATACGAATCAAGCAACGGACAACATGGAATGTAAATGTTCATTAAGCTTGAAGCTAAAGCCTCTCATATAATTGATATTGTTTTAAACAGAAAAGTTCCTTAATTTCATTATACCTTAGATGGTAAAAGAAATCCGGAGATATTCGATTTTGTACTTTTACTTACGGAAGATTCCATAATCTAAAAAAAAATATAATCATTTATGGTTAACCAAAATATATTGTCCTGATCAATAAGAAAACAACACTTTATTATGATCATACATCACTCAAACTTCAGTACAGTTCCGTATACTTATATATAGCAAAAGTATATAGGAAAATGAAATAATGAAATATTGTCTCTATCAGTCTATGACGTTTATACATTTTTTTTCAAAATAGAACCATCAACAAGATATATTTAGCAACAATGCAACAATCGATGCGTTGAAGTCAAAACAGAAAGTCCCATATCAGAATACAAAAAACAAAAAACAAAAACAAAACCATAGATCATATCAATTCATGTGAAAAATCCAAAACCAAACAAAACGACTCAATATTCTGCAAAGCAGAAAAAAGTATCAGGTGTCTGGGGAGATCAAAACGACTAAATATTCCGCAAAGCAGAAAAAAGTATCAGGTGTCTGGGGAGATTTTAAAATTATCTCCTGCTTTTGTCGTGCATATTGTCTGTTAACAAGAAAAGCTATAATATAAACATTAATACTAGTATAATAGTACGAACTGCCTTTTCATTTTAAAACTAATAATGTAAATATGAAAGTTCCACGAAACCTTTAGTAAAAACCAGACAGAAAGGTGACATTTTGATTAAAAAATTAAAATGTTGATTCGACATGTGATCTTTGAGGCGAGCACCTTAACCACTGCCCCACGACGCTCTTACATCTTGGTAGGAAATAAAAAGAATATAAACCTAAAGTCCAAATCGAACGTTGATCATAAACATCGATTTTCTACACGGAGTGGACCTCATTTGAGCAGGTTAAATTTTAAAATTAAACTTTTTCGTCAAGCTCAAGGTAAATAAACAAATTTGTAAACAACTCTCGTTCTCTCTCACACATATATATATACACACATTTTACTAATACTACCAAGATTTGTAATAATTTTCAATCACTGAACTGATCAGTTTATTATATTAAATTTATGTGCCTTTATTTTGACCAACCAAGCCTACTCCCCCCCCCCCCCCCCCCCCCACCTCACCTTAGTGGGCCCCAAGTCATTTTTTTTCTAATTTTTAAAATTTACACGTTGGCATTCACAAGTATACATGTTATTATAAATGTAGTTTTTTTATTTAGAATATAAAGTGAAAAGAGAATAGAGGTTGATGAGGGTGGGGGGTTACTCACATTTACATTCACACATAAACATAAAATACAACATGGGTAATTTAAACTATGAATTTCTAGATAGATAATAAATCATAATATAATTTGATTATATTGTAGTTCTAGTCATTGAAAATAATTTTCCATGAATTCCATTTGTTGAGTGTTGAATATATCAATACTATTCTTTCCATTGATAAATTTATGATTGCTAAATGAATAACATATACAAACAAATAATTATAAAGGATTTATACAATTTAAGTACAATTTATTAATCATTTTGAATTTTTCAGTATATGACTATGCATTAGTGAAATTGTATCAAAGTAAACAAATAAAAAAATGAAAGAGTGAATAAATGAATGACTTAAAACTAATTGAAAATGTATTATTTTTTCAGGGCAAACTTGTTAGAAGAAATCTTGCAGTCTGAAACTCACCCAGTGGCTTATTATATGGAAGGCATGCATTTCGACAATCATTTAAAAAGGAATTATGAATTGGAAATTGTGCACTATAATACATATTGATATCATATAAATTTCTACATCGAAAATTGAAGATTGTGTATATTGTCATCATATTCCTCTTTGTGAATTGTGAGTGTGCAAAAATACCATACAAATGGATTATTCACAGAAGATGGAAGAGTTCAAGACCTGTCAACATTTCAGAAATTAGGCCTAATGACTGTGAATCATATTGGGCAATGGCAGATATAGTGAGATAATGAAATAAACATTTTGTGAATTGTTGCAGAGGATTAATTAGTCAATTAAATTTCTTCTTCATGATATAGGAATTTAAATTTCAACTGTCATGGATCATGGGCACATTAATTATAATAGTTATTTCTTTTGTAGTGACTATCTGGAGTAAAAAATTAAATATAGGCTTCCTTGCAGAAAAAATCACATATTTGTATCTTTTGTTTTCCAATTATTGAAAGCTCCTGCGCATTAAACAGAACAAAATTGGAATTTTTATATGTTTTATCTTCTCGGATACAATGAGTATATTTCAAATTGTGCATGTATTGTCTGGCATAACCAAGAAAATGTCATTTTTCCCTTGTGCGTGGTAGTTTTGTACTTGATCAGAGGAAATTAGGAAGGTCGCTGGAAAAACCTTCGGTCTGTTGAATTCTGGTGATATTTTTCACAATTTAAATGTTTGCTCATCAAAAGGTTAAGCCAACCTTTTCTTCTAGGATGGTAAATTCGAATTTATATTCTGCTTTGTGAATTTCTGATGTCGAAGCGTTCGGTCGATTGACGATTTCTCTAAAATTGTCGAAACTGTGCAGCATGTCGGGGTACATAAATGAGGTACAAAAAATGGTCCCTCACCGATTTTCATAAAATTTGAGAATTGAACACTTGGATATATTCTCCACAACATATCAAAAAATTACAGAACCACTTTTTAATATTTTTTAAAACGATCCCCCTGTTTGCGAGGAAGGGGGCATGGAAGTCGAACGTTAAGAGTACTGCAGTCAATTTGTCAGCTGATTTTCGACAAATTTACAGAATAAAACAGCACATCTTGGGTATATTTAGAGACATAAAATCTTAAAGAGTTTGTTTAATCTTTTAAAATCCGATGCCATCAATTTGCATCGCTGTTATTAGTATTTTTCTGCAGTGAAACAGTTTCGAAAAAATGCTTAGTAACGGCGACGCGAACTTCTTTCGATATTAATGCGCCGTTCTTAGCAACGGTTGCCGTCACGCGCAAATCTGGCTTGGCCGCCCTACTGTTATTACTGATGCCATAGAAACTTTGAAATAAGATAATGTCCGCCATAAGCATGTTACCATTCTCCACCCAGAGTTCCGTGCGCCACTACATGTATGCTGAAAGCAGTTATGCAGTAAGATAACACCCATGAATAGTCATACTAAGAACAGTTCACAATGAGCGTATACATCATAAATATTTATCCACTATTGTCCTTTCGTACAAGAAAACAATTGTTGCTTTGGGCAAATTTCTCTCAGCCTCGCATTACCTGTCATCTTGAGAGAGTAGTAATCGAGGTATCCAAAGAAAACGACAACGATCAAAGACTGAAAAAAAAAGATATTCTCAATTGAAATTCTTTATATGATTTTCGTGGTTATTTTCACATATTTCAAAGTATTTTCAAATTTCTATTACCGTATAACCAGAAATATTCGAATAACGTGTCTTTTATTTTCGCGAGTACATTTTTTCGTGATTCCTAAATTTCAAACAAATATGTACATATGACAGTAAGAAGTATATGTACATTTGACAATAAGTATATACTGTCAGACGTACATATACAGTATACGTTTGACAGTAAGTGTTTTGAATGTCTTTCTCTGACATAGCACATAGGCAAATCTATATAGACATAACTTCAGCCAGTGCATGCTTTGTGGATAATGTTTTCAGTTTCGTGCGTGAACATTGACGGCGGATGCGGCTAGTCAAACAGGGAATGCTTACTCCTCCCAGGCACCTTGTCCCACCTCTAGCTTGCTAGGGGTCCGTCGATGCTCAATTGAATGCTCTGTTGTGAGTGCTGTTGAGATTGTCGTCAGGATCTTCTTTAACTCATGTGACTTCACTGTTTTGTACCTTTCATTGTTGAAATTTTAGTTTTTTCTATCGTATACACCCGATTTTCTTTTCTATGTCATGTTTAATCGGTGTGTGTGAAGAAAGACAAATGTACAATAAGAACAAAATTTAACTAATTTACCAATTTATGTTATACTTTACTAAACACAATTTTTCGCAAGAATATTTTTTCGCGATTCCAAATCACTCGCAAATTTCTGGTTATACGGTACTTAAAGCTACGAAAGCTTATTAGTGCCATTTTTGGGAAAGAAAAAAAAATAAAAAGTCGTTCTAACAAGATAAAAAGTCGTTTAAACGAGTTAAAAAGTCGTTCAAACGAGATAAAAAGTCGTTCAAACGAGATAAAAAGTCGTTTAAACGAGATAAAAAGTCGTTTAAACGAGATAAAAAGTCGTTCAAACAAGATAAAAAGTCGTTCAAACAAGATAAAAAGTCGTTCAAACGACTTTTAAAAGTCGTTCAAACGACTTTTAAAAGTCGTTCAAACAATATAAAAAGTCGTTCAAACAAGATAAAAAGTCGTTCAAACGACTTTTTAACTCGTTCAAACGACTTTTTAACTCGTTCAAACGACTTTTAAAAGTCGTTCAAACAAGATAAAAAGTCGTTCAAACAAGATAAAAAGTCGTTCAAACGACTTTTTAACTCGTTCAAATGACTTATAAAAATCGTTCTAACAAGATAAAAACTCGTTCAAACGAGTTTCTTAAGTCGTTTAAACAAGATAAAAAGTCGTTAAAACGACTTTTTAACTTGTTTATACGACTTCAGAAATTCGTTCAAACAAGATAAAAACTCGTTCAAACGACTTTTGAAATTACCATTTATACAAGATCAAAACTAGATCTGATTGATGTCTATAAACTTGCATATTTGATCTAGATTTATGATAACGTCTCAACTTTACTTTTTGGCCGTTTGACCGGTCTTTCCTGATATATACATGAACTGAATAAATAAGTATACCCTTACAGCGAAGGGAATTGGTGTGTAACCCCTCCCCCCCCCCCCTCGGACTGTAATAGCTTGACACTCCATAGAGCCACATTCCTTGACAACATAAAAGTTGCTTTACTTGGACCAATTGTTACATTTGTAACATTTTAGATATTTGATTGAGACCGTCTAGCAATGAAGACAATAATAAGATACGAGTATATTCAATAATCAAAACCGATCCTACAGAAAGAAGGGGATTTCCAACAAGACACAGTTGCAGCATCCACAGCAAAACACCAAAACTCTCAATCTTAAAACAAAGAGTAAACAAGGAAAGTAAGAGACACAAAAGGGACAAATGGCAATCGGTGCCGGTGTTATATAGTAGTTTTTTCCCATAGTAGCTTTCCCCCATAGTAGCCCCCCCCCCGGAAAAACTGCTATATAGTAGTCTTTCCCCATAGCAGATTTTTCCCCCTACCGTGACTGGTTTGGATTTGATCTTTTTTATTACAATGTATTTTGCATCAATGGTTACGATATGGACCTAACTCGAAATGCTCAATCAATTTGTCTTATATCATCTGCATGTTTAAACATTGTGTATCTGTCTGTTTGTCTATCTGTCTGTGCCTGTCTTTATGTCTGTCCTTTCCTTTCTTCCTTTCTATCAATAAAAGAAACTTTCTTGTCTGTCTGTGCGTGTGTTTAGTTACCTGTCTGTATCCCTGTATGTCTCTCTCCGTCCGTCCGCCTGCCTGCCTGTCTGTCTGAGAGTGCATCTGTGATTTGTGTATGTTTGACTGTCTGTATGTCTGTCGTGTCTGTCTTTGTGTAAGTCTGTTTGCCAATCTGTCTCTCTATGCGTCTATCTGGCTAGGTGTATCTGTCTATCTGTGTGTGTTTATTAGTGTCTGTGGGTAAGTGCCTCTGTATATCTTTCTTTGTGTCTGTATATCGTTCTGTGTGTGTCTGTCTGTGCATGCATCTGGAAGTTTTTCTGTCTGTATCTTTCTTCATGTATTTATCTTTTTGCGTATTAGTATATGTGAGAGGGTGTATGTTTGAGTCAGTCTGGTTTTTTTTTCTGTCTAGGTGTCTGTCTATCCCTGAGTCTGTCTTTCTTCTGTCAATGAATTTTCTTCTGAAATGCTGTGGAAAATGGAGATGATACTGAAAATCATTGTCATGTGTATTTGTATTTTTCATGTCTGTCTACGAGTGAGTAAATCTGTTTGTGTGTGTGTGTCTGTCTGTGTGTCTGTCTGTAAGATTCTCTTATGTATGTCTGTGTCTGTCTTTGTGACTCTCTATATATCTTTGTCTTTGTATTTGTCCGTCTTCCTGTGTGTCTGTCTTTGGGTTTTCTGTCTGTCTGTCTGTCGCTGTGTGTCTGTCGGACTCTTTATCTAGATATGAGCTTGCCAGTCTGCAGGACTGTCAAATCTCAAGGTCAGTGTCAAAGCCAAAGTCTTATTTCAAATCTTCTCCCTAGTTATGCTGTGTTTGGAATGGGAGGATTATTTTCGTGCTTTTTTACAACATGGATTAAATACCATTCCGGAATTCATTCGAGGGGGGTAAAATGGCTATATATAGCAGTTTTTCCCCGGGGGGAAGATCTACTATAACATGGGGGAAAATTTACAATATAGCAGAATTTCCCCTGGGGGTGGGGAAACTTCTATATAGTAGATTTTACGGGGGGGGGGGCACTATATAGCCATTTTTCCGGGGGGAAAGATGGCTAGGGAGAAAGACTACTACATGTATATAACACTGGTACGACGACAATCTCCCAAATCAGAAATTAAGCAAATGATGTGGTTATCCGGATAACGTGCACGTGCAAACAATCCTTCCGGTTTTTTTTTTCTGGTTACCCAGAGATCTCAAAGAAATGTTGTATATACATGTATGTATGACTCCAAAACGTCGTAGGGGCCTAAGTAACACACAGTTGAATATGTATGAATGGATTTAAAACAATTTAAACAAAAAACAGTCCTGCATAGTTCGATCGACATTCAAAGAGGACAGGTGATCGGTGCCCTGTTTTGGACAGGACTTGTCATGGTGTCCCGTGGTCAGTCAGAATGCAATGTTTAAGAATGCGCTGGTGTCAGGCTGTAGATTGGTCAAGTACCATGCAGAGTGTCCTTCTGGTGACAGCAAGATAAATAAATCCACGGTATAAGATTAAGGCGGTAGATAATTTTGACGCATTTTAATTTTGATAGAAATTTGGTCTACCTTTGATCTTTTTAGGCCTAGCTACGCCCCTGGAATTAACATGTGTTTATCCTTTTGGGGAATATTTCAAGCCTTTTTATCGACTTTTTAAAACTGAATTGCTGGGGCGCTATTATTTTTTTGATTAAAATGTACATAGCTATAATAAACATACTTTCATTAAATGCGATGTTTTAAGCATAATAACCAAAGGGGAAATTCGGACCTTTGTACGTACATGTAATGGGCCTTTTAGAATTGTATCTACGGACAGAGCGGATCTTTCACGGCCCGAGCATTTATATTATTTTCTTTAGAACCACTTGACAGTAAATATTAATTTTGTGCCTAGAATTTCAAAGGGCATGGTCCCGTCTCAGTCAAAGACCCCTCGATCCCACTAACCCTTTCCCCTTCCCATGCCTGCCTAATTTCTTCTCAGCACCGCCCTGACCTCTCTAAAAGAGAATTGCATGATGATGGTTCTACATATATACATGTATCAGTAGATATGTATTGCTTATTGTATGATATACTAGTACATGTATACTTCGTATGCATCATATCAACATACATGTAGGTTTAAAGTCCCAATGATTACTATAGCATGTATCGATCCAATACTAAAGTTATACACTGTATTGACAGCTTTGATAAAAAGTCGTTTTAACGACTTTTTATCTTGTTAGAACGACTTTTATAAGTCGTTTGAACGAGTTAAAAAGTCGTTTGAACGACTTTTTATCTTGTTTGAACGACTTTTTAACTCGTTAGAACGACTTTTAAAAGTCGTTTGAACGAGTTAAAAAGTCGTTTGAACGACTTTTTATCTTGTTTGAACGACTTTTTATCTTGTTTGAACGACTTATAAACTTGTTAGAACGACTTTTAAAAGTCGTTTGAACGACTTTTTATCTTGTTTGAACGACTTATTTATCTTGTTTAAACGACTTTTTATATTGTTTGAACGAATTTTAAAAGTCGTTTGAACGACTTTTTAAAGTCGTTTGAACGACTTTTTATCTTGTTTGAACGACTTTTTATCTTGTTTGAACGACTTTTTATCTCGTTTAAACGACTTTTTATCTCGTTTAAACGACTTTTTATCTCGTTTGAACGACTTTTTATCTCGTTTGAACGACTTTTTAACTCGTTTGAACGACTTTTTATCTCGTTAGAACGACTTTTTAATTTTTTTTTTCTTTCCAAAAAATGGCACTAATAAGCTTTCGTATAAAGCAAGCTTAATCAGAATCTGATGTTTCTGAATCTTGATTCGCTGTGGCCATTCCAATAATGTCGTGTTAGAGATACTTTACTTCCATTGCATGATTCATTATGACTCTGGCATGATTTTGTACATGTACTTTAATTGTCGAAGGAAGTTTCTAACAATGAGGTATAAACTCATTGATCACTTATGGTTAACCATAATTTACCGTCCTTATCAATTAGACATCATCTGATTCAGTACATTCTCAAATCAAGTTTATTTCCGAATCCTTCCGTGAAGTTAAACGTCTTCAAATTCAATACCATCTTTTAAGAGCTACGGAAGCTAGTTCGTGCCATGTTATATTTTTTACTGTCTCGTGGTTACGAGAAACGTTTCTCGTAGATACGAGAAACTATCTCGTAGTTACGGGAAAAAAATTTCGTAGTTACGAGAAACATATCTCGTAGTTACGAGAAATAAATCTCGTAATTACGAGAAAAAATTCGAACGCACCGTTTCTCATAACTACCAGATTTCTTTCCCGTAACTACGAGAAAAGTTTCTCGTAATTACGAGAAATGTTTCTCGTAACTACGAGAAAAGTTTCTCGTAACTACGAGATTTTTTTCCTCGTAACTATGAGAAAAGTTTCTCGTAATTACGAGAATTTTTTCTCGTAACTACGAGAAAAAAAAACTACGAGAAAAAATTCTCGTTACTACGAGAATTCTTTCTCGTAACTACGAGAAAAGTTTCTCGTAATTACGAGAATGTGTTCTCGTAACTACGAGAAAAGATTCTCGTTACTACGAGATGGTAAAAAAAATATAACATGGCACGAACTGGCTTCCGTAAAGAGCAGCATGGACCAGACATGTACGTTTCGGGCACTTAACCTTTTCTTCCAGTGGCATTGTATATCCTGGTCACAAAATATTTACTCTTACATAAGAAGTGTCAAATTATCAGAATATTATTAAAGCAATGGAAAACTAGAACTTTCAGCAAGATGTACAATTGTTCACAAGTTGTGCGTAAGTGATCCTGGAGAATCATTGGTTCTTGTTTTTGTATATCGCCATTTTTGGAAGAGGCAATTATGTATATCATGCAGGGATACATTGAATAAACAAGTCAAAACGTTTTTAACTATTTCATTAAAAAAGATTACTGAAACAAACGAACAAATTCACAATTTGAACTACAATCAACATTTCCGATATTTTTTAATAATTTAACTATTCCCGTAATGTCTGTATAACGCCTACACAAACGTACGGCGCGAAATTTTATCTATAGCTGTATAGACAATGTCACCTATTATGACGTCACTAACGGCGAGCGCCGCTACGTTAGGCCTCAAATATCACGTCGCCAGTTTTGAACTTGAAAATCAACCACGCTAAAATGACTTCAATTGCAAAATAAACTAGATGATTAAATAGTAATTTAGTTAAATTATAAGAAATGACAGTGATATTTTTTCTGTCTATCGATGTATAGACAAAAACCGATACACAAACAAAATATAATCCGCTTCGCGGATTATATAGTTTGTGCATCGGTTTTTGTCTATACATCGATAGACAGAAAAATTATTACAGTCATTTCTTAATTGTTGAAATATACCACAAATGTAAATTTGAGTTATTCAATTCCTGAAAACCGTTGAAATTCTTGCTATCTGTTGAAATATACCACAAATATAAATTTGAGGCAATTCTTTCAATGGTAATGTATCGATGTCTCTCCCCTCACACACGCACCTTTTGTACCGTATCTTGTCTTAATTTTCTCTCCTTTTTTTTTTGTTTTTTTTTTTTTAATGTAAGATTTAAATATAATTTTGTTCAAGGAAGAAATATCTTTGTCATGTCTTTATGTCTGGACTGGTAGCACTTGAGTAAGATGAGTTACTACGAATGTATTTTGTTCAGTCTACCTGAAGATAAGAAAACCAACGAATTTCTAAAATGTCGTATTTTTGCATAAATATCTTTTGTATTGTCATATCATAAATCACCGATTTATTGACGTGTTTGACGACGTGTTATATCGCATGGACAGTGGGGGATATCTTGTGATCAGGATGATAAAACCACCAACTTAGTTTACCCCCTGATAATCCATGATCAGTTTCAAATGCAAGATATTTAATCCAATTTCTCACATCAGTGACTTCAAGGACAGATTCTGTGACCATCCATGTTGTATTTTGCATCTTGTTCAAGTTTCTTCTTTCATAAATGTGAAATTCAAGCTCATCAGCATTAATACGAGCATATCATGATAGTGCATTATCGCCATTTTCCCAGTAGGTTGGATTTAAACAAGAACGGAAAATGAAGATATTTTTCATAGTTTCGGAGGTCATTGACTCAAATATGACATCGATTTCAATACATGTAAACGTCTTCAAATTGAATAGCATCATTTAAGAACAGATAAATTGGCAACGTGGACCAGACATGCACGTTTCGGGTACTTAACCCTCATCAGTGATCCTATATCTAAACAATGTAATATGCCAAAAAACGTATGAAAGTTACTATGTCGAAAAAGTGTACCGGAAGACGTAGCAGGACGCAGCATGTCTGAAATTTCACTATTTCATATGGAGACGTTACAATGATTAATTAGATGTTATTTTATTCATGGTTTGATTTTAATGGGGTTATTTTCATCTGCTTTGGTTATGATATATAGTCCTTAAATGGTTAGAATATTGCATTGTATTGTGCATGAATATGCAGCAGTGTATGTGTAGAAAATAGAATTGAAAATATATCTAAAAATACCAAGCTACACAGATTGCTACACGCAAAATATGGACACAAAACACAAAAAAACCTTATACAAAACAGCTAAACACTCGGGGACATCCGAACAAATTTGACAAGTAATTTTACAATAACATCACGAAATTGAGCTTATATTTGCGGACATGATGGAGAAATGGTGATCATATTCGCTCATTCAAACGCCAAAGAAGCGGCCGTGGCGCAGTGGTCTAGTGATAAGGGCGACGGGACAGTGATCGAAAGATTGCTGGTTCGAGCCTCCCAAGGACAACGGGTCGGCCGATATATACACTTCCATGTTCTGTGTTATAATATACAACAGAAAGGAGGGGATCTCCAACAACACTCGGTGGAAGCACAAACGGCAAAAGACCCACTGCAAAAACACATAGCAGCTAGACACGCACAGAATAAGACGGAAATAGCACAATGAACGCCAAATCACACAGGAACATCAAACATAAATGAGTACATATAAATGTTCTTGTCTGTGTGTTGTTTACATGTATGTGGTGTTTTGAAAAATAAAAATCAAAAGTCCCAAGGGTCGCATCGAGAACACTGGATATCTTACAGCAATGTGATATATGCTTATAATGAGCCTTGTGAAATCATAGGACAATCACAGATAACATACATGTAGCTGGCCATAAGGGTTGTAACATTTAACAGAAATGTCGGTTAACCAATGTTAAAATCTCCAGTTCAATTCAAAAATTTTAAAGCTAAAAGAGTAAAAGAATTATACTAAATTCTAAAATTCATTTTTTAATGAAAGTTCATACACAAAAACATTGATATATAAAATACCACTAAAAGTATATCAATGACAAATATGGATAATGACCATATCCCTGTATACAGCACAAAATCGATAATTCAGAAAATCAGGAACCGAAGGCATACAAAATCAGGACAAAACAGGAACCAAAGCAAACAAACAAAAACCTCCACCACATGAAAAGAAGCGAACTCCCGATATGGGAGTGAGATCAGGTGCCCAGGAAGAGTAAGCATCTCCTGCTTGCATGCAACACCCGCCGCTTCAATTCGGTAGAACTGTCACATCTGGTAACTTCCATTTCGGAAGACATAGAGTACAATCTTGGCTTGGATGGTTCAAATGGTCTATGACAGAATATCACCCACCATTCTGGAGAGTGGGACATCATAGTGTATGACGAGTTCCCCATATCGACCGTAGAACTTCCTCAGTGACGATGTTAGTCGGTCACAAACATATCCCTGACTGAGAAGCTTATCTGAAAGACGCCTAGCTCTCAGAACAAAATCCGTATATTTCGTACTTGCTCTGGCATAGCGTATCAACTGAGATATGAACACGCCATAAGCAGGCGATGAAGGGATGTTGCTACTCAGAAAAGGAAAGTTTGTAATGCTGAAATTGAAGTCGTCACGTTTGTCATAGAGTGAGGTGTTCATGTGACCATCAGTGTCGTAGGACAACATTATGTCCAAATAGGATGCTGAATTATTTGTCTCTGTAGTTTCTTTGACTTCAAGCTCTGAAGGATAGATTCTGCTGAGGTAATCTGCGAATTTCGGATTATTGATGGACAAAACATCGTCTATGTATCTATAAGTGAAGTTGAAGTCAGAAGCTAAGTATCTTTTCCCTTCAGAGACCAAAGATTGAATGAATTCAGCTTCGTACGAGTAAAGGAAAATGTCGGCAAGGAGTGGGGCACAATTGGTCCCCATTGGAATTCCGACAATTTGCTGAAAGACCTTTCCTCCAAACACCACAAAAATGTTGTCGATCAAAAAGTTTAACATCTGAATAATATCTGTTTCAGTGTACTTATTTTCAGAATCGGACTTTTCTTTTACAAAGTAGGTTTTGTCATAGTTCACAACAATAAATTTGTATTTGCGATTACCGTTCTTACTTGTAAACGCATTACTTATAATTTTTGCGAGTCTTTCTTTCAATTTAGAATGTGGAATTGTAGTGTAAAGTATATTATCTTAGGGGGAAAAGTATGGGGAAAAGCTAACTTGAATAAAATGTTGATGTGCAAAAACACGTATCGGAAATATAATTAAAATAATTTATAATGCATAAGAAGCTGAGAAAATGAGGGAAAACCCGTAAAAGGAAAAAAAAAATGTTTGGGTTACACCAGGGTCTGAACCTATAATCCTTAAGCAAGGAAACATCTTTTAAAAAACTCGTTAAAAATCAAATAGTTGATGTTTGACAAAACTCTTTCACAGTTACATTTCTTATAATAAATATCAAAGAGTATATGAACAATTTCAGGGGAGAAGTTGAAAATGTTGAAAATGAACACCCCTTCCCTTTTTGCAATAAAAAATCATAAAAAAGGAACTTTTCGGGAAAATTCTTTCAAATAGGCATTCCTCTAGTTTATCATGGCTAAAATGAACTAAATTGGGGAAGCAAATTTAGCCAAGAGAGAAAAAATAAGTTTAAAGATATCCCAATACACGTATTTGCATTAAAATACCTAAGTCGAAAAAGACGTTATAAACGAGTCAAAATTTAGATGTCGGATTTTAACGAAGAACAATATAGTGAATAGTTCATCCTTCCATGCAGCGGTTCTGGAAAGAAGATATTTTAAAAGTGGTACTCTCTTGGGCCTATTTGATCCAGCCCTTGATCAACCCCTGAAGGGATCGGGCCTTACTTAACAAATTTAGACAATTAGTACTTCATGCATACCAATGACAAATATGGATAATGACTTTATCTCTGTATACAGCACAAAATCGATATATCAGAAACCGAAGGCATACAAAATCAGGATAAAACAGGAACCAAAGCAAATAAACAAAAACCTCCACCACATGAAAAGAAGCGAACTCCCGATATGGGAGTGAGACCAGGTGCCCAGGAAGAGTAAGCATCTCCTGCTTGCATGCAACACCCGCCGCTTCAATTCGGTAGAACTGTGACATCCGGTTACTTCCATTTCGAAAGACATAGAGTACAATCTTTGGTTGGATGGTTCAAATGGTCTACGACAGAATATCATCCACCATTCTGGAGAGTGGGACATCATAGTGTATGACGAGTTCCCCATATCGACCGTAGAACTTCTTAGTGACGATGTTAGTCGGTCTCAAACATATCCCTGACTGAGAAGCTTATCTGAAAGACGCCTAGCCCTCAGATCAAAATCCGTATATTTGGTACTTGCTCTGGCAGCGTATCAACTGAGATATGAACACGCCATAAGCAGGCGATGAAGGGATGTTGCTACTCAGAAAAGGAAAGTTTGTAATGCTGAAATTGAAGTCGTCACGTTTGTCATAGAGTGAGGTGTTCATGTGACCATCAGTGTCGTAGGACAACATTATGTCCAAATAGGATGCTGAATTATTTGTCTCTGTAGTTTCTTTGACTTCAGGATAGATACTGCTGAGGTAATCCGCGAATTTTGGATTATTGATGGACAACACATCGTCTATGTATCTGTAAGTGAAGTTGAAGTCAGAAGCTAGGTATCTTTTCCCTTCAGAGACCAAAGATTGAATGAATTCAGCTTAATCAAAATCCTCCAGTGGTTTCGGAGGAGAAGTCGAAAAGTTAACGGATTGACGGATGCCTGACAAACCGATATAACAATAGCTTACTTTGACTCAGGTGAGCTAAAAAAGAGCAGATAATTTAATTTGAAACACATTTCACCCACTTCTTTGGCGATAATTGTTCAGAGCCCTATGGATCTGTACTGCAAAATTCGTTGACGCATTTTGCTTTTTGCTGCTTTTTGTTTTGTTTTGTTTTTTATTTTTTACTCAAAAAAAGAGAAGACGCCTGCTTCCAAAAAAAAAAAACCAAACAAACAAACAACAACAACAACAACAACATCAATTACAACAACAAAACAACAACGATAAAACATCCCCCCCCCCAAAAAAGAAAATTAGATGCGAGCATAATTAGTCTTGTGTATATAAACGTCCTCGTTACCGGGTTTTCTATGTTAGTTTCTAAATGATCGCCTAAAAATGCAAAGGGGGCCCATTAGGTCCACGAGAACAGCCTTTTACAGTCCATTTTCTATTTTCTATTTAGAAAATAATGATTTAAAGAGGAAAATGGAGAATTTAAAGCATTTTCCATTTCCAATTCTATATCTTAAAATATAAAATGAAAATTTGAATCAATTTTTCATTTTTCATTTTCAAAATGAAAAATGAAAATTGAAAATGGTTTCAATTTTCCATTTTCCTTTCTTACTTTTTTCAATTTGAAATACTGAAATGAAAAATGGAAAATTTACTCAATTTTCCATTTTTCATTTACTAAATTGAAAATGAAAAATTGAGTAAATTTTCCATTTTTCATTTACTAAATTGAAAATGAAAAATTGGTTCAATTTTCCATTTTTCATTTACTAAATTGAAACTGAAACATTGAATTAGTTTATTGCACGGACCCTATAAGTTGACAGCTATACTCTTTTTTTAAATCCTCATATCACACTTCACTTCATTTTAACCACGCCTTTTTCTGGTGATGACATATACATGAATATAAATAAAGCTAAATAGTCGGAATTGGGCAAAAACTGGGCATATTATTACAGACCGGCTCAAGTTTGAAGTCAAGTAAGCCTTCAGGTAAGATTTATGAAAGAAGAAAACGAGCATCGGTTATCATATCTCTTATCTAAAAAAAAAAAAAGAATTTCTTTTTCTTTGGAAATAGTTGCTTTATTTTGTCGTCTGATTCATTGTTGGACAACAATTTAAAATTGATGCTAATGACTTCATTCTACAAAGAAACAATTTGATTACGATTGACATAATGCATTTATTTTGTATTAGAATAATTCTTTATTGTTGTTGTTATTATTGCTCTTATAAATTAATGAAATAAACTAAAACTTAAACTTCAGTTGAACGTTTTTAAATATGAATATCTGATATCACTTCTAGGAAATAAAAAACTTTTTAAAACTTTGAATAATGGCAAATAAGTTTGTTCCTCTTTTTAATTTCTTAAAAAAAAAAAACACGTGTATGCATTTAGGTTTTTTTTTCTAGTAATATTTGACGCAAAAGCAAATTTTGAAAATATAATTACTCGACTTATGCTTATTCATCTAAATTGATTCCAAAGCATGAATTAAGTCTCATATGAATATATCTTTTCCTAAAAATAACTTATGCAAGAAATTACCTAGGGAACAAAGTCATTGCGGTTATTTTAGAACAGAAAAATTGAAGCATTCCTTTTTTCAAAGAGTAAAAATTATTCGCCAATCTTGTGTCAATATTTGCTTTTCGCGATTGGTATTTTTAAATCGGTTGCTAGTAATTAATAAGAATAAGAGAACATTGGCCTTTGGAAACAATTGTTATCTTAATTTCGTCTTACACTTTGCTAATATGTTGCTTTATACTTCAAAAATGAACTTCTTTGGTAGTATTTTAGATAATGCATAGTTCATAGAAAAATATACATAAAATCATGCACTGGTATATAAATCATAAATGTTCCAAGTTGAACTCTATACCTTCTTCAAGAAAATTTCAAACCAATTTATAATGCACCAAATATATGTTTCGGATATTCAAAATTCTCATCATGCTTCCAGCCAAAGTGGTTTTCGGAAGCCGCCAAAATTCATTTCAGTAGCGCCCTCGGGTTTTATATTTTGAATTTACTTTCCAGAGAGTGTGCGGCTGTATTTCCTGTGAGGTCGGTTCAGTAGCATATCCAAATAAAATCTATGTTCGATATAGCATTGGAGGGATGGTGCTTATTTGTTAACCTCCTTTAATTTCTATAATATATAAAAGTTTCCGAAATAGCAAAATAATATATATGGTGTCAAACTGATAAAGGGCCAAAACAAAGCTTCTTTCATGTGCCAGAGCTTGAAAGATGTAATTAATTCGCTTCACTAGTACATATCAAATCAATCAGAAATGGAAAATTAAGTTGCATATTCACTTGCGAATATGAGCTATCATCTTAATTTGGAGAGACAGAGAATTAAATGTTTCAAATAACGCCTTTCGAAAAAAAAAAATTTGATAAAAACGAATCAAAGGTGATTTTATTATTCTCTAGTGATATATAATAAGACGAATTATCCAGTCTCAAAGTCGAGAGGGCAAGGTAAATTAATTAGAAATACCATTGAAACAGTTGATGCATCTTCTTTCTTTATTAAAATTAAGGGAAAAAAAGAAAAATAGAACAAAGTTTAACGCTGCTTGCAGACAGCAATGTATTAAGTTTAGAAATATGAAATGCTAATAATTTATCCAACATTTTGATTGAAATAATTTCAGTAATGCATCTATAGTAGAATAAAGCCTCTTTGGTAACAGTCATTTCGTCTTCTGAAATGAGTAAATTAATGATAATTTCAATGGCATAAATATTTACTCATCAACAAATAGAAGGAAGAGTGTTACAATGTCCGTTAAAACACCGTGTATTTGAAATGATACATTACATTCATTCAAAGTTTTCTATTATTCATCCGACTGATAATAAGTCATGAAATGTTCTTGTGAAGCAGTTTGTTATAAGATATGATAAGATTGCATGGAAGAACACTCTGTTAAAAAAATGGAAGCAAATATGTTTGAAAAAAGTTCTTCTATTTCTTGTTCCCGTTATATCCTCATGCCATAATATATATTTGAAACATTTAATTCCTGATTAATCCACAAACTTTTGGATTTAAAGCAACAATCGTTGATTTAATTTTTTTTCAATTTTAGAGGAGATTTCCAACAAGACATCCTAGTAGTGACCAAATTAGAAAATTCATTAGTATTGTAAAAGTGAAGTCTTAGTTTTAATTTCTTTCATTAGATTAGAATAGAATAGAAGAACAGATTTAGTACAAAATAATGAACTGACACCCTGCTCGTGATATTTTGTATTTAAATTTCAATAGTAATTAATTCCCACTTTTATTTATCGAATGAAGACCTTGCACTTACAATATGTTGCTTTAAACATGTTTAACATTTCATGAATCAATATCCTCGATAAAAGTTTTAAAAATACATAGTTCATAGAAAAACATGGAGATAAATAAATCATTACTCCGAAAATCATACATGTATTTACTGAAGTGCATATCAAATCAATCAGAAAGGGAAAATGAAGCTGCATGTTCACTTGTGAAAGAGCTACCACCTCAACTTGGAGAATACTTGCGAAAAACAATGTAAACGACATTTTGATCAAAATGATTTTGGTAATGCAGCACGAGAAAGTAGAATTAAACCTCTTTAGTAACAGTCGTTTGCGTCTTTTCAAATAAGTTATTATAATAATTTCAATAGTAAAAAAAATATCAACTCTTCAACAAATAGAAGAAAAAGTATATTTGACAGAATATTGACTAATATCATCATGTATTCGAAATAATACATTACATTTAAAATGTTCTATTATTCTTCCGAGTGATAAGAAGATTAAATATTTAGTAAAGAAAACAGATTATTGTACAACAATTTGTGTTAGAATTTCATACTGGTAAGACTGCATGGATGAACACTCTATTAAAAAAAAACTTAAAGACACATTCGCTCATACATGATTGATGCAAGAAAAATATTAATATTAAAGATATGAAACTTGTCCCCTCCTTTCTTATCCCCTCCTTTCTTGTCAACATATTACAGAGAGTACGGTATTGTAAATAGAATTGATCAATTTATCCAAGTAAAAACGAAGTAGTTAAAGTTCTGAGTCTATCAGTTATAATTTTTTGAATTATGATTCTGAAACGAGCATGTCAGGTCCATGCTGCAAATTTATCTGTTCTTAAATGATGCTACTTTTTAAAATGATGCTACGTGTCACATTTAAAATGATGCTACGTTTCACATTTTAAAATGATGCTACGTTTCACACTTTAAAATGATGCTACGTTTTACATTTTAAAATGATGCTACGTTTCACATTTTACTTTGGGTTTAACTTTCACTCACTGATGATTCGAATAAATTATATTTGATTCTCTGAAACGTAAGTTATTGATTTATTCTACAATTAAGATGTTATCTCTCTTTAGCATACATTTTAAGTCATTTTGAAAATAAGCTCTTAAAAAGATTGCTGTATTTGAAAAGTATCAAAGTATCTGTATTGAGCATAATATTTTTGTGAATTAGCATACTAGTATTATTTTGTGAACTTAAATTATTATCACGGAACATATATTTCAATATTTAGTAATTATCAATAACTATAATATATAAGATTATGTGAAGATGAATTAACCTCTTGTGTAGATAGTTGATGATAAGAGTAGAGTAGATTAATCCAAATCATAAAATAATTCCAGGAAAATGGAGTCTGAAGGAGCCAAGGCTACGTGGACAGACCTTTGGTACAATCTAGACGAGCTGCCATCTGAAAGAACATACGACAAAGAGAAACTCCGTGGAGATTATTTTACACAGCTGGAATCAAAATCGAATTTTGCGTTACAGTTGTTGAGGGACATATTTCAAAATGAAGAGAAACCCAATTTACATGAATCTTTGGGATTTTTCAGATCCCAAAATGAAGAGCACTCTTCGCCTGGGATTGAGAAAAGAAATAGGCGATTCGAACATCGTCAGGCAAACGATATCAAACCTCGAGAGGAAGTTAAACATTATTCCCAAAACAGAACAGAAACTCCGAAGAGGAAGAGGAAATCCAAATTCTCAGATATACACGAATATGGCGATCTGAGTTTCGTTGGTCGAGAGTCAAAAAGAAGATACAGGAATATGATATCTACATCGAAGACAAAAATGAGAGGAAAATCTGATGTCCCATGCAGTTCAGCTGGATCATCAAAATCGTTCTTGTGTGCGGAAAGATGATGACGTGGATAAGTTCGAACTACAACTTGTCCATTATCTTATGCACACCTTAAAACATCCTAAAACAAAATATCACCAAGACTGTGTCCTTCAAATTTTAAGGTCAGACCAGAAGCTTCTAAGGGCATTTCTTCGAGAAAACAATACGAAATTGTGTGAGAAGATTCCCGTATTCAGAAAACGAAATATCGGTCCTCGAAATGAGGAAGAATTTAATCAAGGACGTTTTTCTCTTGATCAATATCATTTTAAGAACAATGAGGAGAATTCGTTCCTAGACTGGGCACATAACTCACCAAGAGTTGAAGGAACTGATCGTATTCTTGATGATGAGAACATTCTATATGAGAATGCCAGAGAAACAAGGAATCCGTGTCAGAACAATGGAGTTATATCTGATAATACAGGATGCCCTATACAAGAAGAGGCACGTACTGCGGAACTGGTTTATAGGGAAAATGTTCAATATATGTTACAAAATACAACAGAAAGTCATTTTCAATCATCTCTACAAAATAATTCAGGAGGTTTTTCCTATCCTTTTTGTCACACACCTTTTACTCCACATGTACCAACAACTTTTACTCCGTGTGTTTCACCATTCTTTTCAAGCAGTGATATTAATGCATGGGATTTTGGATAAATGTATACTTCAGGAAGTCCATGAAAATGAATTACAAGTATGTTTTATGTAATTCAGTTTCTCAACTGCATCTTCTCTAGCAAGATACACAGAACTCCACAATTTAGCGCATCCTATCAAAATGAAACAATGTGTTTTGTTCTAAATGGAACAATGAAATATTAACGCATCAAGTGTTTAACGTCTTCAAATTCATTAGCATCATTTAAGAATAGATAAATTTGCAGCATGGACCAGACATGCACGTTTCGGGTACTTAACCCTCGTCAGTGATCCTCAATGTAAACAATGTAGGTTCTTTTTCTCATACGTCATTACATGTACATCAATCAGGACAAAAATAATGTTAATATGCAGTAGCCAAGGAGGTGTTATATAGTGACAAATATTTTTAACGAACATCCCCATTTGATCTTTGAAAAAAAAATCTATATTCTATACCAAAACCTTAAATGATAGTACATAGAAGTTAAGCCTTTATTGTATTTGCCCATACTTTGTTTATGTTTAAAATAATTGAAATATCACATGGATATGATATCATACTTTAGTGATATCGCATTAACACAAAACCAAAATGTTGGAAAAGGCAAGCAAGCGTTTCTTTATTGTTCTTTTGTGCATATTAATTATTTACTTCAAAACAAAATTCGATACCTGTTGCACGCTATATCTTTATTGCTTGATTAATCTGTGTAATAAGGTCATGAAATATAATCTTTTCATCAAGTTCTTGATTGTTTTATGCATTTTACTTTTATTTAGCGATTTTGAACAGTCCTAATAAAATACAGAAAGAGTCATATTTCCTGCATATGATTTAATTTTACTGTACGTATTTTCCTTGTTTGTATTTATGAATTCGGCATAAAAAATATTTAAAGTTCGAACCCTCCTTAAAGAAAGAGGGTTAATTTTACAAAAACAAGAACATCACATGCATTTATTTCAAAATACATGACATAACTAAGAGGGCTCGTATCTTATTTTTATATTGCAAGTTGTTCATTTTAACATCCATTTCATGATGAACACAGGTTGACCCCGATCACATATAACGTGCGCACACGAATTTCTGCTGAATTTGCCAACAAGAGGAGATTCCAAACATGTCGACTGTGAATGAGATGATAAAAGAAAAAAAAAAAAGAAACCAATGGAGACAACCAAAATGATTCCCTCAAACTATTGAAATGTGAATAACAACTCTATGTATATGTACAGTCTCCTCAGAGTCTATTTCTACATATGAATTTCAATGTAGATGGCGCTACCGAAATGAATTTATGCAACACTGACTACTCTCATTTTTTAAAGTAAAAGTTAAACCTCATCGTGAAACAACAGATATTTACATTTTGAGAACGTTTTACGTGAAACAACAGATATTTACATTTTAAAAAAGTTTTACGGTCCATTTGTTAATCTGAACTTCAATGTAGATGGCGCTACCGAAATGACTTCATGCAGCACTTCTTACTTTTATAAGTAAGGCTTTATTTCCTTAAAAAGTAAAACTCATCATGAAAACGTTTCAAAAGAATTAAGAAAAATCAGTATTTTTTAAAGATTAAATCGTACATGTATATTCAAATCAAGGACTTATAAACATATAAGTCCTTGTTCAAATACATTGCAATGGACTATTTCTTGTCCTTCCTGGTAAGGAGAAATGACAAATGTGAACAATTCAGATCTTAATTTTCACTAAATTTCGTTGACATTTTGAGGATGTTTTTAATGGCGTTTTACATTTCAAAGTCTCTGAATGAAAATATAAGGAAAGAGTGTTTAATTTGTTTTGCGTTCATGGCGCCGCTTTTACGCTCTGGTGCGACATGCAGGCGTAAATCTCGCGATTCACGAGATTTGCGCCTGTCACCGTGACACCTTTAACAATTCCTTAATAAATCCCTTTAAAATGTTTGTTGCTCAAAAAATATCTTGTAATGAATATGATAAACATGAAACACAAATACAACGTACGATTAAGAATAATATACACCAGCAGCCGATGGCCTTTTGCTAGTTTGATAGAAAATAATGTTGTTATCCGGATAGCGTGTGCATAATGCCCCACTATGAGGGATACACCAATGTTTCAGAAAATATTCATTTGATGTACAATGTATATATGAGAAATATCCCTTGCTGACAGGTGACAATAAAAACAAGACAAACAACATGAAAACAATAAAAGAAATGGAAATTCCCAATTGCTTTTGCAGAATCCGCAAAATATGAAAATGGTTTTAATTTGCATTCAAGTTCAACGAAGTAAAAATGAAACCCCAGGTAGATATATAATTAAAAGTATGAACATGCATTATGCAGCAAGAATGAAAAAAATAAGATAATCATCAAACATTTGAAGTAGTTAATTCATGAGGTTCTTGTTTTGATGTCATCATATTACCGCTTGTCATTGCACTCCCGTTTTGAGAATTATGAATCGACATCTCTATTTTATGACTAGAATCGAAACTAAGATTTATAAGTTTTCTCCAAATTGTCATAAAATTCATATAAGCAACGCTTATTTGTAGAACACTACCCACGGCTGTGAGAAATATTGAGTACGGAAAAAACACATTTTCGTAGTCTTTCTCTTTGTAGTATCTAGTCCGAGCGGCAGTATCTGCCGAATAGAATCCTATCTCCACCCATAGCATGGTACCTATAAGGGAATATAATTCAGAGGATTATACAAAAGATCGTGAATGAATCATGGCCAATTCCTTATAATATAATGACGGAAATTTGATCATTTTGGGGTTCATATGTTGTCCTTTCTAATTATTTCTTACGTTGTACCGGTATATATCGTATAAATTTGTAATTTTACTTCGTTTTACTAATATCAGAATAGATAGAAGTGCGCGTCTCTACTTACTTGATACGGTTGTAATTAGTAATGATACTAAAGTGAATTTCATTTGAGTATGCCGATACGATTGTCTCAAAACCGTTGCCATGGAAACAATGCAAGCTAAGGACAGAAGCACTGCTACTAGAGCGACCATTGCATGACCCAATAGCGCTGCATACGTGATACCTTCAAAGGATTTGAAAAAATATAGTTAGAATAATTTTTTTCTAATTGAATTCAATTCTGTTTTGATATCAAGGGTTGTTATAATTAAACGAATACATCAAGAATATAAAATTAATGCTGATCGTCGGATACTTAGTCAATGCCCTTTGCCCTTTTAAATATCTTTAAAAAGACATAATGTTGAATACTTCTACTTTCGCTTCCTCCGTACCTTTTCTGATCGAGTTGCAAAGGCTTTTGATGTATAAAATTCAATGTCAACGAATATCTTAAACAAAGAAGCAATAAAAATTACCTATGTCTGATTTTGGGTCATTACTCAATGTTTCCGTGTAGTTGTCATAGAAGCTATAAATAGAACATCCCAAATTACCCGTACAGTTCTGATAGTACCAGAGTCCTTTGTGAATAGAAATCAGTATCTTTCTGCCTCCCTTTTCTCGTGTTTCTTGTTGGTACCAACCAGGGGTGAACACTCCTAATATTACGAATAATGTACCTACAATATGAAGGCTTATACGCTGAAGTCCTGTCTTCTTCTCCATGTCCACGTCATAATAGAAAATAATTTTAAGGAAATAGGTTTTATCTGAGAATCTAGCTGTCAACAAATTTCGTAATTTCCAGCACACCATGATAATGAAGTAAACAAGATAATAACTTCTGAATCATATTTTACTATCATATTTTATTTGTGTACACCTAGGAGATATCACAATAGATCTGGTGGGATTTGGTCAACAAGTATAAACTGGTATGAGTTTTATCAAACATGTTGAATTTCACAATTGTTTACATGATCATATCAATACACTATTCATCTTTTTTTTTTTCAATGTTTCATATCTCAAATTATAAAGGTGTCTTTATTGTATAAAAAATTCAGTGAAAGTGGGAGAATTTTGCAAAATGGATTTCTCTACCAATACCAATTTTTTTTCCAATATCCTTTTATTTTTCTATCTCAGACAATTTAGTCCAAACAAGAAACTCAATTTTTTGTCTATTTCCATAAGCTCCTCGTAGGTACTCCTTTGAGAAAAGGAAATGATAAGTAATCGATGAATGGAGGAATATTGATTATATAGTTTTTAAGGAGGGTTTGAGAACCAAGATGGCGGCAACATTATTTGTTTCTCACTTTCTATCAAAAGTTCAGTGTTAACTTTTTAAAAACATTTGATACGCTGATTGATAAACACATTTGAGTATCCTGATGAAGTTTGAATAATTTCCGGCGTCATTTGAAAATTATGGCATTTTTCGAAATTGTGGACTTTGGTAGTTTTATCCATGAGCAATACCACGACGTCATTTCGACGTTATCGGGGAAATTGGCGTCACAAACCTTCGCATTCAAAATGCAAAAAAAAAAAAAAAAAAAAAAAAAAAAAAAAAAAAAAAAGAAAAAAACATCAATACCAAACGTATCGCATTGAAACTTTACATGTGTAAAAAAGAAAGTTCAATCGTCATCACGGTGAATTCGTCAACAAGTTTACATTACAGGAAAGCGGATGTCACTTCATTGAAAATGAATGACTTTGGGGGGATAAATAGGAAAACATAAAGCTTTGTAATATTTTAATCCTAAATTCAATTTTTTCCCATTTAATCATGAAATCATCTCTGGACATCGCTGTTAGTTTGTTAGTTTTTGACAAAGATTGATCCACATGATTCCTTATAATTAGCTATCAGCGACAGTAAATTGGCTCGGAATTGCAATTTTTTGAGCGATAGTATCATATTTCATTCCAGTATCCTACCTTTGTTACATTTATGCCAAATTATTGGATTTCTCAATTTTTTTCCTCTTCGTATTACAAAAATTCATCCGCCCTTCGTTATCAAATGCAAGAAGGACGCCATGCAGGTACCCATTTGATTAATGTACATGTTTATTTCATTGTATAAGACATTCGTTGATATTCGCTGGAAGGTGGCTTGTGGTTGTTTTTTTTTTTTTTTGGAAAAAAAATTTCGCTCTGAAATTTCTTCCCACCTTCAGAGCTTTTGGTGGAAACGTCAAAGTCACTTGATTTTGTACATTGATTACCGGCAGTAATCAATCGTGACATACTTGCACGGACAAAATAACTCTTGGCAATATGATTGGTGGACAACTACAAAATATGCAAGTATTCGTCAAGGTTATTCTGAATCTGTGCATAAGATGCTTCCATCAGGTCGGCTGAAGAGTCCATGACAAATGAAAGTCATATCGTATCAGTGCATTTTCTTCAGAAAGATGCATCGAAAAGTCTTTGTACCGATACGTCCTACAACAAGTCACAGATCCTCGGAATTTTCCGTAGCTTTAATCGAAAATAAAAACGGAAAAGCCCGGAAATGTGCGATTGGTCTAACAAGAATAAAAATCGTTTATAAATTCCTTTTTTTCCTTACTAGAATTTTACAAAATTCAATGTCAGCTCACTGCCGACAAGCTTTTTGTAAAAGCTAATACTTGTTCTCCATATGTTTCATTTTATTTGTTTGTTTATATAGAGCATTATATAGAGTCTTGTTCTATGCGTCATCGTGGACACTGCAAATTAGTCCCTTTGAAAACCTTGAACTAAACTGTATTATACTCTTTTCAAAATACTCAGTCAGTGTAAAAACATTATATATATCAAGAGCAAGAAACTAAGTGTGATTTGTATATGTGTAACTGGATATTTCTTGTGTATTGTGGATTCAGACGGATACAAGGGCAGGCGATTACATACCATGCTTTCAATTGAAAGACAGGCGTACACGTACGTAATTTACAAAGCCCAATATAATCTATCATTTTTATTTATTTATGACAACAAATTTGAGAATGAATGCAATAATATACATGCTGTAGTATGATTACTGAAAATATCCAGAGATAAAAGTCAAGCACATTAACAACAAAGCAAGCACGCACAATACATAAAAGCAAAGCACTAATCTAGTCTAAAAAGCACAGTTAATAAGTACTACACAACATAGTTCTTGGTTATGACACAGTAGCGGTTGGTGGCATCACTGGTTCTGGGTGGTGGTAGGTGGCACGGTAGCGGTTGACTGCCCTGAACATGGTGGGGAACTTTGGTAGGAGCCAACGCCGACGTGGTTCTACTTCCTGAATGGCGGTCTGTGCGTCACGAGCTGGATGTAGGTGGTTACAGTTGCCTCGTTGGAAGGTGTCGCCGACCTGCCGGACAGTGGCTGGACAAGTGAGAGTTTTGGAACCGGACACTGCACCGCCAGCTGGTGGTCTGCTTGCCTCGGGCTTTGATTGTGTAGGAGTACCCATCGCTGGACACGAGTAGTGGAGCACCTCTCTGACTTCCCAACTCTAGGACCTTGTAGGTAATTGGCTCAGTCGGGTATGCTGTCATGGTCAGATAGGTCAAGGTCGGAATCAGAGCTGAAGGACCTGGAAATAAAAAAAAAAATTATGAATAGGTAATGTAGCAATTAATTATCGATCAACGAACTCAATGAAAAAAGGACAATTCCTCAATCTACAAAATAAATTCATTAAAGTACACTTCACAATATTTTAACGTCACAGTGAAAAGATTCCACATGTTCAAAATTGTTCTCCCATAAACTTTCGTTTCATCAACATTTAAAAAAAATCTATTATAAATACAGACAAAACAGGTTTTTATACAATTTTCATCATAATTTAGTACAATCAAGAAGGATTTGTCTACAAGTTTAACATATATATATATATATATATATATATATAAGATTTCGAAATTATTCTGAAAAGCTTCAAATATCGAAGTAAAGAATTATATTACATATACTTACGACTCAATTCTCGCTGTGTCAAGGACGTTGGCCTCGAGGTCGTCAGATCTGCTAGGTAGTGGTTCTATAGGGTCATCGATAGTAGTTGATGGTTTGGGTGGTAGGACTGGAGTAGTGACGTCCCTGGGTAGGCTAGGCTCACACATGGATTGGTAGGGAGACTGGCTGGGTGGTGAGAAGGGGTACACCGTACTGCGTGATACGTCAAAGGAGGTGTCTAGTATGGACGGGTCATCATCGTGACGTTGTACCATCTCTGGGGTGTGGACCTCTCTGGGTAGGACTGGTTCCAGGATGGGTAGGGAGTCGTTGGCGGATGGTGCGGAATGAGCTAGTGGCTGGCATGGCTTACAAAGAAAGCTTATCTGGATGTTCTGGCTGACGGCCTGTCGGTACAGGTTGAGAGAGATACCTGTGTCACAGGTACGATGCTGCCACTGGTCACACCTGTCACAGGTAACGGCATGCTGGAGGTTGGTCACGGGTCTACCACACTGGATACAGAGATCTGACATTGTGGATGGATGTTCGTGTTGTGAATGCCAGATAGGAGTGTCCGTCCATTTTTAAAAGGGATTGTTTTGAAAAGAAGCCCTGATAAGACTTCGGAATTCATTATCTTATCTTTGAAGATAATTTTACCCAAGCTGCGACGGCCAAGTCACTTTCATCATGAAATAGAACCAATTAGCCATTATTTAATTTTAAAATTGGTGTATTTTAAAATTGTGATGTAAGAAATTGATTACAAAATGGGGTAATGGTTTAGAAAGAAAGAAAGAAAGAAAGAAAGGAAAAGAGAAGAAAAGAAAAGAAAAGAAAAGAAAAGAAAAGAAAAGAAAAGAAAGGAAAAGAGAAGAGAAGAAAAGAAAAGAAAAGAAAGGAAAGGAAAGGAAAGGAAAGGAAAGGAAAGAAAAGGAAAGAAAAGAAAAGAAAAGAAAAAAGAAAAGAAAAGAGAAAACAAAAAAAAAAAAAAAAAAAAAAAAAAAAAGAAAAGAAAAAAGGACGAAAGAAACAAAGAATGAAAGACAGATAGAAAGAAAAAAAAACGATTGCATATTCTAATTGATGAAGTATAATCAAATATACAAAGACTTAATTTTCGAAAGCAGAATTCAATGAGGAAAAATTATGATTTATGCAAAATAATATCGATGTAGAACTGAGGAAATTCCTGGAGAAAAAAACATATCAGTGGCGGATCCAGCGCCCCCTTTGCCGGGGGGTCAAGAGGCGTATAATACCGATTTTAACTGTAAATTGGCCAAAATACAAGGCATTTTTGGGAAAGCTTTGGGTCAGTATGGGGGGGGGAGATGCCCCCTCTGCAACCCCCCTGAATCCGCCACTGCATGTACACGTCTTTATACAGCTCACGTGGATTTTAATTGAAAGTAAGTTGTGACCTTGACCTTGAAAATCAAAAGGCTTTATCCTCCCCGTGGAAAGCATTTGTGGGAGGTTTGTTGTTTCTTTGGTGATTGCTTTGGCTTCTATGCTAGTCATGAAAGATCTCGTCAATAATTTTGTCCGATGATAGACTTTCATGAATGATCAGATCTCTGGATAACTGAATACTCGAACTGACATTTTGTTCATATACCATTCGAAGTTACGACCAAGCTTAAAATCTTTCAAAGGTAGATTAAACTATAAGCTCAAGGTTATGAGGTAAAAAATGTGGTACCCACAGAAGGGTCTTGCAACCTATACAAAAGTTATGACCATGGATAAATGTTTTTCAAATGTAAATAAAACCATAAGGTCATGGTCACAAGGTAAAAGCTTATAAGGTTTGCTAAAGCTAGGCTCTTGCATTTGAATGCAGGGCCTTAATATTGATTATATGGTAATTGTTACCTTTAAATGAAACAAAATCAATTCTTCTTCTAAATGCAATAAATTTTATTTTGATCAACAAGATCACAGTCATATACTCAAATATAAAGTTACATCCAAACTATAAGCACTGTTTAAAAAATGCATATATCCATAAAAGACAAATTGGTTGATATTCAAATAAATAGAGTATGTTATCGTAAATATTGCCCTTTAAAAGTAATTCATAATGCTATCTATTACTCTTTGTATCCCCTTCACAGTAGACTCTGGCCCATTTGCACTATCTGGTCAGTCTCGTATCCCCCAACTTAAGTTGTCCCTTGAGGTTTGTTGTATCCAAGTTTAACAGTAAAATAATAAAGACACATAGATACGAAAAAGTATACAGAATATCATAAACAAACATTTAGTAAAAAAAAATGGCGAGTTTTCTCCAATATCAAGCTAAACTTGGAGACAACAATTGAAAATATTTTCCTCTCAATGAAAATCAAGGGATTACAAACAACAAGTAAATGTCCCTTGAAGCACCAATTATTTGGTAATTACTTAATTAATTAACATGTAAATGTACGAAGCAATCGCTACTTCCTGAAAAATTCCCAAGAGGGATGAAAACGTTAGGAGAACATTATGCTACAAAAATTGCAATTCTTTACTAAATTAAAGTTTAAATTTATCGTATTTCCACTGTTTTGATTTACTTTTTTTCAGATATGAATGGTTCAAGTTCCTTGGTACAGAAAATGTATAATAAAAAGTTCACATTTTAAGCCACCATTATGTTACAATAACATGATGTCACAATGAACTTCCATTTAACGAATGTATTTCTGTCTGAAGAGCCAACATGGCGAAAGCAATAACAGAATGAAAGTATTGAAAATGCGACTTTTTGAACTTTTAAAAATTTTGTTTATGTATTTTAATTTTATAAATCAAAAGAATATAGGAATATAAATATCCCTGCCCTTATTGGTCCACAGGCACAATGGAAAAACAAAACAGAACTACACATGTTTCCCTCAGCATATGTTTCATAGTTATCATAAAAAGTCTAATAAGGCTTAAAGAAAAATCTTGAAATATAAAAATAGCCAAAGCCAAACAAAAAGAAAAAAATGGAAATCACCTAAGCATATGTACAAAAGTACATAATTTATAAGCTTTAACAATTAACACACAGCTCTTAAAATTACTATGTTTAACAATTTCTTAAGTAAAATCAAATATATTTACATTAATTAGTACCTTTCTATTATAATAACATGAAGAATCTAACAAATTTTCTATAGTCTATCATGTAGGATTTCAAAAAAAGGATTTTCAATTATGTAATTTATATAAATTTATAATTACACCTTTCTTCAAATGATTCTTATGAGAACATTCTAGAGCATCGCATCTATTCTCCCTTAATTGAAGAGTGAATGAGATTAAATATGTAAGATAACTTTTTTTCAAATGCAGGAATATGTTCATTACATACAAAAAAATATTGTGATGTAAATGCAATTCAAATTCAGTCTGTTCATATTAATTTGCACAATTAAAGTTATTGCAAATTTATTGAACAACATGTACATTGTATTTGAAGATAAAAAAACTTTGTAAAATTGAGCCTTAAGACTATTAATATAAGGAATCATTCATATTAGATTGAAAAAAAATATTCAAGTACATGTACATGTATATTACAAGTTATTGCAGAATACATTGTAGAAAATCACAGCACACGTCAAATTGTTTATATGATATACATGTACATTAAACTATCAATAGTATCATTATGCAAATCTATCATTACATTATAATATTACTGGAAACTTCAATTTAGTTACAAATTCTGCATACAATGAGGATCTTAAAATATTTTCTTTTCCATCATACTAGGTATTTACAATACAAATTGTGTCATCTTTAAAATATGTAAATCACATAATGAACAAATGTATACAGTCTATAATTTGAAATTAAATATCTATAACATAATTAAAAATTACATATTGCTCTAAAAGCAAAAATTAGAAAGTCTCCTTCATCTGTTTGACACTTGCTACGGGACGTAACTCTGTTTGGCAAAAAACAATAGTGCCTGGTTGCTTCTCTCAAAATCCAAGGATTTATCATAATATTGTGATAATTATTCTTCTCAATCATATCAAATGGCCAACATACTACACAAGAATGGCTATTAAGATACTGACAAATAATATAAATCAACATGATCAACGTACAGAACTAAAAAAATCAAACATAATATTAAATTAAATCAAATGTTTTTCAGAAAAAAACAGATGTCTCCCCCTCCCTCTAAGTTACTTTGACCTTGGGCCAAGATGATGTGAAACCTTTGAGTCATGGGCAACATCATACTCAAACATGAAAGTGATTCATTGTATTGTTTGAGGTAAAGCCCAAACATGATTAGCATATACAATTTCATATTTAGTGAAATTGACTTTGGTCACATGACCTTGGATATAGGTGATCTGAAAAATATATTGTATGGATCATGCGCAACAAAAATCTGAATTAGTGATTGGATACACGATTCAAAATATATACCTAAACATGATAAGCATAACAATTTCAGCCTGGACATGATTAGCATATACAATTTCATTACCAAAGTAAGAAGTGACCTTAATCATGTGACCTTGGGACAATGTGATAGGAAACATTTAGTCCTGAGAAACAACGTATTAAAATATGAAAACAATTTTTGTAAGAAGGGTTCAGCAGATATAGCCCAGACAAGATTAGTACGTACAATTTCATTAAAAATGCACTAAGTGACCTTGACCTTGGTCACATGACCTTGGGCCAAGGTGATGTGAAATCTTTGGGTCGTAAGCAACAACATACTAAAATATGAACGTGATCCGGCAAACAGTTCAAGAGATATAGCCCGGACAGGAATGTATTCATAATTTCTTTAAAAATGCACTAAGTGACCTTGACCTTGGTCACATGACCTTGGGTCAAGGTGATGTGAAACCTTCGGGTCATAAGCAACAACATACTAAATTATGAAAGTGATCCGGCAAACGGTTCAAGAGATATAGCCCGGACAGGAATGTATGCATAATTTCATTAAAAATGCACTAAGTGACCTTGACCTTGGTCACATGACCTTGGGTCAAGGTGATGTGAAACCTTCGGGTCATAAGCAACAACATACTAAAATATGAAAGTGATCGGGCAAACGGTTCAGGAGATATAGCCCGGACACGATGTTTGACAGACGGACAGACAGACAGACAGACAGACAGACAGACGGACGACGAAGGCAAAACCAATATGTCTCCTCCCCGTTGGGGGGGGGGGGGGAGACATAAAAATTTAAACTAAAATCAACAGTATAATTTCTTGTAAATTATTTATAATAACAAGTACTGTAAATTGGTTTTTATTCGTCAGGTACCAATTTTCGTCATTTTCGTCAGTGCCTCCCTTGACGAAATTACGTATCAACGAATATAAATACTCTTGACAAAATATAGTGTAGAAAGGAAAAATTGAATCTTAAGAGTTTAAAATCAACAGGCAAATGATAAATCATTAAAAACTGAATACGCACAAGAAGTAACATATAATTTACTTCTAATTACTAATTGATGTGTTTTCACAACAAGCTAGGTGGTATACATGTCTCTAATTGTTTGTTTACCAATAATTGTTAAACAATGAAAACAAACGCATACGGCCTATACCTGAATATTAAGTTGGAATTTAAACAGACGAATTTATATTTTAGGGACCTTTGGATGACGAATTTACGTACTGACGAAATGGTCATTTTGAACGAATTGACGAAAATTGGTACTGACGAAAATAAAGCAATTTACAGTAATAAAATTTCTCATTATAAATGTATGGGACTATTCATTGGTATGTACATAAAGATAAACATGTATATTTGAGTTTAATGTTCTTATCATTCTCGATATTTTTTTGAAAATCATCCCTTCTACCACAAAATCATCTAATACTTTTCTGGAAAAATGAATCCCTTGCTAACGATAGGCCCACCTTGATATAGATACAAGGCCGGCCAAACGGTCATTTTCACCAAGTCGCCTTTCTGTTGATAATATCTATAAGCTGCCTTGTTCAGCTGGTCCCCTGGTGCTGCCTCTGTTAGGTGCATTTTGGGTTGTTGTACGGCCATTAGCCAAGTTAACTCTATACATTTGTCTATGTAAACATTTAGGTTAGGCATGTCATAGGGGTTCCACTTGAATTCACCAGACTCTCTCATCTTATGTTCTTTGAATATCTAAAATATATAAAAATTGTGCAGGTATCTATGGTTTCATGACAGTAGGTGAAACACTCACTTTGCTATGACCAAGAAACCATTTTTCATCATTAATGCTAATGTTAAGGATATTAGATGGAAACACACTCTAGTTATGATCCAGAAACCATTTCAATCATCAGTGCTCTAAGACCTTGACCTATGACCCAAATATTGAACAGGAATATCCTCCGCTTATGGGGAATGCATGACGACAACTGTGGACAATAGCACTTTTTTATCTATAAGATTTCGTTAAGCTATCGAAAAAAAATAAGCTCAAAATGCATCGAAGATGCAAAATGCCGAGTTGCAAAACTGGAATGTAAGTATGAATATGCAGACTAACATGAAATGTGTATGGTTTGTAACAACATTTTGTGGTCCTAAATGAAAATTTCTGGATCAAGAAATGGTCTTCTCTTTATTCTATATCAGCGTGTAATATATTTTCAAGGATACAGATTTTCAATCTCATCATACAGAATACTTTATGTATTTGTATGTACAATATGATTTAACAAAGCATACTCTAAAGATACAGAATAAGGTACAATTCATATCTTAAATCACGGGAAACATTTCTGGCAAGTTTCATGATTATAGGTGCAATACAGGCTCAAATATGGTTGGGAAAACATTTTCAATCATCTGAGTCCTGTGACCTTGATCTTTGACCTTTTGACCCAAAAATTAATGGCAAGTTTCATGATTATAGGTGCAATACAGGCTCAAAAATGGTCTGGAAACCATTTTCAATTACCTAAGTCCTGTGACCTTGATCTTTGACCCTTTGACCCCTAAATCAAAAGTGGTCATTTTCTATTCACTGGAAACATTTCTGGCAAGTTACATGATTATAGGTGCAATACAGGCTCAAATTCAGTCGGGAAACCATTTTTAATCATCTTAGTCCTGTGACCTTGACCTTTGACCTTTTAACCCCAAAATTGATAGTGGTCATCCTTGATCCATGGGAAACATTTCTGGCAAGCTTCATGATTATAATTGCAATACAGGCTGAAATATGGTCCGGAAACCACTTTCAATCATCGGAGTCCTGTGACCTTGACCTTTTGACCCCAAAATCAATAGGGGTCATTCTTGATTCATGGGAATCATTATTGGCAAGTTTCATGACTTTAGGTGCAATACAGGCTAAAATATGGCCAGGAAACCATTTTCAATCATCAGAGTCCTGTGACCTTGACCTTTGACCTTTTGACCCCAAAATCAAAAGTGGTCATTTTCTATTCACAGGGAACATTTCTGGCAAGTTACATGATTATAGGTGCAATACAGGCTGAAATATGGTCCGAAAACCAATTTCAATCAACAGAGTCCTGTGACCTTGACCTTTGACCTTTTGACCCCAAAATAAATAGGCCTCATCCTTGATTCAAGGGAAACATTTCTGGCAAGTTTCATGATTATAGGTGCAATACAGGCTGAAATATGGTCCGGAAACCATTTTCAATCATCTGAGTCCTGTGACCTTGACCTTTGACCTTTTGACCCCAAAATCAATAGGCCTCATCCTTGATTCAAGGGAAACATTTCTGGCAAGTTTCATGATTATAGGTGCAATACAGGCTGAAATATGGTCCGGAAACCAATTTCAATCATCTGAGTCCTGTGACCTTGACCTTTACCTTTTGACCCCAAAATCAATAGGCCTCATCCTTGATTCAAGGGAAACATTTCTGGCAAGTTTCATGATTATAGGTGCAATACAGGCTGAAATATGGTCCGGAAACCATTTTCAATCATCTGAGTCCTGTGACCTTGACCTTTGACCTTTTGACCCCAAAATCAATAGGCCTCATCCTTGATTCAAGGGAAACATTTCTGGCAAGTTTCATGATTATAGGTGCAATACAGGCTGAAATATGGTCCGGAAACCATTTTCAATCATCGGAGTCCTGTGACCTTGACCTTTACCTTTTGACCCCAAAATCAATAGGCCTCATCCTTGATTCAAGGGAAACATTTCTGGCAAGTTTCATGATTATAGGTGCAATACAGGCTGAAATATGGTCCGGAAACCATTTTCAATCATCTGAGTCCTGTGACCTTGACCTTTGACCTTTTGACCCCAAAATCAATAGGGCTCATCCTTGACTAATGGTGAGTAAGTGTATGAAGTTTCATTGTTATAGCCTCTTTCGTAGTTGACTTATAGTCCGGAAACCAATTGTTGACGCCCTCCCGCCCGCCCACCCGCCCAACCGCCCGTCTCACATCAAATTAAGAGCCGAGTTTTGCAACTCGGCTAAAAATGCTTACCACACAAAGAGATGGTACAGAAGCTAGAGCAGCTGACTTTCTCCATTCTCGTGCCAGTTTGTTGGCAGAGGAGAAATGTGTCCTGGGGTCTGTGTCTGGTATATCAACTTGGTAGTTCTGTTCAAAGAGGGTAAAATAAATTAGAGTTTAGCAGAAAATAAAATACTACCTACTTTAGTGTGTATACCTAATAAAACCCTAAAGTGTTTGACCTTGACCATGAAGTTGACACCAACATTTTTCTGATTGATGACTTTCAATGCAGATGAAATTCCATACTAGTTTGATTGCTTGCGACAAATAAATATGACAACAAAAATATCCATATTAATCAAATTTATAGGTATGTCTCCCATTGCATGTGTGACCCTAAATATATGACCCTGACCTAACACGTGACCATGACCCTCATAGGGTCCTCAGTGTCATCATGAATGGCAATCCTTTTAAGTTTGATTGAATCATAAATTGTGGATATTAATAAAGTTATAGCCATTTATGTGAAAGTGTGACTTTAAGACAGACAGACAGATTTGTTGATGGCAACATAAAAAGCGTGACAATTGACAAACAGACAGACAGATGCCATACTAATTAATCCATTCATGATGCTTTGATGATGTTATTGGTATGATCTTCATATGTTAAATTAACAGGCATTAATATTACTTCTAAAAACTTGCACCTTTTCTCTTAATCCTATTTTAAAAGTATTGAGAGCTAACTTAAATAACTTAACTCTGTATAAACTGACCTGATTGTTACAAACACACGTCATCAGTGTCATACAGTGTTCCATCTGACTCTCTAAGTCCTTGACCTGTGTCTCACTCATGTCATGGCAGAAGCTGAAGGCCATCTGTAACATATATAATGTGAAGCTGATCAATTTACTTTCATTTAACAATCTTAATATACAAAATGTTAACTAAAAAATTACCAGACTTGTTCAGAATATGACTCAGTTTTGAAACAAATATACGGAAATTTTGTTCAATTTTGAAAATCTTCTACTAAAACTGAATAAGCAGTAATTGCACAATATGTCACATTATGGTTGAAATTTGCATTGCTGAATCAAAGCAAAAATTGGAAGTTAAGAAAGTCCAAAATAATTGGTTATTTGCCAGTAATCCATGGCAAATTAGACAGGCAGACACTGGACATAAAAGAAATTGGCAATATTTTCTATGTGACGTCACAACAGAAAACATGACAACGCATCTGGACGCATCAAGACAGAGCCATCAAACACGACGTCATCATGAAAAATTCTGCCAAATCAATTGTGTTGTCAATGTGTATGAAATCTAGGTTAAGAATGGTCATAACTCCTACATGTAACTGGAAAATTGACATTTGAGTTGAGGACTTCTGATTATAAATCATTGAACTTTACCCTTAATTATAGAAGTGCATGACTCGTATTGATAACACATTTGTAAGTCACATGCACATCAGAAGTTTAAATTCTTTTCATTTACCTCAGATGTATTTATTATGCAGGAGTGACTTTGACCAATGACCATTTATATAATAGTGTTAGGTTTAGTGTTCACTATGCCGAAATAGTAGTCAGGGTTCTGGCACATAGTGCACTCCCCTTCGGGTCGTGCACTATGTGCCAGAACCCTGACTACTATTTCGGCATAGTGAACACTAAACCTAACACTATTGTTATTATTATGCTGACTGTTTTTGATAGTGTATTCCCTTCATAGAAAACGTTTTAAGATATATGTTATGAACATTGATTGCACGAGTTACCTCTCTTTCAAAAACTCTGTGTAACAGACAAACATATTCTGGATTTACCCCTCTTTGACCGTAAAAGATCTATAATGTGGTCGTTTAGTATAGGCATAATTTAACAAGAAAAAATATAGCAACATAAATTTGGCATTAATTTTAAAGGAAAAAATAACTATCTAGGAACATTTGTTTTTGATAGTGTAATCCCTTCATATCGACGGCGGGTGCGGCTAGCCAACAGGGGATGCTTACTCCTCCCGGGCACCTGGTCCCACCTCTAGCTTACTAGGGGTCCGTCGATGTTTAATTTTGTGCTCTATTGTGGGTGCTGTTGAGATTATCGTCAGGATCTTCTTTTACTCATTCATAGAAAATGTTTCAAGATATAGTTATGAATATTGATTGTACGAGTTACCTCTCTTTCAAAAAACCTTGTGCATATTCTGGATTTACCCCACTTTGACTGTAAAATATCTATAGTGTGGTCGATTAGTACAGGCATTATTTAACAAGAAAAATATAGCAACATAAATTTGGCATTGATTTTAAAGGAAAAAATAAATATTTAGGAACATTTGCTTGGGTATGCAAACAAATTTAATTAAATATCTTGTATGAAAACGACATGTCTGTATATATAAACAGGTCAGCATCACTTCTGTTAAGAATGCTACTGTGGAAAGACAGGGGTGCACTATAAGGGTGATAGTGCACACCAAGAAAGGTGATAGTGTACACCTGAACCGTTCTCTGTCACAATATAGTAGAGTAGAACCTATCACAGAAGAAACTCACTGAAAGCATAATAATAATGAATATTACCTACCTTTTAGTAAACATAATTGTTAAATGCATCAAATTCCATTCTTTAATTAATTACAGTCACGAAAATGGGTCCTAAAAAGGCTGAAATTCAAGAGATTCCAGGGGGCTTCAACCACCCTAACAGGGCTCTGCCCTGGACCCACTGGGGACCTAGGAAGTCCCCAGACCCCTTGCCAATTCTTTACATCCCCCCCCTAAATGATAAGCTGGATCCGCACTGTTAGTACAGACGTTTATTTTTTCTTCATGTATAGCACAGGGGTGAGGTATTATCGCTTGGTCACAAACCCTTTCCTCTATACGTACCCTTTCTTCTATATGTCTATATTAAAAAAGTTTTATATATACAGTGATGATTTGTTAGTCCGGACGAATTTGTTCCCGAGGAATTCGTCCGGATTAACGAATTTTCCGGATTACTGAATCATGTTAAAAATGTCAAAACTTGAGCACGAAATTCCAAAGGAAAGGGGGAGGGTCGGCCGTTTTTTGTGCGTGTGTGTACGGTTAAATTGTCTTGTAAACAAATATTTCTCAACATAGATAATTTGATTAAATGTTTATTTCTTGAAAATAATGGATTACTAAATCTCTAGATATGTCTTTAAAGCATGAGCGCTAAAAAGTAGAAAAGGAGAAGGTGGTACGGGCGCCGGGATTTTGTCTTCGCTTTTTTGTATTAGTAAGATCGTCTTAAAGTCAATACTTTTTTCATCATTGAAAATAAATATACACGTAGTTTTATATAAAATATTGATTAATAGAAATGAACAGAACAAAATGCACAAGAATAAAGATCAAACGAAAGTGGAGGGAGGCCTCAGTTTTATTACGTCGAGATCAATATAGAGCATTACTTTAACCTATAAAATAAGAATAAAATTTTATCTAAACATCGAGGCTCCGCGGGCGCCGATAGTTTACCACTTTTCTTCCTGAAAAATACGGAAATCATTGTCTGTCAAGAGCAGTTGACGGCCGTTTTTAACTAATAACAAGCCCTCAATATCTAAGCTAACGCTAACATTCAGTTCACTCTCATCTTCATCATGATACAAACATTAAAATTAAAAATATCAACTTTAATTTGAAATGATTTTAGGGCGCGCATCTGTTCAAAATAATGATCGAACGCTACAAGCTGAAAAATGTCACAATAAGAATTGAGAAAGTGACTAAAAGAAGCGAACAATTAAGTCTTTTAATGCATAGATTTGATAACTACGTAAGTATGCGTACCCAAAGCCGTGACTAGTGCTGCATATCCCATCGCCTAATTAATCTGCCGGTAGATTTCTCCAGGTAAAAATTAATTGTTATGAAAACACGTCCGTGTAGATTTCTCCAGGTAAAAATTAATTGTTATGAAAACACGTCCATGTAGATTTCTCCAGGTAAAAATTAATTGTTATGAAAACACGTCCGTAGTTGCTTATATCGTCCGGACTAACGGGACAAAATAACATATGATCCGCACGTCCGTTCCCGAAAACTACCGTCCGGATACGGAATGTGGATTTCCGGATTATCGGATCATTTTTGCACTATGCACGTTTGTTCCCTGAGAAATCGTCCAGAGTAACGAATTTTCCGGAGTAACGAATTCCGGACTAACGAATCATCACTGCAGACATATAGAAGGGTTTGTATTGAGGAAAGGGTTTGTGACCAAGCGATGATACCTCACCCCTGTGGTGTATAGATCTGCATATCTGTTTCACAGGCCGTAAAAGCGCCTGGTATGTGGTTTAAGGCAAGTATCTTGAAGATACACAGTCATGTCAAATTTCTAACTTCAACCATTGCAAAAATTCGCTATAGAGGTTCCAATAAGATCATACTTTCTACGATTGTACCTATATATTTTATCTACTATGTCACCAAATTTCATTAAAAAATTCCCCGTACTTCTAGAGATATCTTAGGTACCATTTCTTCAGTGACCTAGTTTTTTTTAATCGAATTTAGCTTTTTAGAGTGTCTGTTCCAGCCCTGGCTCGGTCAGTCGGTGTTCAGACAGTGCATTCTATTTGCGAGATGCGACAGACCAATGCGCTATGAACGCTTGATTGTTTGTGAATTCTAAATTGATTTCTATACCTAGAAGTGTAATTTATGACCGTAACTCCTCGTTAATCGCTTAAACACTCGAACTGCTACGATTTGAATATCAGCGCCTTACATTTTATTTTCATAGATCGGACTGAATTGGAATAAGCAATCTGATTGGACGAACTTTTACCGTAGTCTTGTTCTGATCTCTACTATTTTAGAATTCACAAACAATCAAGCGTTCATAGCGCAGTGGTCTGTTTTACACGAAATTATAGAAAAACTGAACGTTCTGCGTTGCCTTGCCCACTGAGAACAATTTTACCTACAGAATCGTGTCACGTGGTACAGTATAGCCGATAAACTTATAAACAATCTCAACACACGTGCACACGAAACAGTTGATGTTTACTGCATCCTAAGTATCCTTTTTTAAATAATCTCTAACTTTTTTTAAACATTATGAAACATCTGTTAAAACGCGGAATGCAATGTACGCTGTCTTAAATAAATATGGTGAATAATGAGGTCCAGGGTCATGGGGCCACACGATCGGAGTTAAGAAAAACTGTGTGAATATATATTTATCTTCACTCGATTTATACATTTTGGGGCCCGGGGATGTCATACTTTCAGGTCACGTGATGCAAATCTGAGGTCACGTGGATCCTGCGATCACTATAGCCGAGATCGCTACGCGAAACTCGCCTAAAAAGGGGTGAATGAAGGCATAAAAGTGCTGCATAAGGATTTTTGACAAAATTAAACCTTTCAAAGTGTTTAAACACATCATACCATAACAATTCTATGGAGGACTTGGAGGACTGTATCCTCACTATACTGCATCTTATTACTCAGGTCCTCAAATGCTTCAGACCATTCCTCGTCGTACAGTTCCCCAAACATCTCCGCTATTTTAGTGGGACGGTTTCTGTCACTCAGGTCAGCTATGTTTGGATTAGCATCTGTCAGTTGTCGACTTGCTAGACTGCTTAATCTAAAATATAAAGCAGATTCTTTAGCACTATATCATCAAATTCTTTGAAACCAGTGTAAAAGTCATGAAAAATAGAATCTCTCACCAGTAGTGATCATCAACAAAGAAATCCAACCGAAGTGTCCAGGATTGGCTTAGACCATGATCAGGCATGGTCAAAAGCTAATCACTGCCATGAGGGTTGGATTTCCTTGTTTATGATCACACCTGGTGATTAATAGTTTTTCTCTGTACAGTATGTTTGAAAATTGTCAAAGATAATAATTATGAAAAATTTTTCTGCAATGTTTTCATCCAGACTTGATCATGCAACAAAGCAAATATTTATCAGTCTTTTTTGACGTCATAGTATCATCCAATCCCTGTGGATGATCCATTTGTCATAATGATTTATTTATTTTATGAGGATAGCTCTGTAAATTTGGCTGAAATCTATGTCAATTAAAAGTGGCATTTTAACAAGAACTTAATGATGTTACCATCAATTAATTAAAAAAACTTTCTTGTAATGCCAAAATTTATCAGACACATGCCATTGGCAATGTCTGATTTTTAAACATACATTACATCATCACAGTACAAATAATCGAAGCAATGATATGAAAGCTTAGAAAATCTACATTTATAATATACATGTACATGTACATGCATGTACAGGGCTATTACAATTCCTTATCCTACCTCGTGGTTAATTCTTCTATTTGAGCTTTGTACATTTCCTCTTTCTGTTCCATTCGTCTCATTCTATCCTTTGATATTGTTATCATATCTCCATCCGCATGTTCAATAGTACTTCCCCGCTGAAGCTTGTTTTTCTGTCTCAGTGAGCCTCGTATTGGTTTCCTTGCAATACTTTTATCCAAAGATTCCTGAGACCACTGACGAGATAACCGTCTCTTTGGCTCTGGAGATTTGTCCTCGTTAGATATGTTCTCTTCCTGGAAAATTAAAATACCATTTTTTACATTAATGGAAAATTCTACATACTTACATTGGCTAAATTTGAAATACTTCTCTATAAAACCCTAAAACTGGTATCTCTGGCAGGTATGATAGAAAATAACCATATAACAATGGTCTAACATACTCAGATTGCACCTAATGACAGCTTAGCATCCTTGACATGTGCTCAACGTCTCTGGAATTACCTTAATGTCCTGTTTAAACTAAAGGACTTTTACTTTTAGATGAACAATATATTTTATCAAAATTATGTTATCCTTGATAAGTTACTGGCACATTGTAGGTCAATAGCCGTTGGTAAGATGAACATTACAAAGCCTAAGGGCATGTGTTATGAGACATTAACAAGTTGATTTGAAAATGGTTTGAAATAATTTGATGGGTTCAGACCATACTGACATTTTAAAGTGAAAATTGGTAATGTGATACAAGGACGCTCTGTGAGTGTTGAGAACATTACTGCATTATGAGTTTTCAGGCCAACTTCCAATGTTTGCCAGCCTATTGAAGGTTGTTCCCCATGCATTGGTTCAAAAAGTCAAAGTGTGACAGGGCCATAAGGTAGCAATATGTCAAAACTTGGTTTGGAAAGGTAAAAGGGTTCTTGAGTTATTACCTAAAAACCAATACATTACTTTACCAATGTATGTTTTATAGTGTAACCTTTGGATTTATTCCGACGACAGTAGCCATGTATTGATTTGATTTATGACACAGCCTGTTGATTTCATTCTTAGCAATTTCCAACTCATTCCCCAGTGTCTGATCCTTGCTAGCCTCCTCATACAGTGCTTCTAGTTCCTTTGTTGTTTTGGCATCTGGGCTTACAGGTGGTAACCTCCCAAGCTGAATTAAAATGACCAAAAACATTCTATGGAAGTTTATTTTCATCTTTTATATCGATGTAAATTTTTGAAGTGTTCATCACAGGGCTTTTGTATGTTAACAACATTGCAACATTTTAAGGCCTACATTTCTACATTATTTATCGATTCTCATGTGAAAAATCAAAACTTCATGAATCTAATGGACTGTGTTTACAAATAACAAGTTATGTCTGAGAATCACTGATGCCCTTGGACCTCATAGAAGAGATAATTTATTGATCATATTAACTTGAAGTCAAATTACAAAGAAGATGAATTTGATATCACCTTACAATGAAAATAAGGATGAACAAAAGCAAATGATGTCTGATACAGCTAAATTTTACCAAAATATAGAAGTTGAGGTCAAGGTCATTATAAAGGTCAACAATCTTGGCATTAACAGAAAAGGTCTTGTTACAAGAAATTGGTAGGTAAAATATGAAAGCCCTACCACTTAACATTCTAAAGGTATAACTAAAATTAACAAGCGGCCCAAGGGGGCCACATTGCTCACCTGAGTTGCAGACGAAAGAATGATAGAAGACTGTGAATTTGGTGGAGTCCCTTGAATACTTACTTCCTGTAAAGTTTTGAGAAATTCTGTGCAGCAGTTGCAAAGGAGAAGTCGAAAATGCTTCAGCCAATCACAGCCTTCAGCAACCATATTTGTTAAACCATTGGCACAAAAAACACAAACTTGGTAGAGGACCTTGAGTACTTGCTTCCAATAAGGTTCTGTGATATTCTGTACAGCGGTTGCAAAGGAGAAGTCGAAAATGTGTCGTACAATCAGAGCCCTCGTAGGCCATATTTGCTGACTGATCAGCACGAAAAAGACAAACTTGGTAGAGGACCTTCAGTACTTGCTTCCTGTAAGGTATCGTGATATTCTGTACAGCGGTTGCAAAGTAGAAGTTGAAAATTCGTAAGCCTGGATCAAAGCCTTAGCTGCCATTTTTGTTTACCAATTGGCATGAAAAACACAAACTTGGTAGAGGACTGTGAGTACTTGCTTCCTGCAAGATTTCGTGAAATTCTGTGCAGCGGTTGCAGAAGTGAATATGCCAACTACGCCAAATATGAGAGTCCTATCACTAATCATCAAAGGTTGTGTTTTATGTTTTTGCAGACAAACATAAATGGAGACAGAGACATATGGAAAGAAAACTATTCAAAAACTATATATGCCCCCCAATCATTGATTCTGGGGACATAAAAAATATTGAAAGACCTCAATCAAGTGGTCCCTTGTACATGTATACCTATTCACTATTTTTATATACAAAGTTATTTCCTGTTTTGGACAGTTATAATCTCACATATTTGATGCACTATGACTTACTCTTTTCAAACATCCTAAAGATTGCATTTGATGAATGTTTTTCATGAATTTGACGCAGGTTTCTATAGAATTTGATGACCTAAAAATGTTTAAGTCAGAAACCGTCCCTACGTAATGGGAAGTAACTCTGCATACAGAAAAGACGCCAGTAACTCTGTATTAGGCTAAATATATGACGCACTACATCAAAACTTATCAGGATTTACTTACAAAGGGTGTTGCCCTCACAAGGTCGTCCCATTGTACAGACATATCCCTGAGATGTACAGCCTCTTTTTCCGCTCTATCTGCGATGGATAACTTTCTACGGTGAGCCCAGTCAATCAACTTATCAATGCCGTGGTGAGGCTGTTTTGGTTTCTCTTTCTTCAAGTACATAGATAATAATAAATTTGGCATAATATTTTAAACAAGTTGTATATACTGTTTGCAAAGCAGAAATGAAAGTACACTGATAATGCATATTTAAGAATTCAGGAGCATCATAATTCATTGAAAAAAATATGAGATCATCATATCAATTTTCATGTGATATGAAATATCAATTATGAGATATCATTTTTCACATGAAATAAGATTTTAAAGATATCATTTTCAATTATGAGAGATATATAGATTTTCATATAAAAAATCAATTATTAAGATATTCATTTTCTTATTACAAACTATTACTACTATTAGTGGCCATAACAGTCAAACAAATGAAGCTGTTTGTTACAAAATACTTTTGTTCAAACCTTAACGGTGACGGTCTTGTCCATTTTATGTTTGTTAACACAACTGTAGAAGTAAACCATCGTTTGAAATTCATCCTGTGCGTGATCATACCGGCTTTTCCTTCTCGTATGACCTCCTCAAGGTCTTTAAATAGGTGATGGAAATGATGAGCATCCTGGAATTCTCCGGGTATTCCACCCTAAAACCAGATGTTTGTATTAATAATGTCATTTATGGAATGTATAAGGTAATTTTGCTTTACAATGATTTACATGTACTTTTCATATTGTAATGTCATAAATATCAACATTAGCAGCAAAAAGTCCAGGAAAACATGCTTTAAATACATTTCTAAATAAAAGGGGTTTCATTACATAATTCAAAAATGCATTTAGCTCTGATACCAACCAAATTATGGGGAAATTACACTGTATAATTGAATCAAATAGATGAGAAATGACAAAAACTGCATGTGTACAAAAGATATTTTCTGTATAAATAGTTTAGCTGACTAAATTCAGCCTTACTTAGACTTGCAGATCTATGCTCCCCATAAATTTTATATAAAGCTCTTTTAGGATAGTGATAAGGCTAATTACTTGTTTTTTATATTCTTTTACAGCACTGCTAAGTTGTTCAAACTGTTCTTCAGCTGCCTTGATTTTCTGGACATCTGATTTTTTTCTGCCCTTGTTGAGAATTCGGTTTATGTTTTCAAAACTCTGAGATGACTACAAAGAAAAAAATGTTCATAACTATATAGAATAATTTTTTGCAACCAAGTCCACAATTATGCGATACAGATAACAAAGAATTAAACATTGTAACAATAAAAGTAGAAAAGCTATCAAGTATTGTAAGTATGGAAGTAAAGCCTTATGAAGTCTTCTCATAATATTGTATAAAACAATGTATCTAAATAGAAACAACAAATTTATTAGTGCTTTACGAGGATTAAAGTTTGTGTTAATTATAAATGCAGACTTTATGTAGTACTATGCTCCTGCCAGAATTACAATTACAAAAGAGACCTAAAATCTGTAGGAAATTGTGTCATATAAATGGGGGCATTGCATTTATGTTTCACAAACATAGAGCTTGTTCAAACACAAGAAGTATTATTTTCTTGGAAGTTTGCACCTTCTGAGTCTTCTAGAACCTTTATGGTATCAAGTCAAATACATGGTATCAATCATTCGGGCTCTGGCCATGAAGAATTTATATATGAAATACCAAACTCCTACCTCTTATAGTTCAAAAGTGGGTCAAAGACCAAGGTCACTAAGTCAATAGTCATGGTATCAAATGAAAGCTCTGGTCATGAGGAATCTATGTGTGAAATATCAAAGCCCTATCCCTTATAATTCAAAAGTAGGTCAAAGGTAAAGGTCACTAGGTCAAAAGTCATGATATCAAATGAAAGTTCTGGTCACGATGAATCTATATGTAAAGTATCAAAGTCCTGCCCCTTTTACTTTAAAAGTAGGATGAAGGTCAAGGCAAGGTTATTAGGTCAAAAGTCATAAAATGAAAGGTCTGGTCATGAGGAATCTATATGTAAAATATCAAAGCCCTACCTCTTATAGTTTAAAAGTAGGTCAAAGGTCAACATCAAGGTAACTTGGTCAAAGGTCACTGTATCAACTGAAAGCTCTGGTCATAATGAATCTATATATGTGAAATATCACGGCCCTACCTCTTATAGTTTAGAAGCAGGTCAAAGGTCAAAATAAAGGTCACTAGGTCAAGGTGTCATATGAAGGGCCTGGTCATGAGGTATCCACATGTAAAATATCAAAGCCATACCTTTTGTAGTACATAAGATATAGCCCAGGTTAATTTTTTTTTTCAAAAGTAGGTCAAAGGTCAATGTCTGTGTCACTAGGTCAAACATCATGGTCAAGGTAAGTAGGTGAAAATTCATGGTTCAAGATGAAAGGTCTGGTCATTGGGTATCAATATGTGAATATCAAAGTCTTACCATTTATGGTTCAAGAGATATAACCAAGTTTTATACTTTATACTTCATATTAGTTTGCCATCCCCCTCCACCCCCTTCCATTTGCTAAGATATCTCGAAAACATTATAAAATTAAAAATACCTGTAATAAGTATGATATAACATACGTATCACTTGAACTATACAAAATTTGAAGGTAAGAAAATTTGGTATCAAAAGATGCATCTTCTCAAGATACATAACTAAACCATGCATAATTTGAAAGCCCTATCATATCTTTACTTAAAATTTTATACCCTTCTAATGAAAGCGGAAAGGAATGACGGATGGACAGACAGACGGATGAACCAATTCATAAATGACTGGGGGCATAAAAATTTTGTTTGGAGCAAATTTGTTGTCCTATACATGACACTGGACATGTCCTTAGGAAGGGGACTGTTCAAAAATCTTTTTCGTACTGCTATGTGCCTGGCGGCTTCCCTGAGTCACCAGATATGGGGATTCCCTTTTGAGTACGGTAAAGATAGAAAATGTATTCCTGGGGTAACCTCTCACTTATGAAAAAAAATTATTTCACTTGCACGCACTTTAAAATGTCAATACTTTGATAAAACAAAATAATTAAATTTTTGCTCGCCCGCCGCCACGGTGACCCTTTTTTCACAAGAAAATCCAACATTAATTAATTTGGTGTGGCCTAACTGTTATGCATGGTGACCGTGCAGCAATTTATGTGTATAAAATATGAAATTATACTTTTAAACGGAGATAAATGTACGTATCAGTGCGCTTCAAGAACTTTTTTGCAACCAAATAATTAATGTTTTCAACATCATTTTCACTAGATCAACTGTCTTCATGGCATCAAAATGTAGTACAAGTTATAGTGAATGCGTGTGAAATACATGTATGCATGAAAACCCTAATTATATATACTTGAAGACTGATACTCTTAGAACTTAGCTAAACCATAATGCTGTATTTGAGTTCAAAGTTCAAGGTCATAGTTGCTTGGGTCATAGAAAGTTCCTACGCTGCTGATTTTGCATACAAGACAGGCTGTCTAATTGGCTCTCTCCCTAATCTAATCAGACAGCCCGTCTTAATTATACGCTGAATCAGCAGCGTAGGAACTAATTCTATGAGTCTGACCCAAGCACCTATGATCAAAATATATGTGGCAAGTCCATCATTATGCCAGTGACACAGTAACTGAAGTGAAATCACAAGGAGTAATTAATGTGTAAAGTGAAAATTATACCGAATCTGCGGGTTTATTAGTGTACATGAACTACTAAACAGAGTACACTTGCTAGCTATATTTACTTTACACATTTTAAAATTACTGCCTGTTTATTATAGCGAGAATGAAGGTTTTGAAGTAATTACTAGAAATATATGATAAATCTTTAATATTCTAATGCCAAGAAGTAGTGGTATTATTGTTTTAGACATATCTTTTATATTTTGGATGACATCATTAATATGTGCATTATTAAATTATTAGACCTGGTGACACTACAATTAGCCTGCAGGATAGAGTGGTAAAAAAAGTTGACATTGGTATCATTGGCATGCCTCGATCTGGTATGAAATGCTGCCAATTGGTACCATTTACATAATTCCATATGCACCGGCAGCTATTAGCTGTATCACTTATACTTGCAGAAATCGGGCGCAATAGGCGGACAAATTGATCGAGAGCGTGTTTCCTATGTACGGAATATACACCCCGAACTTCGTTAATTAGCGTTTCATTTGTGTTTAGTAAATGATCAGGAATTATTAATAAATTGTCAATTTAGCTTATTTCTGATTGTTGGAGACACTGTTTGGTCATAGAGACGTGTTCCTCAGAGTGATCATGAGTTGACCGCTAACGCTCAAAAGCGGTCTATTCGGGATTAGCGCATGCATGACCAGCGCGTGCGTTAATATTTTTGTAGTGTTTAATACATCTTTGACTTCGCATATTATTACAATGCAAATGTTAATAAAATCCTGATAATTTAATAAAAGCAGTTATTGAATTTTGATTTCGGTCTACCCCAGATAGCATGACTATGTTGGGCCAATGTTGGTAATATGTTGTATGGTTGGCCGGTGGTTGGCGTTGGCATGCCAACGTTGGATCAACATTGGCCCAACATTGTATTTGTCGAACATACCAATGAATTATCGCTGTTGTTGGACTGGGGTTGGGCCAATGTTGGTCCGACATCGTATGTTCAAGATAAAAGCACCGATCGAATTATATAATTTTACAAATGAGATTTGAAATACACACCATCATTGAAAAAGATCAAAATTTTGTTTCAAAATAATAAAACGAAGCCATAAGAGTCAAAAGAATAATATAATCTAATTTACGACGTTGGTTCAATGTTGGGCCAACATTGGTCCAAAATAAAGAAAAAATCATAAAAGATTCAAATGAAATCTAATCTAATAAAAAGTCAATCTGACTTTTGTAACTGGACAATATTAACTGAATTTATTCCTCTTAAACATTTTTACATTTGCAATAATGGTATGAATGGGTTGCCGTTGGGCCTACGTCGGACCTACGTATGTTATACCAAGGTTAATTTTCAAAATATCGTTTATTTTTCATTTCCGAAAAGTCTTGAACTATGAAGTTTTCAAAAATTTTCAAATACTTAACAAGTCTTTAGATAAGAAATTTGTGTCCGTCAAAAGAGAACATACTTTTTTGCGGTACTGTAAGACGTTGGGTCAACGTTGGACCAATGTAAACATTGGGTAAAGAAAACATTAAAAAAAAACAATTTTTCATAAAAAATATTAGATCATGTCTATAATGTGCATAGTTATATTTTACAATGATACATACATGTATATAAATTATGTCAGAAATTCAAGGTTCCTGTATTACTTATAAAATTCAACTCATCATAAAATTAACTACCGAAGTAACTGCAGAGATAAGATCTAGGTCAGTGCTTGGCCGGTCAAGTCATAATTAACACCAGATGTCTGACCAGTTTCTAAGGCAACGGAGCTAGATTGCACAATCTGATACCGGACGTTTCTTATCTGGGACGCAAACTACAAGGTTTTAAGTAAAGATACATTTGAAATAGAGCGAGAGCGGTCAGTGGACGCTAAAGTTTTGTAAAGTGTAGGCAGTAAAAGTAAGTACATTATGGTATTTATTATTATTCATGATTGTTGGCAATTCGTATGTATTATTTTATTTATTTTTGTTCATATTGCATTTGTAGAAATCAAACTAACTAGTATCATTAATCATGTTAATTTAGTTAAATATCTGATATTTTTGTATCTTTTCTCTTTTGCAGTAATATACCACGTTGAAATGGAGATCGGTTGATCGAATGATTTGGAGATAGTATTCGACTTGATGAGAAAGAAAGGAAAAGTGGAGATACCAAAGGACCGCAGTTGTGTTTGAAGTCGGATAGTTAACATTGAGTGATTTATGTTCAGACTTGTGGATCAATAAATATGAGGATATTTATTTTCTACTTTCAGATCACCAATGGATCTACGGCCAACGTTACCAACAAAAAGCCAACGTTCAGCCAACATATTATTACAATGTTGGATTGACGTTGGACCAACACAAATCCGATATATATGTTAAACTGGACCAACGTAGGGCCAACGTATAAACATCCGAGGTCTGACATCGGCCCAACAGCGACCCAACTTGTGGGGCCAACGTTGGGCCGATGAGCAACATTGCATTGGCCCAACATTCACTGCCGATATTGGCCCAACGTAAATGTCACCGATGGACTTGCGTTGGGCCAACATCAGCATGCTATCTGGGACATGACTAATATGAAATACAGACCTGGTCAGGCATTGGTTAACTTCGGCCTTCGGCCTCGGTCAACCAGTACCTGACCAGGTCTATATAGTCACAAGAAAACCTCATCAAAAGTCAATAATTGTATAATGTTGTAATATATAAACCGGTTTTACCAGCCCTATTATTCGAAATCGAAACTAGAAAGTTTGCACAAATCTGAGCTTGCTTGGCTGTATTGCATACATTATATATTACAGATATAAAAAATCGAGCAACATTTTCTAAGAATCCTTTTAAATCTAGAGAGCTTACCATGATTATTACTGCATGCACTTGCAGATTTTCTACTTTCGGTTTCGGTATTTCATTCGTATGACCCTCCGCTTGTTCGGAGCACTGCTCAATGGGAATCGCATATTTCAAATTCACCACAATACAAAAGACAACGTGACAAAAATCTAATGCGCTTTATAAGATTCGATTCTCACCATACCCCCATTACTTCTCTTCATTTTGCAATACTAATCAACTATGATGTCATGTGCGTCTTTTGCTAAAGTTTGAATCGGACAGAGCTCTGGGCTGGCCTAATTTGGGGGAAAAAATTGACGAAATCTGGAGACTTTTCAGTGGCGGATACAGCGCCCCCTTTGCCTGGGGTCAAGGGGCGAATTTTGCCGATTTTTACTGAGAATGGGCTAAAATATAGGGTTTTTTTTTTTTCTTAATTTTTGGGTCAGTGTCCGGGGGGGGGGGGGGGCGAACGCCCCATCCGCACCATCCTGAATCCGCCACTGCTTTTAAAACACATTTATAGGTTAATTTTTCCCAAAGCATGTAGAGGGGAGGGATTATCTCGCCTCGGATGATTGCAGGCTTAAATTCAACAAAATCGGCCCTCAGTCCACCCTCACTCTTCTTGATTGTATAAAGAGAAAATACGCGAATGTCAATAGACGGGAACCCCCGTATTTAAATAGCAACGATCGTATCCATTTTTGTATTCATTTACTTTCGCAATAACTGTAATCATGTCTGCGAGAAAAGTAGCTGTGGTAAGTAGCCTTTAAAATGTTCATACATTATATAATTACCATGAATACTTGTATATATTTTTTTCAGAATCTTTAACAGATGCTATGTTATATAGCTTACAAATACAGCGAGCGTGTGTAGGCGCTTGTTACTTAATTACAAATACTTGTATTCTATACTGTGCATTCTTTTAAAAAAAGAAGTTTCAATTTAAAATGTTCCTGAACAGACAGTATCATCGATTTGGAAGGGAATCATTAATAAAATGAAGATCTAATTAATTAACTCTCGATCAGAATTTCAGTTTAAGTAACAGAGTAACATACGCATCGATCGCATGTCCTAAATAATGACCTGAAACAAATTGGTGCATGGTTGCATGGTTTGGGTTGGGTTGGGTGCTGGTTGGTTTTATGTCTGAAATAATCTTTGTTAATCTCTATAGCTGTTTTCTCTAAATCATTTTCACAATGCTTTTCTTTTTGTTCCAACATCGTTCACATGTACATGTATGTATGCTTTTACAATATATGTACAAAAAATATGCGCACAGACTTTAAATTTTCAAAATAATACAACAAATCCATTACAGGTGACCGGAGGGAATAAGGGTATTGGATATGGAGTGGTTAGAGGTCTGTGTAAAGGCTTTGATGGAGATGTATATTTAACAGGTACTTGTATATACAATGTATAATGACGTTTGACGGAAAACGATAGCTTATATAGCTAGATTGCATAAGGCAAAGGCAACGGAATCGATTTTTTTTCATTCGTGTTGTCTAAGGATACGTCTAGCTGGCCCTATATTTACAATATTTACAATAGAGTCGACCAGTGTAATCATGTAATTTATGACCCTAAAACAAGACAGTAAATTCAACACGCGGCCAGACCGGGAATCGAACCAGAGGTCCTCTGTCCCATCGGCATCGGCAGGCGCTCTTACTAATAGTTTCCCTTTTAATTTATAACCGAGCACTATTCTCTTCGATCATTCCACACTCCTATCCATCAATTTTTTAGGTGTCCACACCTTGGAAACACACCACTTTCAGTGTTTATTTTTGTTTTAAGTGGCCGATATCGGAATCGAACTCGAGACCTACTGCATTCTTGACAGACTCTCTTACCATCTGAGCTAACCGCGGATACGGCATTTTTGATGAATCTAAATAACTGGAACAATGTACTTGATGTTAAAAGAAAGGAGGGGATCTCCAACAACACCTAGTTGCAGCATCAACAGCAACCTCCCAAAACACCCACTGTAAAACACAAAAATGACACGCACAGAAAGAGACGCAGTAGTACAAAGAACGTCAAATCACAGAAAAACATAAAACACAAAAGGAACATTTTGTCCGTCAAACTAATTAGGTATTTGCTGAATTAAAATTGCACATAAAGGATTATCATTATGTTTGAAACGATACATGAATGTAAGTTGTAAAATATTTATACCTTACTTTAGCAAGAAACGAAGAACTAGGCCAAGCCGCAGTCAAGGAATTATCCGATGAAATTCCTAATAACAAACCCAAGTTCCATCAACTGGACATAAGTGACCAGCCCAGTATTGACCGTCTTAGAGATTTCTTAAAAGAGAAGTATGGTGGCCTTGACGTTCTGGTGAACAATGCAGCAATCGCTTACAAGGTACAAAAATAGGAAAGAATTTCTATTACGAATCAGTTTCTAGATTATCTATACAGATTGCATATCTTTTAGATTCACTTCATATTGATATCTTTTCAGTTTATTAAGTTCAACCATTACAAAAAGTAAAACCATAATTACTGATTTACCATCACTTTGAATCATCGATTGATCTATTAATTTCATTATTACAAACTACAACAAAATTAGCAACATTAATTAACAACAACAACAACAACACAATTTCATGACTATGTTATTGATATTGATAATCATTATTTACTCCTGCTTATGAAAGGCTTCATCTACAGCGAAATTTCCTGAGCAAGCCAGAGAAACAATAAGAATCAACTACACCGCTACAATAAATGTTTGTAATGCCTTGTTCCCCCTGCTGAGACCCCATGCCAGGTACATCACCGCTAGAAGTTAATACATTATCTTCATGTATCTCTCCTTCCTATTGCTAAATTTCCTTGCTTTGCAAAATGTCAAATGAATACTTATTGCTATATATGTACGTTGAGAGTGTGTAGATTCATATGAAATTTTGCTTGTGAAAATTTATGAAGACTTTTAAAATGATTTGAATAAAATAACCAATCGATTTGCAAATTAATTATATGACTTGTTACAGCCCCATCGTCCGTAGGTCATACTTGATTATTCCACAGGAGCACGATGCCAATAACCCTCAATGACACCCGCCCCTTCACACCTCTCTATAGTCAAAGTATATAAGGATAGTAGAGGCGGATATTCTTGTTGATCGTTCGAATCGAGCTCCTGTGGATTATTCCCATTAAGATGGACACCAATGTTCTGCCAAATTGGTAGTAGAACACTTTTGGTCCATGCTGAATTTTTTTCCGTTTATAAATGATGCGATTGAATTTGAAGACGTTTAACATTTAAAAACATTCGCCTGTTCATGAAAACCTTCCACAGATGTTTTGGTTTAAGGTTTCAATTATTGTGGACATTCTGATCGCTATAAGATTTGTCTGAAATTCTCATTTTAATCTAGATGAATACTTCTCGGCCAAGATAAAAGAAGATTAATTTCAATTTTCCAACATTATAATTATCTATCGGGCGGATCATGTTGCTTAGAGAATACACTTAATTTTTTTCTGATTTGCAAATCGATATTTTCTAATATCAGAAATTACTTTCTAATATCAGAAATTCATTTTCTAACATAAGAAATTCAATTTTTTATATTAGAAAATTTATTTTCTGATACAAGAAATTATTTTCTAATATTAGAAATTATTGAATTTTGTAATATTAGAAAATATACTGAATTTCTTATAATAGAAAATGAATTTCTAATATTAGAAAATACAGAAAATAATTTTCTAATTTTAAAAAATGATCTTCTAATATTAAAAATGCACTTTTTTCCCCTTGACATCCCAGTATTCCTGTTCAAAACTGACTGCTCCTTAGACATGCGATCCACAGGCGCTTATTTTACATGAATTTCAAATATTAGAAAATCAATTTCTGATATTTAGAAAAAGGAGTTTCTTATATTCGAAATAAAAATGATTTTCTAATATTAGAAATTCATTTTCTGATATTAGAAACGTATTTTCTGATACTTGAAATTCATTTTCTAATGTAAGGAAATAATTTTATAATATTAGAAAAACATTTTTAATATACATGTAAGACATTCATTTTCTAAAATAAGAAAATAGTAGGAAATTCTAATATTAGAAAATGAATTAAAATTTTCTTATATTAGAAAATGATTATCTAATATTAGAAAATACCTATTTTGTCCACTTTGGTTTGCCATATACTTTCCCTTAGTACAAGCAAATCTTAAGAGATACTCTTGAGTCATCCCCTGAGACATTCCTTAATTTCCTCTTTCGAATGCCTATTTTAGAGTGGTGAATGTCTCAAGTTTTGTAAGCACATGGGCAATTAATAAATGCAGTGCCGAGCTAAAGGCTAAATTTTCCGCACCTGATCTTGAGGAGAAACAGTGTACTGCTTTACTTGATGAATTTGTAAGGTGAGTACTTTGAAATTAAATAGCTCTGAATTGTTGTATACTGTAAAGTTGTCAACCCTCCTTTTTTCTTTTTTAAAAGAAGGACATTGGAACTGGGAGGACATTGGAACTTTGAGGAATGCTTAATAAAGGATATTGAAAATCATGGCGCATTTTATTTCACATATTTTGAACTTTCACCGTAGCAGTAAAAATATGAACCATCCCTCTGGGAAGTGCTACTGAAGTAGTCAAAATATTTTTTATACATGGCACTTGCCCTTTCCACAGTTTTGTACCTGCATCTTTTTTTAATTTTTAATGTATTGCACAATGACCAATTGTGCAGACGGGATGGGACCTACCTTGTCCAAATCTTGTCAGTTAAATCTAGGCCCTGATCCATATCATACCTGAAAGTTGATCGGACTTTCTTTAATAGATTCTTGTATTCCCATTTGATTTTTAACATCCGCTTGATTTTTTTAAGACCTCGTGTGCTTTGTCATCTTAAAGTTAAAAAGTTATTTGTTGGCCCTGATTAGATAGAGCGAGTAGTTGCGCGCTGGTAATCTAGTGACTAACTATGTCATTTTTTTTGGACGATACAATGGAAATATGAAACAACATAACATATCGTTTTCCATAGTGTTGAAATAAAGATTACGTTAGAACCGACCGAAAATAATGAATTTGATACGTGTACAAGAATCGGTTTGGAAGTTTCTGTGAGCCTAAAGTGATGGGTCTTGCTAGCAAACAGGAGATGCTTTCTCTTTCCGGGCACATTATCTATTCTCCGTTAGGGGTTCACTTTTGCTCATATGGTTTAGTTGTTATTGTTTAGTTTTGTATTTGTACATTGATTCTGACTTCTGGAGAAAAGGGAATTCATAAATGATCTCCAGCATGACCACCCTGCACAAACACAGCGAAACAAACCCACAAGAAAAGTGGCACATAAATGACACCAGACAAAACCACAAACCACAATAAGACGCAATGTTCACTAGAACATCATACAAAGCAATCGAAACAGACGTACAGAAACATCAAACATTAATGACAACACATAAAAGGAAGGAGACCAATGTGTACCCAGTTATCTCCTATTAGAAATGGTGTGTTTATCCAAATTACGTGCGCAAAACCCTCCCACTTATCCGGATACACAGAGGTCTACATAGACGCACAGTGGTTGTCGAAACATAAAACTTTTCATTGTATTACAGGCCATTTCTTTGTTATTTTCTGTTTTGCGTCATCGTGCTGGTAGGTTTTGAGCCCATAGTCATAAAACAAAACAAAATTGAATTGACTAAATTTTTGCAAATTTAATGTACTTTGTACAAAAAATTATAGAGAAATAATTTAATTCTTTATATGACATGTAAAAATACTTCAATGATTCAAGACATTCATTCTTTTGTTGTCTAATTTTTTTTTTTAAATCTGTTAATATTCAAATGAAACAAGTTTCAGTCAGATTTCACTTGGTACTTATAGTACTTCACATATTATGAAATTGCAACTTTGTTTTATATGTTTGTTTTTCTCCCTGGCTGGCTGGTAGGTTTTTTAATTTTAAGAGGACGCAAAACGGAATAAAAACAAGAAATGACCTAAGGTGACTTAACAAACGACATAGTTGAACGCCTCTTGTAACATCGATTCTATGTAGATGGATCTGACAAACTATATGGCTTGTTTATAACAGTCTGTGCTCTAATGGTTTAAGCGAGCTCAAGATCAATCACCCGAGAAGTCTGACCAACTTTCAGATAGGACAGAGAATCAGGACCCAGTCTTCTCTGACGAGATTTAAACAAGGCCCGTCATCACGGTTGGCCAGTGTGCAAGATTGGGAAAGACTCCGGTACAAAACTGTAGATTGGTCCAGTACCATGCCCAGTAATTTTTATGACTTTAGGATCATATTCTCGGTAAAGCAGGCGACCGACTATTTTCTTACATTTTTGGTTGAAGTTTTATCTGCCTTTGATCCTTCTGATTCTGTTATTAATCACCGTAAAATGGAGGCAATGAAATTCCCAATGATACATACTCAGATGCTGGAGTTGTCCCAAATTTTGAAAGAAGTTCAGAATAGTTATTGTAAAATTTCCAAAAAGATTTTACAAGTTTATGATATCATTTATCTGCTCTAAAATGATGCTAATGAATTTGAAGACGTTAAACATCTAAATCCTTGACTAATAAGTTCTTTTTTGAAATTTGATTATTTATACCACGAAAGTCCGAAATATTGAAGCAAGCTCTAGCGTATCTGATGAGCTGAGAGATGTAAATGCCGCACGATGGCAATCTTGGAACAGAACATTGCATCAAGCCAAGGAAAATTAACTATGTTGAAGCCAAAGTCTTATCTTTTGTCGTATATCTTTGTCTGAATTTCTCCATTATTGATTTTGATATCAAGATCCAAAAAATGGTGTTGCTATGTCATTTGTGTTTGCTTTATTCAATGTTAACTCTGTCGGATAAATTTGATTTTTGTAATGGTCAAAGTATGGGTAACTTATCAGTATTCAAAATATCATCAAGATACCTAGAGTTGCCGTTGAAACATATCAAGTGGTCAAATTTCATGAGTTTTTGCAGATTTTGAATGAATTCTTTTTCGTATGTATATTAAAACAAATCTATGTACAACCAGAGGCGCACAATAAGTACCCATAGGAATTACAGTAGCTTGCGGGACTTTGACTAATGGTTTTGTATGTGAATGTGAGTTAAACCCGAAACCCAAAACAAGATCAAAAAGTCAAATTCAATGAGCATAAAGAAAGATAAAAACCTTAAAAAAACCAATGGGGGGGGGGGGGGGCTACTTAAAGACCTTTTTTATTTGACTTTCACACAGTGATTGAATACGAGTAAACGTATCCTACTTTTTGAAGCTTCATTTCACCAGACATAATAGTATACCGGATGTTAATCAGTGAAATGTTAAAACTTCTAATATTTATGCAGGCTTGCACAAGACGAGAAACATGAGAAGAATGGGTATGCAAATACTGCTTACGGTATGTCAAAGGTTGGAGTATCAGCACTTAGTCAGATTCAGGGTAGGGTGATGACAAAAGACAAGAGAGAAGATATCCTTATTATGGCTGTAAGTAATAATACTGCATGTACATCAATAACGAACATGTCAGAAAATTAATATATGTAAGTAAGCTGGAGGATGTTCGACTAATTTTAAAATAAAATACATATATATATATGTTGGTCTGCAGATCTGTGACTTGAATGTCAAGTATATGATGGTAGATGTTTATGTATTTAATTTAGTGTTTCCCGTCTTATTGCAGGCTGATCCTGGAAGCGTTAACACGGACATGTCGTCTCATCGTGGAAATAAAAATTTAGATGATGGTAAGAAAGTTGAAAAAGTTGAAAGTTGAATTATTCAACAAAAATGATATGTTTAAAATTCTCAGAATGCTATCTTAATTTCTTGACCAAAGTATGTTTCATCATAGTTAAACAACAATGATCTATCATCCTTTTAAAATGTTCTTGAAGGCATTCACACTTATATTGGAAAATCTGTCTTGAAGTTTTAGATATTACATGGTGAAAGTGTCGAAAATGAAATCATCTGACTATATGAAGGTTACAACATGAAATTTAGGGTTTTAAAAGATTTTATGTAGTTGTTAATTAAACAATACATATAATTTGTCAAGGTCTTGAACTGTTTCACAGTTTACCCAATGCAATATTTCATTCTGCATATATGAGAGCGATTCAGATCCGGAAAGTTCTTTAAAGATCCAGGTTGAAAGCATTGCAAGGGTTTCTATTACATAAGAAGAAAACATTTTTAAAATATCGAAGCTAAAAGTTTGTTAGAGATAAAACCAACGTTTTATTGTGAATGAATTCAGAACAGGATATGAATATCCAGAAATACTTTCAAATTTCTAGACTTGAAGATTAAAAAAAATATCTCAGTATTAGTTTTAATTTTATTTAGTGTTCTTGGATTTCGTAAAAATTCCAATATGTCATAACCAGAACTTGACCACACCGAAAGAAATAAAACATATAGTCTTATTTTTTTAAGTACAGGTCCACATAAGGGTCAGGCTGTTGAAAAACCTTAAAATTTTTAATTGCTGAACTTTTTGTCTTTTGAAATATGTCCAGATCAGCCTCCATATGGATTGTTCTTAAGGAATTTTCCTCATACTTGGATGGTAAAGAAAGTTATAGGGGTAGCAAATTGGTTGAATTATATAAGGATAATTTTCCCGCCATTTCTTTCTCTTCATAATCCTTTATATATTATGAGGTGAATATCTCGCTTCACCATCCGAACCTTGAGAAATGAATTTCATTCTGTTTGTTTATACCAACCATATGTCTCAAAACAGGAATAAAATTTTCTGTAAAAATATTTTTTCGTGTATCACCCCTACCTCATGGTTCTTACGTGGGCCTGTACTAATTGTTGATAAGTATCTGTTAGCAGCTTGAGATCCCCTTTCTTTGATTGTTTGTTTGGACATTCTGTGTGGGTGTTGCTAATTAATGTGCCTGGTTGTCCGTGGTGTATGTTGAAGTTTTATGAAGTTGAATGTCTGTTGTATCATGTGGATGTGTTTCGCTGTGGCTAGTGCAGGGTGGTCTTGCTGGAGATCTCTTCCATATTCTTTGAAAAAAAATCATGTAGTGATTATATATGTTTATAGCTTGTGTTACTTGTAATACATTGAAATATTATATATGTCTTCACATTTATCAGGAGCCGATACCTTGGTTTACTTAGCATTGCTGAAACCTGGATGCGGAATACCAAACGGTTCTTTTGTGTCCGAGAGGAAAGTCAGGGACTGGGTGAACGACAAAATCGAGAATTATAGATATGTATAAACTATAAGTGGGAATAGTATTAAGTTACAGTTGAAGTCGCTGAAATAGAATAAAACTGTCCCTCTCTTCAGTGTACTCGTAATATGCTTTTTTTCATTTTGGTAGATCTATACATGACTTTACTCATATTCATCTTGAAACTAATGTTTTATGACATTTTTTTTTTATTGAACAAAGACGTTTTACAATGTACCTATTATATGTTTCAAATCTTTCGTATATTTTAATGTTGAGTATGCATGTAATTGCAAGATTACCGATCACAGATGTTATGAATATTGTTCATTTCGAATATATTATATTTGATATACATGTACGTACATAATTAGACCATCTTTATTATCATTGATTTAGATACTTTTTATCTTTTCTTTGAGATATTATATAATATGGAATAAAGTTTACAACCACACATGTATATTTAATTTATCATTTTCACATATTTAAAAGCCGAACAATCAATATACATATACCATTGATGCGACTAATGATATTGACACCAGGATCAAATCAGGAGAAACTTACCACTTAAGATTGCATTTTGTTAACAAGGATCCTAAATGAAAGTTGAGGTTGCAAACCATCCAGATTGATGATTATAACCAAACAAAGAATATTGCATATCGGTATGCAGTAATTCTAAAAGATGTTTACTCTGATACTGGTATTGTACAAAATTAAATAGAGTGCAGCGTAATTCTTGTAAATTTTTTAGAAGGCTTTTACAGATTTATGATAACGAAAGCAAAAAAGTTCCTTTAGATAGTATTTTGCATTTATCAATCAGAAACAAAGAAAAAGGTCCCCGACATGACGACGTTGTAGTGATCACAGCGGAACACACACATACGAGGTGAGACAAGGGGAGTAAGTATGTAACTGCAAATTAAAGAAAGAGATGGAGACAACTAGGATGGTTGTAAACATCAAAGCGACAAACAAATAAGGCACATTGTCATTGAAACATGACATACAGCACATAAAAGTGATATAAATGTCTACATTATGAGTTGTTTGCAATTGAAAACGTACATGTAATTCATTGTTACAGTAGATATTACCATCGGAACAGAAAAAAATCCAGAAGCAGAAGGGGAACGACATCCTCGGGTACTAACAGACAAGCACAGGAGATACCAACCTAGTGATTTAATTTATATTGAAATATATGTTTTCTTCCGTAATAATTTAGTGCACCATATGCTCATTCAGAAAAATGTATCATCGGTGATGTTTGAGACCGAAAGAAAGAAATTCGAATTCTGTTTAAAAAAGTTCAGTGCACCGTATGCTCATTATGATGTTTCATCAGTGATGCTCGAGATCGAAAAAGGAGGAAATCCACATAATATGAAATTATTTAGAGAAAAAGTCTAAACATGAGCTAAAAATTCTGCCAAAGAACCTGCTGAGGACAGAGCTATATCATCAGGGAGATCCCCTTTGTTTTATGACCGAGAATTAACAAATATATTTCATGTCAAGTGACGAGGCACTAAGAATTAGTGTATGAAAGTCAAACACGAAAACCGAAACCAGATTCCAAAACTAAAATCGAAATGCTTACAAATTTCGGAAGAAAAAAATAAAATGAAACATAACACGCGAAAAGAAAAATTGAACAAATAGACAGAGACAATGACATAGCTCCGGAGAAACTCGGAGGACAACTTAACAACGAAGGACGAACGATATTATTGGGGAATATAATCATCAACCATATGCTGTCATGTGGGATGAGAAAAGCCCAACCGATGGGTCTGGTTTCTGGTCAGGGAACGAGGCTTCCCGAGTTCCCTGACCAGAAACCAGACCCCGAGGGTGGACTTTTCTCATCCCACGTGGCAAACATATGGTTGATCGTTTTTCTCCCATTTCTAGGGGCCTTTCTTGAAATTCCATGAAATCATGAAATCGTCAACTTTATCGAATTCGAAAAATAAAAGAATATTCGTTTTCAGCGCCCTATAAAATGGTTTATTCTAAAAGAATAAACCGTAGTCCTTGGCCTTAATCGGTTTAATAAGAATTAGAATGTAAAAAAGTGTTTTAAAACGACGTTTTTGTTGAGATGTCGCCGCTTTAGGTGCAAAAATCATGACGTCACAATGGATAACAACGACGTCACAATATGGATACGGCCTATACGGACGACGTCAAAAGACACGCGAGGTACATGTGGGATACAGTGACGCGTCGCTATGGGCAAACTCTTTCCCACATGGGGGCAAATGGGAGAATTAACAATTCACCAGCAGAGATACCAGATGGTAACAATTGTCAGTACTGAAATAATGTTCTAAAAATTTCAGTGCACCATATGCGCATTTCAACAAGCTATATTTCATCAGTGATAATCGAGGCCGAAAAAGAAGAAATCCAAATAAGATTTAACTGTGAAGAACACATTTGTGTGAATATATCAAAATAGAAATTATAAACATGATTTAAAATGTATGCCAAAGAACCAGCAAAGGACAGAGCTATGTCATAAGGGAGATACTTTCATAAAATTTAGTATCAGAGAATTTACAAATATATTTCAGGTCAGTTCAGAAGCGCAATAAAAGTAGGTGAACGATATCCACGTAGATTAACAGTCCTCCAGCAGAGATACCAACCTAGTGATTGAAATATTCGGAATGAAAGACATGTTCTATCGTAACAGTTAAAGTACACCATGTGCATATTTCAACAAATAATGTATCATTAGGGGTAGCAAATTTGGTTGAATTATATAGAGAAAATTTTTCCGCCATTTTTTCCCCTCATAATCCTTTATAAATTATGAGGTGAATATCTCACTTCACCATCGATACCTTGAGAAATGAATATCATGTGCTTGATTTGTACCTCATATATGTCTCAAAACAGAAATAAAAAGTCTTGCAAAAACATTTGATGTATCATCCCTGCCTCCTATACTTGACTTGAACACTAGAAAGCTAGGTATCGAATTTGTATAAGGAATGTAGTTTGAGTAATCAATAACCAGTTGACAGATATCATTTACTTGATATGAATTTCATATAAAGATATTTTCCTTTGGTGTTTCCATGAAATGAAAGCCATAAAGTAAAACTGAGTTTCCCAACACACTAGCTTCGTTGCTTTGGAAATAAGATGTTTGTGTTAGAAAGTTCCTAAAGAACTTGTTGATTGCTAGAATCCCTTTCTTTTCTTCAAAATTAATTATTATACTATGATATTTGCGGCATTATGTTTCTGGCGTGTCATGTTGCTACATTTGCACATAAAAAGAAAATACATCAAATCGACCTTTTTCAGGAGGTGACCATTCTCTTCGGGAGTTCTTTCATCCCTGTTTCATGTATACTTGTTGCACCTTTTCAGTACTCCTGTGTGTGTGTGAGCATTGAGCTAAGTACTGTCTTGCTGCAGTTTTTTGCCTTCCTTTTGTAGATTATAAATCCACATTCTAAGCATAAATTTTAAAAATCCTATGTAAAATCTTAAATGTTATAAATAGCTTATAAAAAACCCCAGTCAATTGTGCTTAATCACGTGATAGACCGTAATATGAAACACCTTTAAATGTTATGTACTTTCGCATTTGACCATAATCATGTCAGCAAGAAAGGTGGCAGTGGTAAGTACTGCGTATATCAATAATATTTCAATCAAATTTTTCATGCATACATATGTTTCATATTTTCTATGTACTTAATTATTTGTTCTTCAATATGATTTCTTTCTTTAAATGCAATATGTAAACCGAAAGGTGCACATTGCAACTGTCTTTATGTATAACTGGCATTAATATATATTGGATGGTTTAACATAAATCAGGCTAACTTTTTATATGATGTTCAAATTGTCTTGTTTAGTAACACAAATAGCTTTGATAAACACAAAATGTATCAATTAGGTAACTTGTGTCCTATATGGTGACCTTTTGTAAGCGAGAATAGGACATTTAAAATTTTCGTGTGTTATTTCAGAATCTTTACATAAATTCAATTTTAAGGTGACCGGTGGGAATAAAGGTATTGGATTTGCTGTGGTTCGAGGTATATGTAAAGATTTCAAAGGAGAAATTGACGTGTTTTTAACAGGTACATTTATAATACTTCAAGATTATGTTATAATATTGTTATTTTATATGTTTATATCATATATTAACATGACATATTTGATTTTGCATGAGTTTGATTATTTGAATTTGATAGATAAACGCGTCGATGTAAGTATTTGAGAGATATATCAGTTCAGTATTGAAGATTCTTTCATAGTAATCCGGAGTAATTTTAGTTCAGTACAAAACAAAGGAGGGGATCTCAAACAACACCATCCTAATCAATTGTAAAATAGTGTCAATCGGGGATGGGGGTTACCGAAATTGATACTTACACTAGTTATAAAGTTCATAATTCAATCCAAAAACAAAGTTATATATTAAGACGAAGGTTCTAAAAGCAGTATGAAACAAAAAAAGCAGTATGTACAAACTATGCAATTTGCCGAGCTTTTTTGCCTCATGAGTAAGTTTTGTTGGGGGGGGGGAGGCATTGAAAAATATAAGTCTTGGAATCTCGATTTAAAGGTCCCAAAGAATCTAAAAAATTGCATGCCTTATTTCAGCCAGAGATGAAGGTCGTGGAAAAGAAGCAGTACAGAACCTTACTGCCGAGTTATCAACAACCAAAAATAAACCAAAGTTCCACCAACTTGACATAACTGACAAGTCAAGTATTGACCGACTTAGAGATTTTATTCAAAAGGAATATGGAGGACTTGACATTTTGGTGAATAATGCTGCAATAGCATTCAAGGTAATGTACCGAATATATTTAAGCTATTTTGTGGAGCTTAAAGAATGAGTTACTGCACGTGTTTGGTGCATTAAAATTGGATTGAAATTTTATTCAAGAAGATGAGGAGTTGAATACTTCCATAGTGCTACTAGTATGTTCTGAAATATGTAAAAGAAAAGAGTACAAATGATTTTCATAATGTAATTTAAAAGATTTCAAAAGAGAAAACTATTTCTTCCATTTGATAAAAGAAATTTTACCTGTTTTATTCTAGGGTTCCTCAGATGTTCCTTTCCCCCAACAAGCAAAAGATACCATAGAAACTAACTACACTGCTACAGTCAATATCTGCAATGCTTTATTTCCTCTCCTTCGAGAACATGCAAGGTAATATGATTCTATAAACATTCGGAGAATTTTCTTATTCTTCTATATCGCAACTCAATGCAACAGAGAAAGGAATTAGATCATAATTTGATTGCTTCAAATGACAAATATGGATAATTACCATATCCCTATATACGTCACAAAATCGATAATTCAGAGAATCATAAACCGAAGGCATACACAATCAGGATGAAACAGGAACCAAAGCAAACAAACAAAAACCTCCAACACATTGAAAGGAAGCGAGATCCCAATATGGGAGTGAGACCAGGTGCCCAGGAAGAGTCAGCATCTCTTGCTTGCATGCAACAACCGTCGCTTCAATATGTTTACTTCTATTTTGGAAGATATAAACTTAAGTATAATCTTTGTTTGGATGGTACAAATGGTCTATGACAGAATATCATCCACCATTGACGAGTGTATGACGAGTTCCCAATATCGACCATAGAACTTCCCCAGTGACGATGGTCCCTGAATAAGAAGCTTATCTGAAAGACGCCTAGCTCTCAGATTAAAATCTGTATATTTGGTACTTGCTCTGGCACAACGTATCAACTGAGATATAACAACGCCATAAGCAGGCGATGAAGGGATGTTGCTACCTAGAAAAGGAAAGTTTGTGCGGCTGAAATTGAAGTCGTCACGTTTGTAATAGAGTGAGGTGTTCATGTGACCATCAGTGTCGTAGGACAACATTATGTCCAAATAGGATGCTGAATTATTTGTCTCTGTAGTTTCTTTGACTTCAAGCTCCGAATGATAGATTCTGCTGAGACAATCCGCGAATTTTGGATTATTGATGGACAACACATCGTCTATGTATCTGAAAGTGAAGTTGAAGTCAGGAGCTAAGTATTTTTTCCCTTCAAAGACCAGAGATTGAACGAATTCAGCTTCGTACGAGTAAAGAAATATGTCGGCAAGGAGTGGGGCACAGATGGTCCCCATTGGAATTCCGACAATTTGCTGGAAGACCTTTCCTCCAAACACCACAAAAATGTTCGATCAGGAAGTTTAACATCTGAATAATATCTGTTTCATTGTACTTATTTTCAGAATCGGACTTTTCTTTTACAAAGTTGAATGTTGAAAAGACACTCAATTATCCTTTTCTTACGGTGGCATAGAGGTGACATGTAGTTTTCCTTTTCAACTCGTTCCCTCGAATTATTATGTCGTGGAAACGAATTATGTATGTTTTTTGCATTTTTTTTTTCAAAGAAAGCAGAAAACATATATTTTTAAAAATAAGAATGCAAAAAAAAAAAAAAAAAAAAAAAAACCATAACTCGTTCCCACGACAGAATGATTCCAGGGAACGAGTTAAAAGAAAAGAAAGCAATTTATTTACTGCTTTCTATTTTTATAGAAATAAGAATGCTAAAACAAACATAACTCGTTCGCCCGGCATTATAATTCGAGGGAACGAGCTGCAAAAAAAAAAAAGAGAAGAAAACTATATGTCACCTCTATGCCACCGTATTTTCTTCACTTTTTTACCAATAATACGGAAGTGTTCCAACTCTATACCTTCAAGTATAAAATGAAATCATATCAATGGTTGAAAATAGATTGTAAAATTAGTTGACCATTTACAAACCGATCGATGTAACCGAGGTTAAATTCAACAAATTAGAATAATATTTATAGAATGAACACTTTGATGTCCTACTCTCCAGAATGGTGGATGATATTCTGTCATAGACCATTTGTACCATCCAACCAAAGATGATACTTTATACCTTCCAAAATGGAAGTAACCGGATGTGACAATTCTACCGAATTGAAGCGACGGGTGTTGCATGCAAACAGGAGATACTGACTCTTCCTGGGTACCTTGTCTCACTCCCATATCGGGAGTTCGCTTCGGAGGTTTTTGTTTGTTAGCTTTGTTTCCTGTTTAATCCTGATTTTATATGCCTTCGGTTTATGATTTTCTGAATTATCGAGTTTGTGCTGTATACAGGGAGATGGTCATTATCCATATTTGTCATTGCTCCAATTTTATGATGAAATACTTTTTAACACCCCGTTGCTGTATGTTTTTTGTTGACATAACATTTATCCAAAATCTTCAAAAACAAAGAAAACATGATGATGTGAAATGTTTCAATGGTACTTCTAGGTACCTGGATGATATCCTTACTATCGACAATCCTGTTTTTGAAAAGTATAAAAATGTCATTTATCCACAGGAACTGACTCTAAACAAGGCGAACGTCACAAACACAGAAACACCATTTTTGGACCTGAATATCAAAATTATTAATGGAGAGATTCATACAAGGGTGTATGACAAAAGAGATGACTTTGGATTCAATATAGTAAATTTTCCCTGGCTTGACGGTGATGTTCCTAGATTACCGTCTTATGGTATCTACATTTCGCAGCTCATCCGGTATGCTAGAGCATATACTGATGTTTTGGATTTTCATGACAGAAATTTACAAATAACAAAGAAACTTTTAGGTCAAGGTTTTCGCTTTCACAAACTTGTCAAGACATTCTGGAAATTTTACAAAAATTATTGTCAACTACTTTTGAAATTCGGACCCATACAAGCAACAGAGTATATTACTTTGGGTATTTCGCAACCTGCATTTTATGGTGACATGATCAACAAAATTAGAAGGATCAAAGGTAGACAGAATTACTATCGAAAATGCGTCAGAATCATCAAACGCCTCTTATACCGTGGATATGATCCTAATATCACCAGACGGGTACTAGGCTTGGTACTTGACCAATCTACAGTCTTGTACCAGCGCATCCTTAATACTTGCACGCTGACTGACTGTGACGACGGGACTCAATGACGGGCCCTGTCCAAACCTCTTTAGAGAAGACAGGGCCCCGACCACCTGTCCTCTCTGAATGTCAGTCGGACTCCTCGGGTGATAACATACATTAGCTCGCTACAGCCGGCAGAGCACAAGTCGTATTACGCATGCCCTCTTTTTATATCAATTTACATATTCATCTGTGTTGCTTGGGCACCTGCGTTTTGCGGTCTTGTTTGTGTGTGGTCATCTGGCAGTGGGGAGGTTGTTTTGCACCACAGTTGTACGTTCTTCGGGACCTCTGGGTGATCGGAATAGTGGGAGGGTTGTGCGCACGTGATCCAGGATAACCACACCGTCTGCTACTGACGAGGCAGATGGCCGTCCTAAGTCGGCACCGTTTACCCATTGGTCTCGTTGGTTTATGTGTAGTCATTTGTGTTTTATGTTTTTCTGTGATTTGACGTTCAATGTACTACTGCGTCTCTTTCTGTGCGTGTCATTTTTGTGTTTTACACTGGGTGTTTTGGGAGGTTGCTGTTGATGCTGCAACTAGGTGTTGTTGGAGATCCCCTCCTTTCTTGCTACTGTTTAGCAATACCTATTTATTATAAATACTATAAGACTCTTTCATGGTCTACCGAATTGAAGCGACGGGTGTTGCATGCAAACAGGTGAAGGCGACTCTTCCTGGGCACCTGGTCTCACTCCCATATCGGGAGTTCGCTTCTTTTCATATGGTGGAGGTTTTTGTTTGTTTGCTTTGGTTCCTGTTTTATCCTGATTTTGTATGCCTTCGGTTTATGATTTTCTGAATTTCAATTTATCGATTTTATGCTGTATATATAGGGATATGGTCATTATCCATATTTGTCATTGAAAGCAAAGAATGTGCCACACTACTATAACAAACTGCTCGATTACATTTTCAGAGTGGTTAATGTCTCCAGTTTCGTCAGCACAATGACATTCAGTAAATGTAGTGACGAACTGAAAGCCAAATTTTCTTCTCCGTCCCTGGATGAGGCGCAGTGCACGGCATTTATGAACGAATTTGTAAAGTAAGTAATAAAATTAGCAAGGGGAAATAGATAGTATTTAAATGCTGTCAACATTAAATATTCAGTAGAAATAGCAATCAAATTACTTTTAAAGAAACCGTACGGTATTTCTTCCATTAGTATTTATCTGTTTTTAATATTAGATCAAACGAAACAACGATATTGTTTAGTGATCAAATCTAAACTGGCAATATAGAATTGAATTAGATTGTAAAATAAACTGCAAAGTTTGCTTACCACAACTATTACTTCTAATTCTATAACCATCTGTCCATAGGAAAATAGAAAGAAAGTAAAGTTGTTGCAGTAGTATATAGACTTTGCCAAAGTGTCAGAAATTTACTTCTTCGTAATTCGTACTATTGTTTATTGGAAGACTGGCCCAAGAAGGGAAACATGGTGATAAAGGATATCCAACTAGCGCCTATGGTATGTCAAAGGTAGGCATGTCCGCACTGACCAACGCCCAGGGTCGGATGATGTCCGGAGACAAAAGACAGGATATCCTTGTTATGGCGGTAAGTTATATTGCTACATCTTCTGTCTTTTATACGTGCAATATTTTGAAAAAGAACAAAAGTTGCTGAATTAAATCTTGAATTGTACTCACAAATATTTTTACTCTTTGTGACATTAATGGTATAGGCTGATCCAGGTTACGTAAAAACAGACATGACATCTCAGAGCGGACCTAAGAGCGTAGATGAAGGTATGCAAAACTTTTTGATACTCGGAAAGAACGAGAAATTAATAAGCTTGCTTATGTTAGCAGGTATTACTTTCTATAACTGCTACTTAATTATTCAATCATTATTAGTCAATCATTCAGAAAACCGATACAGATTCAGTCGTCGATACTTATGGTACTATTTATCAATTATTTGTCATCGCGAAAGTGAACACGTTTGCTAGGGGATAATGTTCGCGTATTTCAGGAATCGAGGTACTTCGCGAAAATTCCCCCACGCGAAAATTACACTGCTGTATTCTTGTGTTGTATAGACACAGACGTTAATGTCGCAAATATTTCCGTCAAGTGTAACATCTCTGATTTATAACTAAGGAAATTCTTAGAATTTAGTTTTCATTTTTTTTCTTATTTTGATTTTTTATATTTCGTGCGCGAGTGTCTGCGATGAAACATTCTTTTCTGAAATGTGCGTATGAATCACTGCATTATTACATGGAAAATATATTTAAACATTTCATTCAACCATTACGTTGTTATTTCTTCTAGTGTACTGTAAGTTTCAGAGGATATCGTTCGCCTACTTTCGCAATGTTTTAATTTTATGTAAGGAATTGGTTGATATTAATAATAATATCAAGGGGTATACCCTTCAGTGTATAGCTTGTCCTTAACTGGCCTCTTGGCTTCTGATTTTTTAAATGTTGTTTTAGAGTATACTATCAATATAGCTCTGCATATATTTTCCATTTGAATTTCCTCTTTTTTCTGTATTAAATGTGCACAAATTGCAATAAATTTTTCGCCATAGAACATTTATTTCAACATACTATAAGAATGTTTTTGCATTTTGGGTTTTGCTGTGGGTGCTGCAACCGAGTGTTGTTGGAGATCCCCTCCTTTCTTTTAAGATGAAATTCACCACGACTCAACATTATATGTTGTTATCGGTTTGTTTTGTCTTACCAGGAGCCGACACTTTGGTTTATTTGGCCTTGTTGCCGTCGGGATGTGGGATTCCAAATGGCTCCTTTGTATCAGAAAGGACAGTCAGGGACTGGACGAAAGCCAAACTAAATGGAACCAGATATCAATAAAGCTTCGTTGGACATTACGAAATTTTTATATGTTGTACTCAGGGATGGCATGTAGCTTTCCCTATATATTACATTTCTTAATTTTGTTAATAAAAAGTAAAATAACAATGTCTTATGATTATGATGTTTTATGAAGATTAATGATTCATTGAATAAATTATGACAAAAATACACTGCTTTCATTTGACGTACAAGACATGTATCTGAGATAGAGGAAGTTTTACTGTCGGAGTTAGTCTTTTCAAATTTGGAGACCAGACAGGGCTCCGATTGTTTACCATGGAGTTTATGAAAATGCATTGGGATTTTGTAAGGCATGTCGTGGATTTAAGTTAAGCTATATGTCAAATTTGCTTATTTTGATGTGGATGTTGTGTTGGAGACTAGTTGAAATGTGTGTTTTGATTACTATAACGAACCCTCATCAGAGACCACATATCTCAAACGAAGTACTTAAAGAACCCGAAATGGTATATCTGGTCCATGCTGCAAATATCAATTTAAAAGCTTAAATCCTGATGAATTGCATGTATGTGCGCAAGTATATATCCACACCTACATACAAATGTATTATAAAATTCTACCAGAAGTCTTACGCGATGAGTTCACCGACTCCATAAGAAAAATGATCTCCGACATGACAACGTTGCAGCAAAAATAGGGAAACACACACGGGTGGTACTAAGATGTTAACCTCCTTGAATTTCGATATTTGTCAAAGAAATGGCAAGTTTCCGAAATAGCAAAAAATATAAATATGATGTCACATTGATAAAGCATGGAAATAAAACGTGCAAATTGGTTGATAACACAAAAACGGAAGGTGAACGATCGGAGCTTTGGAGAGATGTCATATCAATAATTCTAATATGACTTGATTCTTTTTCCCTATTAAGACAACAGACGCGAGCCGGGCTCTATTCTCCAATATAGGCCCTATATTGATTAGCCACGCCTACCCATTTTCTGAAAACAGATAAACCGGCAGGAACTGGTTTTTACCAAGAATCGATTTTGTCGTCTGTGTTTCATTGATCTAATATAAGTTTGGTCATCATTAGAATAGAAATTAAAAATGACAAGCCGGGCTCTATAGTCTCATAATGCCCGAACGTCCTCAGCCAATCACATTTATTACCGAGCCGCGTCAGCGGCGAGGTGATAAATGTGATTGGTTGAGGACGCTCGAGCATTATGAGACAATAGAGCCCGGCTTGTCATTTTTTATTTCTTAAGTAAAGTTGTAGTTATCAGAACACGCTTTTCATGTACACGTACACGTATTGGCGTCAAGAGCGAAGAACAACAATACCAAAATAACCAACAAACATACAGACGAACAAACCAAGCAAATACAATATTTGAATATGAATGTAAAAAGAGGGAGACGAAGCTGACTTTGGACGGCCATATCTGATGTTTCAATAAGAAATGGTGATGACCAACGTAAACACATTTTTCCCATTTCATGCATTTCATAAGATGTGAATTAAGCATGAAAGACAATCAGTGTATATACCTTCCTCCATTAGCATTTTTAATAGTTCGGTGGAACATATGTCGATTATTTTACATATGGCAGAAGTACATCTCTTAGACCGTTCTTCCTTGTTACAGAAAATATCTTAAAGATCTACTTTGAAATATCAAAATATGGACACTGACCTTTTGATTACTTTTAATTACAAGATGAAATGCTATTTAATTTGAAGATGTTTAACGTCAAATTGTTAAAAGATATTGCATTTATACATCTATTATAAAAATGAAACAACAAAGAGAAAGTAAACAAGGCTACAAAAATGAAAAATAATAATAGAATTGAAAAAAAAAGATCTATTAAAATTGAACTTGTTGACAATTATTGTGTCCAGTCAACGACATTTCTATCGGAGACAAAACAGCCTTTTGGATTCTTTGTTCCTGGCGGAAGCAGTCCCAAATACAACGGAGTATCAGCACCTATAATGTATGCATGATTATTTGTAAGTACACTCAGTAGACAAGCTGATGAACATGTTCTATGCGATGATCTCAAGGTAGATTACTTTATCTAACAACAACTGCTTCTATTGTGCAATGCAGATAAGGTACTTCTTTAAAATTTGCTTTTAAAACGGGGCAGGATTAATTGTTTTTACACTTATTTTCAAATTACCCCTTTAACATATCGTAAAGAACCGGTAACAAATTTCCAAATACTTTGCACGAGACATTCCTGTTTCGGAAAAATGAATGTTTACACATTTTAATGAGGTGTGCAAAAATTCAACAAGAAACAAACATACAAACAAAGTTTAACAATCATAGTACAAACCCTGATCAATTATTTTTCTGCCTTTATGGGAAGTCATATCTGTATCCACGTAACCAGGGCAACACTGAAAATTATACAAATTGAATAGTTTAATCTATCCCGTATCTATCATTTTGTTCAGTCGCCAAATTTCTCATATAACACTCCGAGTATATAACTTTCTAAAATTGTATTCGCACTCTTCTATTTGATATGAGTCTTATCTGACATTTTTTTAACTTACTCATGTACAAAGTACTTACAGCATTTATGACAATATCCTCTCTGGAATCCTTGTTCATTTCCCTGGCCTGTATCATTGACATTACAGACACACCCACTTTGGACATACCATACGCACTGTTGGAATATCCCTGCTTTTCATGATTACCTTGTTTTGTAGCCCTGTAATAGTATTTTAGAGTTAACAGATCGCAACTTGAGTCGCATAGGAAGTTAATTTCAATTTAAACTCTTTTCCTGAATTTATTCAAGTCAAAGAATATTTCAGGGGTATGCTATATCAGCTGATTCATTATGCGTTAGTGTCATACTAGTATTGGGATCTTACTTCTGAGAAAAAAATAACTTGGAAACATGAGCATATCCATTTGAATTTGATGATAGTTACTATACATGTATACCAAAGCTAAGCGTTGGAATGGTTGTGCGTACGTAATTCTGATAGAGACACCTTTTGCTACTAAAGTGGCAGATGGCCTCCTTAGTCGGCGCCGATTGCCCATTGGTCGCGTTCGTTTAAGGTACATTGCGGCGTTACGGCACGAAAAACTTTGCGAGAAGACATAGCCTGAAAATTTGTCTACATGAAATTTAAGATTTGATCAATCTTTGATATAATTTTCATGTAATCATTCCACGAAGTTTTCGAGAATTTAAGCCTCAAAGACGGCATTGACGTTCTAATTCGGAAATGTGCGTTTTCTGAACTAAAATAATTTCAATCTGGAAAATTTACCATGGAGGGTGAAAAGGGGGATCGAAAATATTGTTGCCATGTTGAGTATTGTATTTCTACTGATTATTGTGTATCTTGGGGGAAATTTGCAAATTTTATCGCCATTTTGCTACTTAATATTCAAAAATGCACTCTCATTCAAAAGGCAAAACACGGCTTGCCTCATTTCCACTTTCTCCATTAAGTTGTGGAAATCCTTAAAGTCCTTTTTACACGTAAAAGTAGAAAATGAGCTGAATTCGAATATATAAAAATATCGATAGGTCTTCTCGGCAGATTTTTTGCAATTTAAGATTGAAAATTTGTTTTGCGTGTCTTCGGCGTCAATTTTACTCGCAACGTCAAAGTCACAGCGTGTTGAGATCGCATGTGTCAACATGACGTCAAGGAGTATGCGGAATATTTGATTCTCTGTAACGATCTTCTTTAAAACATCCAGAAACCAAATTTTCTTTTTAGATAATTAAGCAACAATAACATGGGCCGTATTCGGACGATACCTTATTTCTTAATTTATTTTTATCTTAATTTATCTTAAATTAGTTCTCCGTACATGACATTTTTTCTTCAAATATTTGAAAGCATCATACGGAACAGACGGACGGACATGCTCATTACTACCGGTATTTAATCCGACATACTTTGGCGGGGTATACAATAAAAATACCCTCTTATTTATATGTACGTGTACTTTATAATATCGGAAAAGGGTTGGGGAGGGGCGGGCCATGTAAAATATACATTGTGATTTTCATTTCATGCTCGTTTTCAAAATCATTACGTTCAGTCGCCTCGATTGTCGTTATATATATTATCAAAATGAAATTTCCATTTCAATCTCCGAGTTCAGGAATTCCTCAAGAAGGCAGTACGGTATCTTTTTTCCGATTACAAAAAAAAATCCAAACAAACAAAAAAACTTGCACATGTGTAGTCTCTTTGGCAAAGACCTTGCGTGGATCCCAAATCTTTAACACTGTAACCTTGACTCCGGAGTATAATCTACTTGTAAAAATCTTTGGTTTTCCATATATTCTTATCAGGGTGCGAAGCAAACTCCGGTCTATGAAATGGCGAAGTCCGCGTCTTTCTGTCCGTCCGCCAGCCCTCCGTCCGTTTTTTTTTTCCTTCAGCATTTTTGGGGAAGCTGTTACATATATGAGGGGGTGGACAGGGAAGGGAGAGAGGGGGAGGGAGGGGGAGAGGGAGAAGGGTGTGGGAGGAGGGGGCCGGAGAGTGGAGGTAAGGGAAGGGTGAAAAGGAGGGGGAGGGAGCGAGAGGGGGATGTAAGGGGTGGGAGGAGGGAGGGAGGTACCCTCTGTCCACCAACCCCCCTTATATTCTGCTGAATGAAAACTGATTGGATCAGCTTATAAAACAGACCATACTGAGACAAATCTAACGCATCAATATGACCTTGAGATAGAACATACATATGTGTTTTAGTCAACAGCGGGAGAAAAAAAAAATATAAGGAGCGTACATGAAGATAAACAAAGACGGAATGGACCCTGCGTGCTAATATTTTTTGTCCCATCTTTGTACTAGTGACCTTGACCTTGGCGTTCTCTCAAAACTTACATCTTCATTTAATTTGTTGAAGGGATACATAATGAGTTATACATTTCTCACAGGAATTCCTTGTGACAGGATCTTTCAATGAAAACCTGGACCTCTGACCTAGTCTCACAGATCTTGAAGTTTGACCTTTTCAAAATCTTTAAACTTTAATTGATACAGCTTCAATATTTCACCTTTAGATTCTCAGCCCGTCCTCCTTTTCTGTCGAACACGCCAGTTGTGCACAGAAACAAGCAACAAGGAGAGCGAGAGAAAGAGTGATCAAAAGTAAAGCCTTCATCAGATCCTATAGAAATTTGGAATTACACGTGTATGTTCATTGAGTATTGAACAAAATTATGCCATTTGCGCCCTATCGATAAATGTCGCGCAACGTAGCGTGACGTTACGATCAAGTAAGGTTTATGACGTCATAGCGTAGATGTGCACATAAAAAAATTCGAAGGTGAAACCTGCGTACACATTTGATTGTGATGAAAGCTTCCCCGCGAGCTACGTTAATGTGTGTCGTCACCTGCGTTTAGTGCTTGACGTTGTATTTGGTATTCCTTTTCCTTTTTGTGTCTACTTTGTGCTTCTCTACTCTGTGGTGTCGCATTTATAAATTTGGATGTTTCGATTTTTTTATGTGGGTACTATCGAAAATGCGTCAGAATCATCAAACGCCTTTTATACCGTGAACATGATCCTAATGTCACCTAACGGACACTAGGCTTGGTACTTGACCAATCTACAGTCTTGTACAAGCGCATTCTTAAAACTTGCACTCTGACTGACTGTGACGACGGGACTCCATGACGAGCCCTGTCGAAACCTCTTTAGAGAAGACAGGGCCCCGACCACCTGTCCTCTCTGAATGTCAGTCGGACTCCTCGGGTGGTAACATACATGAGCTCGCGGCGGCAGAGCACGGATTGTATTACGTACGCCCTCTTTTTATATCCATTTACATATTCATCTGTGTTGATTGGGCCCCTGCGTTTTGCGGTCTTGTTTGTGTGTGGTCATCTGACAGTGAGGAAGTTGTTTTACACCACAATTGTACGTTCTTCGAGACCTCTGGATAATCGGAAAAGTGGGAGGGTTGTGCGCACGTAATCCAGGATAACCACACCTTCTGCTATTTCCTTGGCAGATGGCCGTCCTAAGTCGGCACCGGTTGCTCATTGGTCTCGTTGGTTTATGTGTAGTCCTTTGTGTTTGATGTTTCTGTGTTGTGCGTTGACGTTCCTTTTCCCTTATGCGTCTCTTTCTGTGCTAGTCTGGTTTGCGTTTTTGCATTGAGTGTTTTGGGGTTTTGCTGTGGGTGCTGCAACCTGGTGTTGTTGGAGATCCCCTCCTTGTAACCTAGTCTTTTTAGAGATCCTCTCATTTCTCTTAAAAATACTTTCATAGTGTTAAATGTTGGAACGAGTCAATATTTCATGAATTATATACGTCTTATTGAAAGATGACTGAATGATACTTTTATAAGACAAATAGAAGCAAAGGACGAATAAGGAAGACGACACTAGTTAAACGCAAGGCAATAAAAGTGAAACATACATATTGTTGAGTGAAACATAGAACTCACTAAACAATCATAAAACAGCCAGAGAGAATGATACAAACTCTGAGAGCATACACACAAAGAAGGCAAACAAATCAAGTAAACATTACATAGAAATATGGAACAGATAGCACAACACATTAATTGAGGAGATAAACGCATATCGATTCCTCCTATACTTCTCCGAATACAGAAGTCTTCAAGGAAACAATTTTTGTACAAATATGCATCAGCAAAACACTCTTTTGGAGTAAATGCATCGTCTCTAGAATATTACATTAAAACAAGATGCAGCGCTCTTGTAAATGGAATCACCAGAAGTATTTACATACCAAAATCATGTCCTTCTAATGTGCCTTGAGCGATCTCATGGTAAATCATGTAGAATTGAGCTCCTTTTCCCTTAGAATTAAAATAGAAGGAATACTCACGCTATGAAATCATCCAGATAAGACGTGCATTGTTCTATGGTGACATCTGGAGCAGTAAACTTGGCCTTGACCTCCGGACTGCACTTTTTAATAGACATACGAGATCCTAAGCTGGACACATTGACAACCCTGTTAAGTAAATGAAAAATAAAATACTGTACCAAGTTGGAGCCTCGCCACTGCATGTAAAAAATGAAGTTTTCGGACGAAAAGAAGTTGTTTGTCAATATAATTAATATTACATGAAATTCTTAAACGTCTTCGAATTCAATAGCAACATTTAAGAACAGATAAATTGGCAGCATGGACCAGACATGCACGTTTCGGATACTTAACCCTCGTCAGTGATCCTCAATCTAAACAATATCATGGACCAGATGATAGATGTCGCCGATAATACTTAGTTGTTTCTTCCAAATTTCGAGGAATAGTTGGTTTCATTTTATTCTTTACTTTGCAAACACGGCAATATTACAGATCACCAAACTTCAATACCTTGCATGAGGCCTGAGTAAAGGAAACAGTGCAGTACAGACGTCCAGTGTACCAGTGTAGTTTGTCCTGATAGAAACTTCCGCCTGTTCACTAAACGGTGCAGTAGTGTCTTGCTAAAGAAATACAAAATTTCCGCTTACTATACTCCCATCAAAATACTGGTGAAACATTGTCCCATGCAATCTTTTGTAAGAAAAAATTACCATTTGAACGAACATCGGAATCTTTATCCAGGCTTATCATTTATCTATCTTAATTTCTACTATTCATTGCTTTCAGCCGTTCCATAGGAATTCTCAAGATTTGGCCTTGTCTTCTCGACTTTGAGACTGAATAATTGTTAGGTACTTCTTTGATGTTTATTTCAGCTCCCCGTGGGTTACACACGATGGGTACAATAGATTCGTTCGTTTTTAATAGTTTTTAATATGCATCCTTAGAATATAAGGAATATTCCATTTTTATCGATAAAGAGCTTTCGTCGAGTTTTCTCCATACCTTGAAGGCTATGCCAGCATTGTTGATTAGAACATCCAGCCCACCATATTTAGACTTCAAGAACGCCCTTAGTCTCTCTATACTGGCTTTATCAGTAATGTCTAGCTGATGGAACTGTGGTTTTCTACGTAATCCCTCGTCTGATAACGCCATCACGGCCTGATGTCCCAAATCTTCATTCCTGGCTATGGGAAGGACCATATAACGTCAAATAGATACATTGTGGTAGTAATTAGATACGATGGATCAAAATTGTGATTGCAGAATTTTTAAAAATGGGATATTTATTATCGACATGTAGTGTGCATGCCGTATAGTCAGATCATTTTACCCTTTATAACATATAGTGTCCGCGAGCTCAGGTGACCGTTCAGTTTATCTGTTGACATCAGTTTTGTTTCAAGTTTCGAATAAGATTTTTCGAATGCTGTCACTCTACTGGTGTCAGAACAGTTTCCGGACAGTAACAGTTTCCGGACAGTCGCCCTTTTCAAGTAAGAAATTATTTTCAAATTTTGTGACAATTTTGTAGATTTTAAAATGCAAAATTCAAATCACGAATCATATAAACAAAATTTTGCATCTAAGATGCTTTTATCACACCACCTTTTTACCTATTTCTGTCCCGTTTAATATCGCGCATTAATGGGGAAGTCGCCGAGAAACATACTATTTTAATCTACGTGGTTTGAGAAGTTTTGGTTCTATTTTCAAAATTATTTTTACACAGTCATTTGTAGAAAAGATTGAAGAAAACAATATCCAAACCTCATCCAGTTTGGGCTGAAATTGATTGAGATTGACAGATTTAAAACCAGGTGTCCGGAAACTGTTCCAGTGATTTGCGAAAAATGGCCAAAATATAGGGTCATAAAATCGGTATAGAAACCATATTTCTTGAGAGATTTAATATTTTCTTTCAACATGAGTATCTGTGGGAAGGGCATAGCATTATTTGAGAGAAATTTGATTTTTTTTTCCATTGATGGACGGAGAGTTATCCCCGAAAAACCTTCAATATCGTCCGGAAACTGTTCCGACACCAGTAGTATCTTTTCTGATTGTCTTTCTTTTTATTTTATAAATTACATTTAGGACAACATTTCCATGTTTTCTGTCCTCAAAAGGGAATCCCCATAGGAATCTGGTGACTAAGGAAGCCAGGCACATAGTAGTACGGAAAGAGTTTTCCGAATACCCCTCCTTGACTTTCATTGCCTCATATAGGACAACAAATTTGCTCCCAACAAATTTTTTCACACACAGAAAGTATCATTTTCTTGGAAATTTGCTAAATCTGAGTCTTCTAGAAGCTTTAAAATTTAACGAAATCATATATTTTTTTAGCCAGAAATTTAGTGGCGCGGGAGAGCAAATTATTTCTAAAATATCATTTTTTGAATTTTGAAAAAATATGATGCGGGAAATCCAAAGAACGTTTAATTAATTTGGTATGGCCTTATCATTTGATTCATTTTTCATGGATCTATAAGTACATACGTGTGTACATTCTAGCTTGGTGGAAATACAAACAAGAGGTTTGTACGTGTGCATGTAATCCTGACAACTACACAATTGCTGTATGAATACATGTAAATCCGATGGTCGTCGAAAGACGGTGGCTTTGCTATGTTTGTTTGGTTTTGTTTTACAAATGTAGGGGACGGTTCTCGTTTGTCTCATTAAGGTCTTGCTTTGTGTTCTTCGTGATTTTTTTTTCAAATACACCACTATACGAGTACATATACTAATCATTATAAGTATATCTATGTCATCTTATTTTACAATTTTCTTTATCATCTCCAGTTTACAAGACAGTTTGTTCCTACCTGTTAAAAATACATCTCCGTCGAATTGATTACATAAACCGCGGACAATAGCATATCCTATACCCTTGTTACCTCCTGTAACCTGTGTAGGATAGAGGAAAATGATAATTGAATTAAGGAATATTCTTAATTTGATTTAACATTTTCAAAATATCCCGAACTTGTATCTCTCAAAACCATCTTCTTCGGATTGTTTAAATTCACCTAGTTTAGTATTTACTAGTATTTCATGGATGTATTAATTGATGACTCAATAAATCAATGAAATAAAACAACATAAAGAAATAACAATTTTTTAAAGTTTTTCTAATGATAATGTAATGTAAAATTTTATAATGTAAATGTAAAATTTTAAAATAAAGAAATAATTTTATTACTGCAGTGTCTACTACATCACCCGGTACGTGTAGTGCACATGCAGATATAGACATTGCAGTAATAAAATTATGTAACACTTTATTTTAAAATGAAAACTTGGTATTGAATTTCGTTGATTAAGAGGAAAGCATTGCAACTTTATAGATTTTTCTCTTTCGGACTTGACTTAAAATCAACCCTGTAAGGTCAGCATTCAGGACATGTTATATGACCTATGTACACGGATCTTACCTGTTTGGATCTTTAGTCTCAAGAGCATTTTGACTTTTTTGTATCAAATTCTATAGATCACAATTTGAAAAATAAAAAATAAATCGAAAAAAAAAACTTTTATCAAGCAATATGAATTAACTTACCACGGCTACTTTTGTGGTGGACATCTTTAGATCTCACTTGAAGTAAAATATCAATGTTTCGCAATCCCCTGGCCTCGGCTAAGCCAGCGATAGTTAAACAAATACGAACTTATTGATATTTCAGTTACCAGCCTGCACTATTTTGAATATCGGGGATTACGTTCTTTTCAAATTCTCTGATGCATTTAAAATATATTACATAATGATTCAGAATATTGCATTATTTACAATGATAAAGGAGAGACGAGATGACGAAAAATGATTGAAACGAATGATAGAGTATATATTGAATGCTCCGAACAGTCACATGTAGTTAAGTACTGCAAGGTTTACATAAAAGCATGTATATTACAAAAATTACTAAACCGGTAATCCGAAAAGTCATTTTTGATAAACGGTAGAGCATACAAAAAAGAGGCTAAAACTGAAAATCAAGCAAGCTTGAAACACCCACCACTTCTTATCGTCAGAAAATAGTAAAATCGTTAATAAAAAAAAAGTTCAGTGGTGAGACCAGGAAAAGTAAACATCTCCTGCCGGGATGTAAAATATGTCATTTCTCATAGGTAAAATCTGGTATTAATTAATATGATGTTGAGGGAAAATCCGTCAGAGTTCTAACAATGAAACTGATAAATTCTCACTATTTTGATCATGAACGTCCTTGCCACAGTGTACAAATTTGACACAGTTCTAGAGAAAAAAAGGAAGAGTACGTGAGCAACGTTAAGTTCAGGATAGGTGACGAAGAAATACTAACCGTAGAGGAGAATCCAATGGAAAGTCTATAGCAAAGTGGTTTGACAGCAGTTGGAAGGACATAGGAAGTATAGAGTAGATGTGTTTACCAGATGTGGATTTTAAAGAATTCGAAGGAACTTTTAGAACATCTGAAATCCACTCATTTTAGTAAAGTTCATTCGATCAAAGCCTTTGATTTTTCGACACTTTACACTACAATTCCACATTCTAAATTGAAAGAAAGACTCGCAAAAATTATAAGTAATGCGTTTACAAGTAAGAACGGTAATTGCAAATACAAATTTATTGTTGTGAACTATGACAAAACCTACTTTGTAAAAGAAAAGTCCGATTCTGAAAATAAGTACACTGAAACAGATATTATTCGGATGTTAAACTTTTTGATCGACAACATTTTTGTGGTGTTTGGAGGAAAGGTCTTTCAGCAAATTGTCGGAATTCCAATGGGGACCAATTGTGCCCCACTCCTTGCCGACATTTTCCTTTACTCGTACGAAGCTGAATTCATTCAATCTTTGGTCTCTGAAGGGAAAAGATACTTAGCTTCTGACTTCAACTTCACTTATAGATACATAGACGATGTTTTGTCCATCAATAATCCGAAATTCGCAGATTACCTGAGCAGAATCTATCCTTCAGAGCTTGAAGTCAAAGAAACTACAGAGACAAATAATTCAGCATCCTATTTGGACATAATGTTGTCCTACGACACTGATGGTCACATGAACACCTCACTCTACGACAAACGTGACGACTTCAATTTCAGCATTACAAACTTTCCTTTTCTGAGTAGCAACATCCCTTCATCGCCTGCTTATGGCGTGTTCATATCTCAGTTGATACGCTATGCCAGAGCAAGTAAGAAATATACGGATTTTGTTCTGAGAGCTAGGCGTCTTTCAGATAAGCTTCTCAGTCAGGGATATGTTTGTGACCGACTAACATCGTCACTGAGGAAGTTCTACGGTCGATACGGGGAACTCGTCATACACTATGATGTCCCACATTCCAGAATGGTGGGTGATATTCTGTCATAGACCATTTGAACCATCCAACCCAAGATTGTAATCTATGTCTTCCGAAATGGAAGTTACCGGATGTGACAGTTCTACCGAATTGAAGCGGCGGGTGTTGCATGCAAGCAGGAGATGCTTACTCTTCCTGGGCACCTGATCTCACTCCCATATCGGGAGTTCGCTTCTTTTCATGTGGTGGAGGTTTTTGTTTGTTTGCTTTGGTCCTGTTTTGTCCTGATTTTGTATGCCTTCGGTTTCTGATTTTCTGAATTATCGATTTTGTGCTGTATACAGGGATATGGTCATTATCCATATTTGTCATTACAACTGGAGAGATGGATGGAAAGTATTGATAGATCTGGACTACCAGGAAAGTTTAAAGCATGGTGCAATCTGTTCTGCCAGGTATAACGTGGCCGTTGATGATGTATGAAGTTCTATTAACTACAGTAGTGAAAATGGAAAGACTTTGTGGTAGACCTGTACATGAGGAGATGGTTGGGAGTGCTAAAGAGTTTCTGCAGTATAGGACTCTATAGCAAAAATTCCAAGTTACAGATCTCGATCAGTTCTATCACAGAGGAATACAATGTCACAAAGGCAAGGCAGCTGATGATGTAAAGAAGCAGCAAAGACAGGAAAGTGTCAGAGACGGAAATTAAAGTCATAACTGGTAGGAAGTGGTCAGCAAAAGAAGCAGTGAGAGCAGAAGGCAAACTTGTATAAGGACATATTGGTAACAACAGGGAGGATGTGATTAGGAAATCAGTCCCAACCACTATGAAGGAGTAGAAACAGCAGAGAATGAAGGGAGTTGGTACATGAAGAAGTACGACAGATGGAAGAAGAGGTGCGACAGGCAAAAGCAATAAGCATGAAACAGCAAGATGAGAGTCACTTCTAAAGATCAGAAGTCCTCTCATGGAACGATATGTGGAAAATGGATGGAAGATAGATAATCAATTTAGTTTCCTACTTTGTTCAGTATATGACGTGTTGCGCCAATGAACCTTAAACACTGGGGAGTAACGGAAGACCCGAATGTACACGTGGCGACACGAGCAGGTCCTGAGAGAAATTGCTGCAGTTCAACGTTTGATGATCCTATGATAATCCCTTTGTCTTCTACGCTGTTTACAAGGGTTTAAAGACTAAGTCCAAAGCGACCTTGACCTTGAAAATCAGTAGTGTTCACTCTCTCCATAGATGGAACATTAATGCATTGTTTGCTGATCATGTGATGGTTGCCATGTCATATCTATTCTATTCACCAGGATTTTATGCTTTTAAGAACGGTCCACTTTGACCTTGATCTTGAAAATCAAGTTAGTTCACCCTTTTCCTACGAGGACCATTTATGCAAGTTTTGGTGATCCTATTACGATTATTATGTCTGCTTTTAAAAATCTGTTCTCAAGGGTTTAAAGTCTAGGTCTGCTGTGACCTTTGACCCTTGACTTTGAAAATCAAGAAGGTTCATCCTCTTCCAAGGAGGAACATATATGTAATGCTTGCTGGTCCTATAACGATTATCTTCTTTGCTGTTTACAAAAATTTTAAGCCTGTCCACTGTGACCTTGACAATTGACCTTGAAAATCAAGAGGATTCATCCTTTCTCCAAGGGGTACATTTATGCAGGTTTGGTAATATGACGATTGCTATGTATTCTATGCTGTTCACAAAGATCTTAAGCCCAAATCCACGGTAACCTTGACCTTGAAAATCAATAGGGTTCATCATCTTCCTATGGGGAACATTTTTTAAAGGTTGATGTTTCTAATATCCAGACAAACTGTTGCCCTTGACCTAAAACACACAAACGGATACACCAAAGGCACCACCAGACTTTCATTTTGCCTTGTGTTGTGCAGCAGGGATGTTATATTAGTATCCCCTCCGCTGCAGAGTTGTGAAGGGATAATAATGTGTACAAGAAAGTGTGACACGGGAATGGAAGCTTCCCTTCATCCTCTGGAAAGATGATGCAAGTTAGTTCAATAACTTCTTTCTGGATTCAAGTTAGTTATCTATGGAAAGAGTATATGATAGTGATTTACTCTTGGAGATTTCTGAAGGCAAATATTACATCAAATCTATTGCTATACAAAATCATAATACCCTTTCTGTAGAAATGTCTGTACTCTCTGCCAGTTTTGATGAAGTAAGTCGTTATAAAGAATTTCTTCTTCTTTCTTTTTATTCTGCTGTATCAATTCTCAATTAGTATAAACTTCATGAAAATAAAAAAAAAATCAAAATTTCTTTCCATACCTTTATTAAATACGTTTTTTTTTTTCTAACAAGATATATGGAAGATAAATTCATCTCACAATAGGCTGACTTTTAGGGTTCAAATAAAACAGTTCAAATGTCTTTATACTATTTCAAAACACAAGAAAAAAGTCAAGTAACGGTGGCTGTATATTCTAAAGTTCTGTCCCATGAGGTAGAAATGGAATGAGATTTGTATTCTTCAAAAGGAAGAAAATCCCTATAACAAACACATTCATGAAAAACGTTATTGTGATAGATAAAAATAAACATGTAAAAATGTCGTAAATCCAAGTCTTCTGAACATTGATCTTTTTTGCAGAATGTTCTAGTTGCGATCATACATGTGTATACATTACATACATTTTTGTGTAATATAACATAATCAAATATGTAGAATTTCAGGGCACAAAAATTACCCAAATAACCTCAAATATTAATGAGATCATTGTTCAAGCGATATCATCATTTTAGGTTAAAGCAATCATGTCAAATAGTTTGACTAGACGCACGCCATTGTGACATAAAAAAACAGGTGAAATGTAAGTCAAATTGAATGCAAATGCAAGCAACAAAACTTTGACTAAATAGGAATGTAATAACTAAAAGCAGTATGTACATGTATGTAACACAGAATATAATAATGACATTGAACAAGTTTTCAAGCACATAGAGATTTACATGTATGTGCTCTGAAATTTCATATTATACTTTTAAATTGAAACATACAAAATAAAGCCTACGCTCACGCAGCAAGATACGCCCGTTGGGATTTTTTTCACAACACCAAAATATCTAAGTCCCATAACTCCATAAGGACAAATCGGATGAACCTGAAAATCGAAAGGCGGCTTCCTCTTCAAAGTCTGATCACAATGTACAAATATCATGAAAATCTGTTGATGCATATTCAAGTTATTGCGTTCCATGCACCTATATTTTGCCCTAAGCTTAACATGTATGTGCATATAACCCCCCCCCCCCCATTACACATAATTTCTGGATAATGTGACAAAAAATTTAAGAATCCGTTATATATGTGAAAGAACATCCTTTCTACTTGAAGTATACAAAATTTCAAAACATTTTGACCAGAAATAGATTTTTAAAGAATTTTTAACTATTTTAGTATATTTTTACATTGTATCTAAAATATCTAAGTCCCATAACTCCGTAACGACAAATTGGATGACCTGAAAATCGAAAGGCGGCTTCTTCTTCAAAGTCTGATCACAATGTAGAAATATCATGTAAATCCGTTGACGCATATTCAAGTTATTGCGTTCCATGCGCCTATATTTTGCCCTTAGCTTAACATGTTTGTGCATATAACACCCCCCCCTCCCATTACAAATATCTCAGTTATGCAACCAAAAATTAAAAACCCGTTACATATGTCAAAGAGCATCCTTTCTACCTTAAGTATACAAAATTTCAAAACATTTCGATCAAAAATAGATTTTTAAATAATTTTTAACTATTTTAGTATATTTTCACTGTATTTTAAAATATCTAAGTCCCATAACTCTGTAACGACAAATCGAATGAACCTGAAAATCGAAAGGCGGCTTCCTCTCCACAATCCAAACATAATGTATGAATATCATGAAAATCTGTCGACGCATATTCAAGTTATTGCGTTCCATGCGCCTATATTTTGCCCTTAGCTTTACATGTATGTGCATATCACCCATCCCCCTTCCCATTACAAATATCTCGGTTTTGCGACAAAAAAATTAAAAACCCGTTACATATGTCAAAGAACATCCTTTCTACTTGAAGTCTACAAAATTTCAAAACATTTCGATCAAAAATAGATTTTTAAATAATTTTTAACTATTTTAGTATATTTTCACTGTATTTTAAAAATCTAAGTCCCATAACTCTGTAACGACAAATCGGATGAACCTGAAAATCGAAAGGCGGCTTCCTCTCCACAGTCCAATCATAATGTATGAATTTCGTGAAAATCCGTTGACGCATAATCAAGTTATTGCGTTCCATAGGCGGACGGACAAACGGACGGACTTCGCCATACCATAATACGATCCGTCAAATGACGGGCGTATAAAAACTGATAAAGGGATTATATTGTAATAAGAGTTACCACATATACAAAACAAACTGCAATATCATGCTTGAAATAAAGACTGGATTTCTGTAGAATTTGAGCAATCTGTAACACATTAAGAACAGCATAAATATCATAGAAATAAAATTATTGCACTTTATGGAGAGGAACAATTATTTGGAAACTAAATGGAAAGTTCACACTAAAGCAAATCAAGTTCTACATAAAGGCATATTACCATTTGATTGTAAAATATAGAGGTGAAGATAAAGTACTGAAATGATACTATTGCCTTCAAATAACTTAAACATATTCCTAACTATTTTCAAGTAAGCAGTCTAATGTTATAACAAGAGAATACTTGTAAAGCATATGAATATGAATATGTTGCAGTAGTTTTTTCTCTGGCAAGAGCCATACTGCAAGAAAATGTTACATTGACCATTTGACAATATATCAATAAGTTTCTTCCCTCCTAAAAACTATTCATATACATATTTCTAGTTTGAACAGGATGAAGCGCTATAGTGTTCTCACATGGATACACATAGTATGATTGTACAGTATAGTGGTAATAGCAAACCTTATGTCTATAGGTCATTACGGCATTTCATAGAAGGACATAATAAAGGCAATACAAATCATGCGACATCCCCTTCAAACTCAGAACAAATACATGTATTGTTAAATTGAAATAATTATTTAAAAGGATGATAATTTCCAAAACATTATTTTACGAAATTTCACAACTTATGAAGTCTCAATATGCAGCTTAATGCAAGCTTGAAGTAATATTACTCTTAATTTTATTTCCACAATATGCATCTGTATGGCAATAAAATTTGATTTCTCCATTTTCAAACTTACAGCTGAATTCTTATAAAATGCATATGAATTTAAAAGGAAGCAAGAAAAAATATGATTTGACAACCAAAATTATTATAAACAAATAATATCACAGCACCAATATCAGAGAATATCATACACGCAGTGTCATATTATCTACAAACCATTTGTTTGCATGTGTCTATAACATTGTAAACCATGTCACTACATATGTGTCTAGATACCATTCGCCTCTTTGACTTCTTTGTCGAAGAAGTCCTTTTATTCAGTTAAACATATCTTTATTTTTTTTCTAATCAAAATGTATGAAATCTAAAAGGAAGGATTTTTAAGTTTTAAAATAATCTAGGCTCAGGGACAAGTTTTTCTAATGAAGTATCAATATTAATGCATACTCTGTTATTCTGAAATCGTACAAAAGTACTTGTATAACAGAATATATAAATGCATCTAAATAACAGAACAGATATCATAAGCATGACAATGCAGATCATTTGGCAAGTAAAATTACTGAGATTACATTGACTAAATGCATTGTGTCACTGGGTAATTATAATGCTGGGCATTATAAAAATGTTATGATCGCTGAGCGATATAAGTCCCCTACAGTGACGAAAGTCGAACTTGCTCTGTAACTATCCAAGACCAAGCTGTGTATCAAATTTCATCTGAATATATCCATTGGTTGCAGAAAAAAGTCTGGAAAACTGATATTCGGACAGATGGACAGACAGACCGAGAGGAAACTAAGAGTCCCCTTCGGCGTTGCCGGTAGCGGACTAACAAGCAAGTTTACAGTATAAATACTGGATGCAAAACTTGGCTTCTGATTCTAATTTCTTTTACACTAACCAAAATGCTTTAATGTTTTCTTATCATTATCTAATGAGAATAAAAAAATCTGTGGAAAGAACAAATTTTCTTATAATGATGGGGACTTTCAGTCAAATAAAAAATAATTTTTGAATACTTTTGAAATGAAATGAAATAAGTTTTTCATATCATGTAAAAAGCTACATTTCTCAAATGTTATGGTCAGTATAAAAGTCTTTTGGTACATGTAGTTATCAGCAATGAGTGAAAGAATTATATTGCAAAAATAATCAAAATCACAAATCTAAAGAATGGATTAACATACTATGCAATAACACTTGTACAAGTCAAATAATACCAGTTAAAAGCAAAATCATTAATAAATGATATACCAGTTTATATACCGGTACTAGGGTATCAATGAAACTATATATTACACAATATCTTTAAAACAAGTACATGTACCCCAAAATAGTAGAGTTTTCATATATGCAAGGATATCTAAAGCAAAGGTAATACATTCTTTATACTGAACAACAAATGCATGAAGGATTTCATGAAACAGAATTCAACTTGTATGAAAATAGGATGCATTTCATTTGGAAGGGTTTGGTTTCCACATTTTAACATAATATTTACAAAAGCTTCTAAAAGCTTCTGATACCTAAGATGGTATCATTTTTCAAAACTTTCTCAGATGGCATCATTGAAAAATAAAGGTAAGGATAAGGTAACAGTTTGAAAGCCTATATCACAATAAATCAAGCAGTAAAATACTTCTCCCCACTCTCTGAAAATGTTTTTAAAATTTTGGCTCTAATCTACTTATAAATGCCCTCCTTCCATGGAATGTGTATTCTTTTTAAAAACATTTCTTTGTTAATAAAACTTGCTTTTCGAATGTTTAAAATTGTAAACTTCAGATCTACTGATAGTAAAAATACATTATCATTTGCATAATAGGCCTCTTGCCGAAATTTATAATGGCTGACAAAATAACAAAAAATGCCCGAGGTAGGCTTTTTCATTGTTAGGTCACAATGGAATTGCGTCTTTCAACAACGACGTCATAATGTAAACGATTGTGCTTTCTAACAAATCGGAAAATTGTCTATTGGACCAATCTAAGTGATAGATAGGATTGATAAATACGTATATATACATGTAAATAAGATTTCAAACTTGGAGAAATGATAATTGAAAATACCAGTATTATTTGTACTTCTCTAAAAATAAGAAGGAATTATGAAAGACACAAAACAACCAAGTGTGAACTTTAAATTTCACATTGATTAAAAGAAATTGGTGGAAACATGTTTCAGGTCACAAGCTTTAAAAAGAAAGGCAATTCTAGTAAGCATAGGAATAAGAATCCTCAAACCTTATCACACAAAACACTTGAAACTTGATAGCAAAAATGGTTGCTTATGCCAAAACTACACAGAAAATCGTAGATTACCCTGTGTCAAATTCACATTCATCTGTAATCTTGCTTCATCACTCGCACAATTTCGGAAAAAGCAAATGGTATCTCAAAGAACAACTCAGCTATGTATCACTGTGAAAACTTCATTGTAGAACATTTGTTTATTATTGTAAAACATTGAATTATCACTGTAAAACACTGAATTATCACTGTATAACACATGTTGCTACATATGTATTGCAGCAAGTACATCGTTCATTCATGGGCCGCGGGGGTATAAGGTCAAGATCTTCATCATCTGGTTCTAGGTCTAAGTTATAACCGTCTTTTATTAACTGTTGGGTTATTTCTTTTTGTGCCGCTTTTGATAGCATTGGTGATTCAAAGTCATCATCATCACTGAAATAGATTGAAATAAACATAAACTAAAATACAACATACATTAAACATGAAGGTAACCCTTTCTACCATGGGCTGATACTAAATTTCAGTGGCAATAACAAAGGTACATGTATAGTCGTTAAATTCCTACAGCTAAATCTGTACTGTAAACATGGTTATTTTCACTTGGGAAAAATATTGCGATCATAACATTGAAAAGTTACGCTTGGTGGAAATATTCATATTATAAATGCCTTTTTAAGTATGCAGGGGGGTTATTTTCATGTGGGAGGAAATGTTTCGCAAATTTCCTTGATATGTGAAAAACGCGAACAAATAAACCAGGTAGGTCTAAAAATTATAGTCAACTTTATAAATAAAAGTTGTTTGCAGAGGTTTTATAAGTAGTATAAAACTTTTTTATTTTCAATTACTGATAATTATATTTATCACAAAACAACAATTTCATACATGTCTGACAAGAATTTTATTTCACAGTAGAATATTATAGTGATAGTCTATCATTTATATACACTGTGAATCTAAAACAACATTTTGTTTATGGTGATTTTTTTTCATCATGACACGAATGTCATCGTAATCAAGAACTATCCATCAGTATATCAGATCAATAATGTATGAGCTTTTATCTTAAGTATTTGGTGTCCAATTTTAATTGAATTACATTAAAACCTTTGATACTGTCATGTAGACTACATGTAGATATCTGTATTAATATGTCTTACTTTAGTTACTGTTGTTTTTAAAAAGGACATGTAATTTTCTATAACTAAGCCAAAATGTTTTATGATACTGGAGAGATACAAACTCTGAATTTTGGACAATAAGATTGCAAATTTCCTACACATATTTTGTAATCTCAGATCGATGTACACAGTGGTGTGCAGGTTTTCACTTTTTTGACCAGCTGACACACTTGACTGTGACCAACTTACCTTATTGCAGGCTTGACCAGCGTATATAACTAATCATAAAAGTAAACCAATGTTCATGTTCAGGACTGTGACGTTTTCATATTAAATGGAGATGAAATATTATTAAAAGTCTGATTTTTCAAATATCATACAGTGATGATTCGTTGGTCCGGACGAATTGGTTCCCGAGGAATTCGTCCGGATTAACGAATTTTCCGGATTACTGAATCATATTAAAAATGTCAAAACTTGAGCGCCAAATTCCGAAGGAAAGGGGGAGGGTCGGCCGTTTTTTGTGCGTGTGTGCACGGTTTAATTGTCTTGTTAACAAATATTCTCTCAAACATAGATAATTTAATTAAATGTTTATTTCTTGAAAATAATGGATTACTAAATCTCTAGATATGTCTTTAAAGCATGAGTGCTAAAAACTAGAAAAGAGGAAGGTAGTTCGGACGCCGGGATTTTGTCTTCGCTTTTTTTTTATTAGTAAGATCGTCTTGAAGTCAATACTTTTCTCATCATTGAAAATAAAAGGTGTCACCTCATTGGTCATAACTATTGAAAATTTAAAAATAGCACATAAAATCAATGTATGATTCCCTGCTGTCTGTAGAAATTGAGTTTTGAACATGATTTTGCCTTATATGTAATCAATAGATCGATTTGAAAATATATAAAGCCTACGCTCACGCAGCAAGATACGCCCGTTGGGATTTTTTTCACAACACCAAAATATCTAAGTCCCATAACTCCATAAGGACAAATTGGATGAACCTAGCTTAAAATCGAAAGGCGGCTTCCTCTTCAAAGTCTGATCAAAATGTACAAATATCATGAAAATCTGTTGACACATATTCAAGTTATTGCGTTCCATGCACCTATATTTTGCCCTTAGCTTAACATGTATGTGCATATAACCCCCCCCCCCCCATTACACATAATTTCTGGATTATGTGACAAAAAATTCAAGAACCCCTTATATATGTGAAAGAACATCCTTTCTACTTGAAGTATACAAAATTTCAAAACATTTCAACCAGAAATAGATTTTTAAATAATTTTTAACTATTTTAGTATATTTTCACTGTATTTTAAAATATCCAAGTCCCATAACTCTGTAACGACATATCGAATGAACCTGAAAATCGAAAGGCGGCTTCCTCTCCACAGTCCAATCAAAATGTATGAATATCATGAAAATCCGTTGACGCATATTCAAGTTATTGCGTTCCATGCGCCTATATTTTGCCCATAGCTTAACATGTATGTGCATATAACCCCCCCCCCTTCCTATTACACACAATATCTCGCTTATGCGACCAAAAAATTAAAAACCCGTTACATATGTCAAAGAGCATCCTTTCTACTTGAAGTATACAAAATTTCAAAACATTTCGACCAGAAATAGATTTTTAAATAATTTTTAACTATTTTAAAATATTTTCACTGTATTTTAAAATGTCTAAGTCCCATAACTCTGTAACGACATATCGAATGAACCTGAAAATCGAAAGGCGGCTTCCTCTCCACAGTCCAATCAAAATGTATGAATATCATGAAAATCTGTTGACGCATATTCAAGTTATTGCGTTCCATGCGCCTATATTTTGCCCTTAGCTTAACATGTATGTGCATATAACCACCCCTCCCCCCTTCCTATTACACACAATATCTCGGTTATGCGACAAAAAAATTAAAAACCCGTTACATATGTCAAAGAACATCCTTCCTACATGAAGTATACAAAATTTCAAAACATTTCGACCAGAAATAGATTTTTAAATAATTTTTAAATATTTTAGTATATTTTCACTGTATTTTAAAAATCTAAGTCCCATAACTCTGTAACGACATATCGAATAAACCTGAAAATCGAAAGGCGGCTTCCTCTCCACAGTCCAATCAAAATGTATGAATATCATGAAAATCTGTTGACGCATACTCAAGTTATCGTGTTCCATGCGCCTATATTTTGCCCTTAGCTTAAAATGTATGTGCATATAACCCACCCCCCCTTCCCATTACACACAATATCTCGGTTATGCGACAAAAAAATTAAAAACCCGTTACATATGTCAAAGAACATCCTTTCTACTTGAAGTATACCAAATTTCAAAACATTTCGACCAGAAATAGATTTTTAAATAATTTTTAAATATTTTAGTATATTTTCACTGTATTTTAAAAATCTAAGTCCCATAACTCTGTAACGACAAATCGGATGAACCTGAAAATCGAAAGGCGGCTTCCTCTCTACAGTCTGATCACTATGTATAAATTTCATAAAAATCCGTTGACGCGTATTCAAGTTATTGCGTTCCATAGGCGGACGGACAGACGGACAGACGGACGGACTTCGCCATACCATAATACGTCCCGTCAAATGACAGGCGTATAAAAACAGAATGTTAAACGTCTTTAAATTCAATAACATCATTTAAAACCTGATAAATTAACAACATGGACCAGACATGCACGTTTCGGGTACTAAACAGATATTTGTTATTCCATAATATTTAAAACAAATTCTTTTATGTCAGTACATAACAAATGAAAGTACTGAGTCTGAAAAAAAACTTCCTTGATTCTTCAGTAAAATTACTATATAAACAGAGAGAGAGAGAGAGAGAGAGAGAGAGAGAGAGAGAGAGATTGTTTTTCATTATTATTCTCAAACAGTTATAAAGTGAGGTAGATTGTGTTTTGTTAAGACAAGCTAAAATAACAGACAACTGTATTAAATAAACAAATGCCGTACATTTTATCTACAAAGAGGGACTTCAAGATGTAAATAAAAATTAGGAACTTTGTTTTTTCTTTAGTAATTTACACAAAGATTACTAGTAATTTACATTGTTCCATTAATCATTTCTGAAATTCTAACAATATAGTACAGTGATACCAAAAGTGTACGTATATATTTCAGGCAGCCCAATTCTTGACTTTACGGTCAGACAGGAAACAACCTTTAGGATTTTTGGGATTACTGGGTGGAAGCAGAGCCAGGAAGAGGGGAGTGTCAGCACCTGTAAGTCATCAAAATTACACAAAATTATTAATTCATATCTATAATGATTAAAACTCTTGACAATGAAATGTACCAGTAATGTTTTAAGATACTATGGTCAATAAGGCAAATTTTAGATATAAATGACACATCACCCATAAAGTGACCTTGTGCATATGATGTCCAATCCCTCATGAATGACTTTAATGAAGAGAAACTTCTACGCATCAGAATATGACAGCAAGTTTATTTAGAATATTTGAAACACTAAGCATTTTGATAATGAAGAAAAGTCATCCTTTTTACATAGTAAATAACAATCAACACTCAAATATCCACTAATTTTTGACTTGATAAAGGCCTAAGGGCTGAAAATTTATTGACACTGAGTGTTTATTGATATTTACTAAGCATTTTTATCCTATGACAATGCTCTGATTTATCATGTGTCATAACACAAAGAATATAAAATGGTGTTATGTAATTGAATATAGGGGCTATCATGTGATAAATGTAGAGAAGAGTTTATAAGTCGTTCATGTGATTTTCCAGTGTCTGTCATTATCAGATGCTGCCTGACCTCAAACTTTGAACTGAATATTTTTCATCACAAATTCTGTCTACTGAAACCTGGAGCATGTAAAACCTTCCTGACAGCTTAGTGTTGTGATTCATATACGGGAAATTTCAGCATTTGGATATTTTTCAATCAATTACAATGTCTATCATGTTATACTCCTTATAAGACCTTTAATCCTCTCCCAATGGCTCAGGGATGTAAAATCAAACAAATTGTATCTCAGATGCCATTGAAATGGGAAATCATTCACAATCCTCTATGTATTTCATGGAAAAAATATGAATCACTGCTGATGCCTAGAACAGTAATACTGATGTAAATTTTTACCTTGATCAATGGTTTTAGGTCCTTTATGAGAAGTCATATCTGTATCCACATAACCTGGGCAACACTGTAAGAAAAGGACATTTTCATTTACATATGTTTTTTCTGAGCAGTCATGAAGCATAAACATCCTGCATGGCATACTGTACATCACATTATTAGCCTCTTGTACATATATTCTTGTACAGACGCATTATTGTCTGTCACATCAAACCTTTTCAATTTGCCTTTGCATGAACTCAAGGTTCTAATATTTACAGAGTTAATGATGATGTCACCTCTCAGATTCTTGTCCATCTTTCAGGCCTGTGGTCATATAGCAGACACATCCACTTTAAACAATTACTATAAGCACTAGTGAGTGTTAGCAGAGAGAGAGATTGATTGTTATACTTACAGATTTAATGATGATGTCATCACTAGGATCCTTGTCAATTTCTCTGGCCTGTACCGTGGTTATAGCAGACACGCCCACTATAGACATACTAAAGCACTGTTAGCAGAGAGAGAGATTGTTATACTTACAGAGTTAATGATTATGTCATCTCTAGGATCCTTGTCCATCTCCCTGGCCTGTACCGTGGTAATAGCAGACACGCCCACAATAGACATACTATAGCACTGTTAGCAGAGAGAGAGATTGTTATACTTACAGAGTTAATGATTATGTCATCTCTAGGATCCTTGTCCATTTCTCTGGCCTATACCTTGGTAATAGCAGACACGCCCACTATAAACATACTATAGCACTGTTAGCAGAGAGAGAGATTGTTATACTTACAGAGTTAATGATGATGTCATCTCTAGGATCCTTGTCCATCTCCCTGGCCTGTACCTTGGTAATAGCAGACACGCCCACTATAAACATACTATAGCACTGTTAGCAGAGAGAGAGAGAGATTGTTATACTTACAGAGTTAATGATTATGTCATCTCTAGGATCCTTGTCCATCTCCCTGGCCTATACCTTGGTAATAGCAGACACACCCACTATAAACATACTATAGCACTGTTAGCAGAGAGAGAGAGAGATTGTTATACTTACAGAGTTAATGATTATGTCATCTCTAGGAACCTTGTCCATCTCCCTGGCCTGTACAGTGGTAATAGCAGACACGCCCACTATAAACATACTATAGCACTGTTAGCAGAGAGAGAGAGAGATTGTTATACTTACAGAGTTAATGATTATGTCATCTCTAGGATCCTTGTCCATCTCCCTGGCCTGTACAGTGGTAATAGCAGACACGCCCACTATAGACATACTATAGCACTGTTAGCAGAGAGAGAGATTGTTATACTTACAGAGTTAATGATTATGTCATCTCTAGGATCCTTGTCCATTTCTCTGGCCTGTACCTTGGTAATAGCAGACACGCCCACAATAGACATACTATAGCACTGTTAGCAGAGAGAGAGATTGTTATACTTACAAAGTTAATGATTATGTCATCTCTAGGATCCTTGTCCATTTCTCTGGCCTATACCTTGGTAATAGCAGACACGCCCACTATAGACATACTATAGCACTGTTAGCAGAGAGAGAGATTGTTATACTTACAGACTTAATGATGATGTCATCTCTAGGATCCTTGTCCATTTCTCTTGCCTGTACCGTGGTAATAGCAGACACGCCCACTATAGACATACTATAGCACTGTTAGCAGAGAGAGAGAGAGATTGTTATACTTACAGAGTTAATGATTATGTCATCTCTAGGATCCTTGTCCATTTCTCTGGCCTGTACCTTGGTAAAAGCAGACATGCCCACTATAGACATACTATAGCACTGTTAGCAGAGAGAGAGAGAGATTGTTATACTTACAGAGTTAATGATTATGTCATCTCTAGGATCCTTGTCCATTTCTCTTGCCTGTACCGTGGTAATAGCAGACACGCCCACCTTGGACATACCATAGGCACTGTCAGCGTATCCCTTCTTCTTATGATCTCCCTTTTTTGCTGCTCTATGATAATAGACTTTACATGAGAAATATTCTATTTCTACTTTAACCTTTTTAAATTATTTTTTTGATTTCATGATGACCTCCTTTTGCTGGATAAATGTAAAGTCCATCTGAGTTTTACAAACTAAATTTTACATATGATTAAGCATATACTGAAAATTTTTCGTCAGGAACAATTAATTCAATTAAAGATAAATATGCTAAATCGTAAATGTAACTTAGTTAACATGTTGTGATTCCTTCTGAATATTTCAATGTAAAAAGAATTTCACTCTCTTCTTAAATTCTACAGATTAAAAGATTTTACAAGAAAAGTTTAACTTTGTTCAATGCAGATTAAAAATTATCATTATTATAACCAAGAGAAGAGATACTTGGTCTCTGTAAAAAAATAAATCAAAAGCATAATAAGATTACTATGAAAACCCTTAACCGACATGCATTTTGCTCTAAATTCTTTTTTGCGTTTTGCTCTTTGCATTTTGTGTTTTGCTCTGAAATGCATTTTGCTTTTTTCTCAAATAGTTTTTACCAAATACTTGTTCTGTGGATAGCCAGTCTGTACGTCATCAATAATTTAACAATCACAGTCTTTGACTGACATATTTGGGCGTGAAAATGACACAATTTAGGAGAAGAATGTGTTTTTGCTCTTTGCTAATTCTGTTTTGCTTTTTGCTCTTTGCTTTTTGCATTTTGCTCTTTGCGTTTTATTGCTCTTTACGTTTTGTGCTACGCACAACTTTCCTCGTACATTAAAAGACAATGTCGGTGGGCATCCGACATATGTACAATAAATAAATAAACTGACAATTAATTTAAACATGTTAAAGGGGGAAGTTTGTGTCCGTTAATCATTTCTTTCACTCTTTGGTTATCCATTTTGTAATTTCTGAATTTGACTTCAAAAAGGAAGGGGGTCTCTTCAGTGCAGAAGGCTTGGTAATCTGGTTTATCAGTACAATAAACCATCCCACTTGGATAAAATGTGTCTGAATTTCACAAAAGTTGTGTTCCTTCTCCTTGTAAGGAATTGACACAAAAACAAAGAGCAAAAAGCAAAGAGCAAAAAGCAAAGAAAGAGCAAAATGCAAAGAGCAAAACGCATGTCAGTTCAGGGTTTCCATCAGTTCAGGGTGTCCATAGATTACACTTAATCTCTTTTCTGTTTCTTTAACTTTTCTCTTTTTCAAAAGACAAATACTTCTTTCAAATGACAAATACTACTTTCAAATTTTAAATGACAAATACTACTTTCAAATGACAAATACTGTACTCACTCTATGAAATCATTCAGGTACCCTGTACATTGATCTATATTTAGATTCGGTGAGAGGAATTTGGCCTTGATTTCAGAACTGCACTTTTTAATGGAATAAGTACTCGACATGCTCGATACATTCACAACTCTGTTGAAAAGAAAAATAAGAATTTATTGAATTTTTTTTAAACATGTACTATTAGTCTAGAAAATATTTCATTCACAAAAAAAAAACCTTTCAACTTTTGAACTCCCTATCATTTAAAAGCATGACATCATTTTAAGACTTTGATAAAAATTCTTATTTGTTCAAAATGACATGTACATCTAGTATGTCAAAGTTTAACAATAAACAGTCACATTTTCTGACATAACCTGATTATACCTGTTAAATTTTCATTCTAATTAAATGGAATACATGTACAAACAAATTTCCATTTCCTCTTGACCCCTGCCAGAAGATGAATGTTTTTTTTAACCATATTTGGGAACTTGCTCTGGCCATCCAGACATCTCAAGTGGTGCTGATGAAACAAAAAATTGTCTTTCTAGGAAACATTTGAATTTTGTAGGTATGATATTTAATATTTCCATTGCAGAAAGATCTCCATGTTAAGAGCATGTTACTGGCAAAGGAATTTATATTCTGTAATTCAGATTGCCTATTGTGATGTCACGCTTTAGTTTTGAAAGTCAGAGAATTTAACAATGTTCAGATACTTTTTGTTAGAACATTTAATATGCGCATTACTGATGCCAAATGGGCTGTCTGATATTGAGAACGAATAAAAATTTAAGAAATGACTGTCTTACTTTGGGTGTTCATGGTAGTATGAATTAATTCTAGTTGGACACATACAAATTTTCCGAATTTGCATGTGACCAACGAGAATTATAGACATTTCTTAATAAAAGGAACTGGAGTAGAGATTTTGGTCAATATACCTGGCATGCGGCCTCAATAGGTCAAATAGGTAATTACAAACAGCCAGAGTCCCGAAGTAATTAGTTGCTATGGTAACCTCTGCCTGCTCACCAAATGGTGCCGTAGAACTTTGCTGTAATTTAATGTTGAGACATAATGGATTAAAAATCACAAGAGAATCAATTAACGTGTAACATGTGTATATAACATCTTGAAAATTTTCATGTAAATTATGATTGGTTAATTTTTGGAATTGGTGCTACAAAATGTTTCTGTGTCATTTCCATTGGACAAGATTGTGCATGCAAGTTTGATGTGGTACTTTGTAAACCCCAAGTCTTCTAAAGACTTTTTACTGGTCAGACTGAAATTTTTTTGATCCTATGAAAAGTTAATCTTCTTATCTATCAATTCAACAGAAATTATATATTCTCACAGAATTTCAAACATCTATATATGTAGGCCACAGAAGTTAGGTTTACTGAGGATGTATCATTTACAGACGGGTCTTGTTAGACATCAGAATTATAAATACATATAATGCTCTCATGACCATTACATTGCATGTTTGTCTATATACATAAAGGAAGCATTACAGGTCTTCTTAAATTTGCTCTTACTGCATTGTGCCAAATATTAAAAGCAAAGCTTAGATAACTAAGATAATAATATTTCAACAATTTCTTTGCCTTACTGGAACCTATTGTGATTCAATGCATGAAACAAATAAGTGTTTTGGAGAAACAGTGTTTCTCATTTAACTTATGGATAGTTTATCAACAAATGTTTTTATACGAAGAAAAAGCCTACTTACAAATAAAAACGTGTAAGTGAAACACAAATGCCCCTATTGGCATCATTGTCAGTAAAACAGCTGAAAAGTAGTTCACATTTTGAGTATCCATGGAAAGGTATAGTCACAAGGAATACGCATGTGAAATATGAAAGCCCTATCACTTAGCATTCAAAAGTTATGGCTAAGGTTAAAGTTTTTCAAAAGTAGGTCAAACTCCAAGGTCAAGATCACAAGGTCAAAAATTTTAGTATCCATGGAAAGGTTTTGTCACAAGGAATATGAAAGTCAGGATTATGAAAGTCCTATCTTTTACCATTCAAAAGTTATGGTCAAGTTTGAAGTTTTTGCTGACAAACAGGCAGACCAAAAACTATATGCCCCTGAATCTCAGATTACAGAGGCATAAAAATGGGAATTTCCTAAGGAAATTCATACCATAGTGGTCCTAATTAGTTTTCTTTCTCAACATACCTGATGAGCTTCAGATATCATCAACTACAAGAGAAACCTGAATTTTCGTCAGGCTTGTACAATTTTCTAAAACCTTATTACTTTATAATGATCTGAGCTGAGTCATGATCTTTTTTATTCACACTGGAACAGATTAAGGAAAAAGAAATTCTTTTAATTTTTACTCATTGTACTATAACATGTTTGATGTACTGACAACTGTGTCTTAATTTCCTCTGAAAATGAACTGATACATGTAATAATGGATGTTTGGTACCAATAAGAAGAAACTTTTTGTACTTAACATTGACACTACCACCTCCATTAGAACATAAGAAGATACTAGGAATGAAGCTGAAGATAAAATCGTTTTATTTAAACATATTTATTGCTTATATATCGCAAGGGATAGGCAACAAGTAAAGCATACTTAGAGTTTGCCTGTACAAATGGTATGACCTTTACTACTTACCCATATTGAAAGTAATTTCCTGTAAACACAAAGAATGTATGATATGGCTATATATATTCTAATACTATTAACTTTAGGCCATCCTAAATAAATTCTATGTTAAACGTCCATTGCATGCATAGGTTTTGGAAAATTTCTCAAAAAAAAAAATCAAAACAAAACAAATTTTTTAAAGTCCCGACTTATCAGATCCAGATTTTCCTAACCTTCACAATTTTATTTGTTACAGAATCATGCCCTGTTCACAAGAATGCATATTAAATCTAAATCCCATTAAATTTGATGAACATTATTGTAATGCAAATTAGATTCGCATTGCGTTCACATGACAAATTCTAGTGCGCATTAGATTTTGGTACATTTGCACCATCGTAGCCGTCATAGCTGTCTCTCATTAGAAGATAAAATGATTTCATAGTACAAGGTTTCTCTGCATAAGTCAAGAGACGCAGAACAGTGCTTATAATGAATGAAATCAAGTGTTCTGGCCTCTTATCAAATGATTTAAGGTTCAAGGGAGGTAAAAAGTGTCCTGTAAAAAATTGTGGTATATACGTACTGTAGAATTCAAGTACATCATATACGCATGCGCTAGATTTAATGCAAATTAGAATCGCAAATTAAAGTAATGCACATTAAATTTGTCTAGTGAATGCAACCAAAAATCTAATCCACATTAAATTCAATTTAATTTCCCCCATGTGAAAATATCCCCCTTGCATTTTTACAATGGAAAATACATTTTTATCACAAATATTTCCCCCACGCAAAAAGTCTTGATGTTATTATTGCGAAATTTTCCCCCCGCGAAATTAACCATGTTTACAGTATGTGTCTGTCTGAGCCTTATTGGGCATAATTATCTTTATGTATTGACTATGGGTTTTCATCTCATTTCACGAAAGAGGTCACAAGGAGATTTTTAATCAATTTAATATCTAATTATTAATTTTCTATTGAATCAAGGCTTTGTTTGAAAATTGTGTTTGTTTATTATTAATTCCTCCCTTCCTTAGTAGGTTTGAAGAAATTGTGTATTCCTTGTGACAAGACCTATTCATTCATACAAAAATTTATCTTTGACCTTTACCTTCGACTAATTGAACCTGGACGTTATACATAGAACTTATTTAGGGTGGCCTAAGTTTCCTCAACCAACCAGTCTACAAACCTTTCTCAAAAAGCTTAGGGTTTCACAAAAATTTCCTTATTACCCTTTACTTTAGGGCAGCTTAGTTTTGAAAAAAATAAAATGTGATATTAGTAGGAAATGATAGGGTAACATTGTGAATAAAAACTAATGATTATAACTACTTCTGAGCATACATGATGTATATTAAATAAAGATACAATGCAATGTCACGGCATCATATAACACCTACTGTAAAACAATGAAGAATCATACACGTATATATTACCTTATAAGCAATTCCAGCATTGTTGACTAGTACATCCAGTCCTCCGTAGTTTTCTTTAAGGAAATCCCGCAGCCTCTTTACACTACCGTCATCTGTGATGTCAAGCTGATGAAACCTTGGATTTTTCGGTAATCCCTCTTTGGACAAGGATTCAACAGCATCCATCCCTCGCTTCTCATCTCTTGCTGAAATTAGGGAACAAAATTATTTCATGTGATCCTTATAGATATTCTTTTTAACTGTATTATACTTACACAAATTGTTCACATTATGATCATGTATACAGATAAGGGTAATTTATCCCACATACGAGGGTTGTCCCAGAAAAACGTAGACATTGCTCACAATTCCTTTATTTGGCATTAAATCTAAACAAGATTTTCCAGGATGTGAATTTAACTATTTAGGAAGTATCAAGTGTTAACAGAATTGAAATCTGCCGTTGATACTAAAAATTAATTGAATTATCAGAAGAGCGGTTGGACCGTACAGGCGCACAACGAAATTTTCAAGTGCTGAAAAAAGAATCAATATTAAAACTAGTTGAATTCTTATCAAATATCATGCATAAATACTTAAAAAATCTTAACAACAGAAAGTACTGGATTTTACGGGTACAGCCATGCTATATTATCTTCATTGGCTAAATAAACAATTAAATTATGAACAATTCATAATGCACACTCCTCAGCAATCATTCAAAAACGGTGACGTCAACTATATCAGCGGAGAGGAAAACGGTACTGAGATATTGCATTAATCGTGGATTGACCCCGTTTTAGACAAAGTAAGAAATGAAAACATCAGAAATGTATGAAAATGTTTGTAGAGCATTTGTACATAAGAGGTACAAAAATTACAGACAAAACTAAACAAGGACCCAAGAAGAGGGACTATGGTCAGACAGTAAATTTTAAATTTGGTCAAAAACGTCATTGTTGGAGACCAGCGTTGAACAGTAAAGGAAATAATAGAGAAGATTCAGATATAAGTAAATTTACTGTGCATAGAATCCTGTCAGGTGAGGGAAATATGTGTCGCGTATATGTTTGATGGGTGCCAAGTCTGTTTTCAGTATACAACATGAATTTATGAGTTGCTGACTTTAGACATATTCTTAACCGCAGTCGCCGGAATCCATGACGTTATTTATCATGCGCCGTTTGACATCACCCTATGAGTTTATTTCTTCAATAAAAAATTTACTATTTAAGATTAATTATTGATTTTACATGTACAGAAGCCAATTTGTATGCCAAATGTATCAATGCAAAATTTATAAAAATACAACCTTCTACTTTTTTTCTGGGACAACCCTCATATGACACCTTGTACTAATATGACCTATTTTCATAAATTCGACCATCAAATCATGCAAGGAATCAAGATGAAACATGAGTAATACCATAATTTACATATTATAAAAGTCTGTCAGAGATTAATATTCTAGTGCTATGACCTCGACCTTTGACATTTATCATTAAGAATTTTTCCACTTGCAAACTTGTGTTTCATTGTAACATGTCTGTCCTAAAACGAGTTTATAATGGTATGTTCATATATACATCATAAGGATAAAACTTACAGGATAAAAATGAACAGAAGAGAGTGAGAAATGGAAAATTTAATATTGTGTTGTGGCAATTTATAGTAATTTAATCATGGAAAGATTTGAGAAAAGGTCAATTAAAATAGAAGATATCTTTATATTTATTAAATTTAATATTATAACTCATTCTCACCTGTAAGATATACATCTCCAGTGAAACTTTTACATAATCCTCTGACTACGGCATATCCTATACCCTTGTTACCTCCAGTCACCTACAAAATGTAACACAATATATTTACATACATTGTTATATAAACTCCAGAGTGGCACAGGAGGACTATGGCATATCCTATACCCTTGTTACCTCCAGTCAACTACAAAATGTAACACAATATATTTACATACATAGTTATATAAACTCCACAGTGGCACAGGAGGACTTTGGCATATCCTATACCCTTGTTACCTCCAGTCACCTACAAAATGCAAACACAATATATTTACATACATAGTTATATAAACTCCACAGTGACACAGGAGGACTATGGCATATCCTATACCCTTGTTACCTCCAGTAACCTACAAAAAGTAAGACTATTGTCTCTCTCTCTCTTTCTATTTATTGATGAATTTCAATTATCTTTTTTAGCTTAATATATGTATCAGAGCATGCCATAAACTTAATTGGTTAAAATGGGTGTATCTAATTCTAATACATCAGCAGATTTTTCATTTCACTAGGCGCCTGATCTTTTTTTACAGCTGCTACTTTGCGAGTTGATTTAAATTATGGTCGCAAAACCAATTTTTATGTCACAAATACGACCAATTTAGTAACAACTTGGAGCACTGTCAAGGCATGACTTTATTGGGACATCATACAATGTCTTTATGTGGGTGAGCCATGATTCCAATAATGCAATGAAAACTGAACTCAAAAGGCAGGAATCAGCTAATGAATATTTCGCACTATTGATATGAAAACAAATATATATTTGTATATGAATGATTTTCAGACATTAATTGTACAAATTTCGATAGTAAAATATTTAGTTTTCTTATGTCATGTCAGTTTATCAATTAAGTTACATATATATACATGTATGATATTGTATGAAAAATTGTGTATAAAATCATTCTATAATTAATGTAAACCATAAATGTCACATTAATCATTAATAAAATTAATTAAAGCATCTATTACTAGTGACAATTATATACACAGTGTTGCAAACTTATATGTGTGACGATATCATTTTCTATCAATTATTGCAATGGGAAAATGAAATCCCATTTTACACACAACATTACTAAGGAATATTTATTTTTGTTGTGAGCATGGTAAGTGCATGACATGATCAGTAATTGCACCGAGTTTATGAAGCATAATTAGAGCGTCAGATATTTGACCAACTTGATTTGTCAAACAGAAATATGGCATTCCAATATTTGATATTGGCAAACTCACTTGACTTGTCTATGTCAGTGACCCAGCAGACATACATGAAATACCAGTAGACAATCAGATAACGGCTTTCTGTGCCGGACGAAATCAAACAAGACAGATTTCAACACTTTCATTTGATTTGTAAGATGAGGATTGTTTCATGCACTGTGCAAATAATGAGTTCCAAAAGGCAATATCTAGTCCCCCCCCCCTTTTTTTGTTTTTTTAGGTGCATGACTTTTGCCATTTTTATTTTATATTCTCACACGAGCACATCTGCATGTTGGTAGGTACGTACTGTCCTGTTCACTAATTCCAGAGCACCCTGTTTTCCCGGTTTTCTCTAAGATATGATAATGTCATCTTCCAAAATGGTATCAATTTTATAGTACTCCTTAAGTCGTAACAGAAAATACCATTGTTTTGTCTGTGCGTCAGCTAAGTTAGAAATAGGACGGAAAATAAAAAGTCTACGGGGATTTTCTATAGTAAAATCGCTGAAAGTGTGTGACGTCAGAGGCTTTGACGTCACAGTTTACTATTGTTGACACGGAGAACAATATGGCGGCGGCTTGAAATTAACATGGGATTTTCCCGTAGACATTTTATTTTTTCATATTGCGTTTTGAAGGCAGCTAATAGGGTAAGTTGAAGTTAATTTCCAGTTACGACTAAAGGGGGTCAATTCTCGGAAACAATAATTTATAGCAAAATTCTTCAGACGACAGAATAAATCGCCCAAACAGGGTGCTCTGGATTTAGTGAACAGGACAGTACTACTGTCCTGTTCACTAAATCCAGAGCACCCTGTTTGGGCGATTGACAGTAGGTGGTTTACTGTTACTGTAATGATTGTATCACTCGCAGATTAGACACAGATAAATTTCAACTAAAAACGACTAGTTTGCAACAAGATTACTTACAACTGCCACTTTTTGGGCCATGATCTATCGAGCTAATCTATCTCGGTCTTGTGATACAAATCGAAAGTAGAAAGTGTCTTTAGAATAGATTCTTCAAACTGATACGGGTTTTGAAAATCCGGATTCTAGAAATAATAAAATTTGCTAAAAGAAAAACAAAAAAATGCTGATTATTCATATAGACTGATTGATTTATTACGGATCAGCAGGGAGGAAAGTAGGAGGTTGATCATTTTGTGGCGCAAGGGCGGATTATTTAGGGGGGGGGGGGTTTCGGGAACACCCCCCCCCCCCGGTTTCCTAATTTAAAAAAAATTTTTTGTAACACTAAAAAACCTGCAAAAGTAGTAAAAATAAATATTCTTGCTCCTATGTGTTCATGTACATAATCTCAAGTTTGAAAAATTACTATGAAATTAATCTTTATATACCTTGAAAATTTTCCGCTATTTTTATACACTGTCAGATTATTTTCTGCCGATATTTCAATAAACATTTTGTGTAATTGATCGGTTATTGCCATCAACAATAATAAGGATCACATTGTCTAAGTAAAAGCAAAAAAAAAAAAAAAAACACTATACGACGTTTATACTTGCAATACGTACATCTACTGTGACGTATACGTTTTACAGATAGATGTACGACGTTTGATTTCTTTTATCATATTCTTTTATTTAATGAAAGAAAAATTTTGAAAGTCAGAAATCAACGAAATTAAATGTCAACGAAAACAGTTTCAGTCCCAAAACAACGAAATTTTAAACACACATATATATTTGATTTTCCAGTATGTTATGCTTATGGCCGGGCCGCATGGTATATAAAGAATCTGAATCTGAATAAAGTTCAAAATGTTGGTAGATATTTACAAAAGATGTTAGCTAGGGATCTATACACTCCTATAAATATTAAGTAAATTACATACAACTGATGACCAATTTCCTTCAGATAAAAAAGGCTTGTGATCAGATGTACCTTATCCCTTACACATATATTACTAGTTACATGGATTGCTTACATACATGCACCATGATGTGTGCACTGTCTAAATTACCTTAACTCCCTAAATGTCAGAGATAACTTAATGAATTTGAAGACGTTTAACATTTGTACCACTTGGTGAGTGTCACTGCTGGTGGACCAGGAGTCCCCGAGGGCACATGTAGCCAAGTTCGATCAATTTCGGTTGATCGTTTCTTCAAACGCATTTGAAAATTTCTGTTTACAAAATTTTCTCAAATTTCTGAAACCTGGGTCCTGTGGTATCATATCCCAGCCATCTTGCTACGTCTTTCGGTATATTTAGGACATAATTTTCACAGATTTAGGCCATATTTCATTGTTTAGATTGAGGATCACTGACGAGGGTTAAATACCCGAAACGTGCATGTCTGGTCCATGCTGTAAATTTATCTGCTCTAAAATGATGCTAATGAATTTGAAGACGTTTTAAAAACATTATAAGTCGATGCATAATGTTCAAATCAAAAATGTAATGCCTTTAGTCTTGCCTTCATCTTCACAGTTGAAGTGTCATTGCTAGATTTGCACTTTCATAAAGCCTTAAATTAATGCTGATTCTAACAGATCGCACATTGATGGCAGATCATACTTTCCAGCACAGTTTTGAGCATATAATTATAAGCTGTTTTCTGTGAGAGGTGCATGATATGTGGTATTGGTAAATTACATCTACATGTACGTGTACAATGTTATCCTTCTGAATATGTTATCCTTCTGAATCAAAATTTTATATTCAAGACCATACGTAGTTTTACATATAGATAGCACTTATCTCTAGACTGACCAATACAGCCATGAAGACCTCAACCATAAAAAGGATCGATCATAGCTTAAACCGTTACTGTGTATACAAATGTCAGTATAAATACGTTAGTCATGTATTTGTTAAAATCTTACTGTTTGAGAAAATCGATCTCAAAGTTCAACATCTTTAATATTTTATGACTATTTGTAAGAATGGCTAACCGATGCACTCTGCCTCAGGTATTGATCTTTAATGTAATTAAACTTTCTTTTGAAAAATACATGAATATCGGGGAATAAGAAATTCGGAAGATGCGAAATGGAGATAGAACATTCTAGCCTAAACTTATCTTCATATCTTCTAGTTTTATCTTCTAGATTATCAGGTATATTCTAGGTACCTGGATGATATTCTTACTATAGACAATCTTGTTTTTTGAAAAGTATAAAATGTTATTTACCCACAAGAATTGACTCTAATCAAGGTAAACGTTACAAACGTTATGGGGAACTCGTCATGATGTCCCACTCTCCAGAATGATGGATGATATTCTGTCATAGACCATTTGAACCATCCAACCAAAGATTGTACTCTATGTCTTCCAAAATGGAAGTTACCGGATGTGACATTTCTACCAAATTGAAGCGGCGGGTGTTGCATGCAAGCAGGAGATGCTTACTCTTCCTGGGCAGCTGGTCTCACTCCCATATCGGGAGTTAGCTTCTTTTCATATGGTGGAGGTTTTTGTTTGTTTTGGTTCCTGTTTTATCCTGATTTTGTATGCCTTCGGTTTCTGATTTTCTGAATTATCGATTTTGTGCTGTATACAGGGATATGGTCATTATCCATATTTGTCACAGAAACACCATTTTGGACCTCAATATCAAAACTGTTAATGGAGAGATTCATACAAGTGTGTATGACAAACGAGATGATTTTGGATTCAACAAAGTAAATTTTCCCTGGCTTGACGGTGATGTTCCTTAGTTACAGTCATACCGTATCGACATTTCGCAGCTCATCCGGTATGCCAGCTGGACCATGCATTGACGTTTTGAATTTTCATAGTAGAAATTTACGAACTACCAAGAAACTTTTAGGTAAAGGATTTTGCTTTCACAAACTAGTAAAGACTTTCTGGAAATTGTCAACTTCTTTTGAAATTCAGACCCATACAAGCAACAGAGTATATTACCTTGGGTATTTCACAACCTGTATGTATGGTGACATAATTAACATAATAAGATGGATGAAAGGTACACAGAATTGCCATCGAAATTGTGTTAGAATCATTAAACGCCCTCTATACCGTGGATGTGATCCTTCTGTCACCATACGGACACTTGGCTTTGTACAGAACAAATCTACAGCCTTGTACCATTCTTAAGAATTGCACTCTGACTGACTATGACGACAGGAATCTATGACGGACCCTGTCCAAACAGGGACTCCCGACCACCTGTACTCTCTGAATGTCAGTCGGACTCCTCCGGTGATCACATGCATGGACTCGCTACATCCGGCAAAGCACGGACTGTATTTCGTGTGCCTTCCTCTTTTATATACATGTATATATCCATCTGTATGTTTTTAGCCCCTGCGTCATGATGTCTGTTTGCACATTCATTTTACAATGATGGGGTTATTTTACACCATAATTGTGCGTTGTTCGAGACCTCTGGGTAATCGGGAAAGTGGGAGGGTTTTGCGCCCGGGATCCAGATAACCACTCACAACCTCTGCTACTAGCTACAAGTCGGCACCGGTTGCCCATTGGTCTCGTTGGTTTATGTGTGGTCTCTGTGTTTGATGTTTCTATGGTGTGAGTTGTTGTTCCTTGTCCCTAATTAAGTTTACGTCTCTTTCTGTGCGTGTCTGCTCCAAACTTTTTTTTGCATTGGGTGTCTAAGGGTTTTGCTGTGGTTGCACATGTAGCCAAGTTCGGTCAATGTCGGTTAGTCGTTTCCTCAAACGCATTCGAAAATTTCTACTTACAACATTTTCTCAAATTTCTTAAATCTGGGTCCTGTAGCATCATTTCTCAGCCATCGTGCTACGACTTTCGGCATATTTTGGACATAATTTTCATATATTTTGACTATATTTCATTGTATGGATTGAGGATTACTGACGAGGGTTAAATACCAACTGAAACGTACATGTCTGCTCCATGCTGTAAATTCATCTGCTCTTAAATGATGGTAATGAATTTGAGGACGTTTAACATTCAATGACAAGTTTGACCGGAAAAGGTTATTTCTGTCTCTTGATTCTTATCATCTGTTTCGATAATTTTGTGTCATGTTCTAGCGTCCTTGTGCGGTTTGTAGTTTTGTCTGATGTCAATATGTGTCAGTTTCTTGTGGGTTTGTTTCGCTGGGTGTCATGCTGGAGATTTTTCCCTTTTCTTCAAAAGATTTAAACATGCAAATTTAGAAACGTAACAACAAGATGACTAAAACCAGTAACTTGTAGCGATGAGTTACAGGAATTTCTAGGTGTAAAGGTGGATATGGAACGTTCTTCGATACCTCTTGGTAATCGGAAAAGTGGAGGGATTGCGCGCACGTAATCCGGATAATCACACCGTTTGCTACTTGCGTGGGAGATAGCCGTTCAAAGTCGGCACCGGTTGCCCATTGGTCTCGTTGGTTTATGTGGGGTCTATTGTGTTTGATGTTTCTATGTTGTTAGTTGTTGTTCCTTGTCTCTTGTCCCTTTAACGTCTCTTTCTGTGCGTGTCTGCTCTGTGTTTTTGCATTGGGTGTTTTTGGAGTTTTGCTGTGGGTGATAGAACCTAATGTTGTCTGAGATCTCCTCCTTTGTTTTAGCTGCTAACTTTAATTTCACTTACAGATAGTCAGATACATAGACGACGAACTGTCTATCATTAACCCAAAATTTGCGGATTAGCTTAGCAGAATCTATCCTTCGGAGATTGAAGTCAAAGAAACTACAGAGACAAATGATAAATTCAGCATCTTATTTGGACATAATGTTGTCCTACGATACTGATGGGCACATGAACACCTCACTCTATTACAAACGTGACGACTTCAATTTTAGCATCACAAACTTTCCTTTTCTGAGTAGAAATATCCCTTTATCGCCTTATTATGGCGTGTTCATATCTCAATTGATACGCTATTCCAGAGCAATTACCAAATACTGTATACAGATTTTGTTCTGAGAGATGGGCGTCTTTCAGATAAGCTTCTCAGTCTGGGATACGTTTATGGCCGACTGACATCGTCACTGAGGAAGTTCCACGGTCGATAAGGGGAACTCGTTATACACTTTGATGTCCCAATGTCCAGAATGGTGGATGATAATCTGTCGTAGACCCTTTGAGTCATCCTTCTACTGAATGTACTTGTATTTTTCGAAAATGGAAGTAACGGTGGGTATGACAATTCTACCGAATTGAAGCGACGGATGTTGCATGCAGGCAGGAGATGCTGATTCTTCCTGGACACATGGACTCATTCCCATATTGGGAGTTCGCTTCGTTTATATGGTGGAGGTTTTTGTTTATTTGCTTTGGTTCCTGTTTTATCCTGATTTTGTATGCCTTCGGTTTGTGATTTTCTGAATGATCGATTTTTCGCTGTATATTGGGATATGGTCATTATCCGTATTATATTTCAGCTTCCTTTTTTGGTACTACTTACTTAGAGATTATAACTTGCATTATTTATGTACAAAAAATGTAACAGGGTTCATGTAATGATTGAACATGTCTAAACTTTACTCATTACACAGAGGCGCGTTTTTAAGAGCGCCAACTTACAATGCTGTCCATACCGTGTTACCTTGTCCCCGAGATCTTCTAATAGTAACTTGTGATGATCTTATAGTAACTTGGACTGAACTCTGGAGATTATTCATTAAATTAACTTATCCTTCATGTTTCTATGAAGTTGATTTAAATACTGTGTAGCGTGCGGCAAATCCATAGATATCCTCTTAGCTTACATGGATTTAGTTCCTAAAACGTGGGTCCTGTAGCATCATATCCCACCAATTCTGCTACATTTTCGGTACATTTTTGGACATAATAATTTTCACATTTTTTTGGCCATATTACGTAGTTTAGATTGAGGATCACTGACTAGGGTTAAGTACCCGGAACGTGCATGTCTGGTCCGTGCTGAACAATTATCAGGTTTTAAATGATGCTATTGAATTTGAAGACGTTTAACTTTCCTCACGATCTAATATTGACTATTATATTGAATATATTGACCGTCATCCTAATATTGAATATTAAACCATAGCGATTGTCATGGTTGTCCTTTGAAATGTTTCATATTTTAAATATCTCCTTTCTGTTTTTGTTCTCCTTTGGCTGGTTATATCCGGCTGCTTGTTTGGTTGCTTTATGTACAGTGGTGTTTGTAACGGTTTGTTGTAAGCTTGTACATGTATGTGTGATCCACTGTAAATGGTGTCTGTAACGGTTTGTTGTAAGCTTGTACATGTATGTGTGATCCTCCGTAACCTCCGTGTCATTGTCTTAACGACTCATCAGATACACTTAAATACCATACCCTAATATCTAAATGATTATATATCTGTCCGTATGTAGCTTCTTTTTCTCTAATGCTTTTTTTACATTCATAATAGTATTTATGTAATACATGTATATTTTTTATACATGTGCATTGACTCGAAATGTTCTTGTAAATTAAATACATGTGTATTGACTAAAATATATCCGTAAAAAAAAATTAAAAATCATTCTTTAAAACTTCAGGTTATCTTACTGAAGACATAGCTTATTACAAACTGAAATGCGCATATGGTGCTCTGAAGTTTTATAATAATATTTATACATGTATTTCATAGTATGACTTTTAGTGATGTTTTCATCTAATGTTTTCACTTAAACTATTTTAAAACATTGCTTATTGTTTTCAAATTAAAATCACAAGTGCTAAACTCTTTATTCTATAATGATCCAACTTTGTACAGTGTTACATTGGTTTTGCTATATATATGATAATGCCATATGACACAATCGGTCTTTCTCAATTGTTTATAAAACTCCACAACTTGAAAAATAAATTTTTGGTTGAAAATGTTTCCATTTTTTATTATCAATCAATTCTGCATGTTTTCCAAGGTCATAAATTCCAAACAAAGAGAATTCCCAACATTCGAGAGATACCCTAATCATTTAATCTCAATTGTCATTTTCAAGAAACGAAGATTCTGATTGGCTGAGAATTTTTTTTTTTTTGATACATCGATCAATACAATTTTTCACGGAAGTCTATTTATAACACTATTTTTAGAACCGGGGTTTCCCTCAAACACGAATGAACTTACGAAATATAGTGCGGTGATTGACCGTTTTTAGATTCAAGAAAACAGTGTTTTTTCCAAAAGTAGATTATAATAAAATGATAAGATATAAATCTTACATTTTTTTCTGTTGATGCAGGTATCATCCCAAAAAATGGAAAGAAAAGTTTTGTATCAACGCGCTACGCGTGATGATACCTGCATCAACAAAAAATATAAGATTATTTTCTTAAATGATTATTTAAAAAAAAGCCAAGAGCAATTTTAATAATATTGCTTACTCATGTGTATAAAATGCAATGTCAAAATTAAAAGGATTGCATAAATCATTAGTCTAATTAGTAGATACAATCATTCGCCAAGATCACCAAGATTGTTATCATGATCAGCTGTATATGAGTAGGCATCTCCTGCACCAAGTTAATCGCTTCACGGTAATTCTGTGGAATAACTCATGAAAAGTACTTGATTGATATGATATAATAATTATTCTTGTTTAATAGTTCTACAAGACAAATATACATGCATCGTCGTAAACCCACAGCCTATTGCCCTACGATTATAGGCCGTGGGCGCAATTGTAAAGGAATTCTCGTTTTAATGCGCCATGCGGTTATATATAGTAACCAATGAAATAGTCGGTTTGAATAGTATCAGCTCTTTCGTGTTGAAGGGATTTTGTAACGCTCGTTCTGATTGGCTTAAATGAGATGAAGAAGATCTGACAGCAATCTCAACAGTACTCTGTAATGTAAATGTAAAAATCTAACTTCAAAAAATTAAAGAGGGCGCTACTGAAATTATTTTTGGTGGCTCCGCTGAAAGCATCACTGATGAGAATTTAATATTCGGAACAAGTGTCTGGTGCATGAAAATTGGTTTGGAATTTTCTTCCAGAAGGTAGAGAGTTGGAACCCTTCGACATTATTACAATAGAGCACCAAACTGAACATGGACGGACCCCTAGCAAGCTAGAGGTGGGACCAGGTACCCGGAAGGAGTAAGCACCCCCTGTTGGCTAGCCACACCCGCCGTCGATATTCATGCATGAAAATGAAAACAATATCTACAGAACATGTACTGTCTGATGTCATATCTATGTAGAAAGTGCTATGGCGACCATGTCAGGGAAAAAATCATAACACTTACTGTCAAACCCCTCACAAGGAACTTTTTTACGAGCTCCACACGGTAAAGGGCATAAGTGTGACACAAATGAGATAAAGAAGATCCTGACAGCAATCTCAACAGCACTCACAATAGAGCACCAAATTGAACATGGACGGACATTATTCCCTGTTAGAATCGTTTCGGAATACGAGGGGTTCCCTATAGACTGTCCCACGGTATCTTACGTAGTAGAACGGAGAAGATGCCGTGGGGTTTTGCGACGATGATATACATGTAACTATTCTGAAGCAGAATTATCGTGTTTCCATATAAAAAAACATTTATTATAATTTATCTTCGCTTAGTGGAAATCAGCATCATATCTTGTTCTTTATCGTGATGCCATGCTAGGTCAAAGTTCACAAGGATGTGTTGATTTTAAAGCCTCAACTATTCTACTCGGGAGCAGCAAATTGTTCTACAAGGGTCGACAACATTGCAGGTTTATTAATAAATGTACTCTCTAATCGGGTATAGAGTCCAGGTCCATCAGTCGCTGTTCGATGAAAGCAGTAAGTTCATTCAATACAGCTTGATCCTTCCCATCCAAGATATTAATACTCGGTTTGAAGTAGTCGTGGATGTCACGACTCCGCAGTCTCCCACGAAGGTCAGAGAGCATATCCATGTAACATGTTGCAAGGTTCCCCTGATACCAATAGTCAGGGATCCGACTCTTCTCCTCGTTCATCCAAAACAGCTGATGCTGACAAATTCAAGTCATAAATCATAAACAAAACGTTCGATTAATTTTCAAATTCTGTTTGAATTTAAATGTTTGCAATATGTGATTTCTTTAATGTCTCAGCTTTGCTGCTAGAGAAACATGTCTTTTTTTTATTAATGAATTATGAATTTTTTTAAAAAAGAAACCTCATGAGTTGAACTTCGCGTCAAAATAATTGAAAGGTCTAAGTCAATTGAATATTTTAGGGGCGCCTCTTTTTCAACATTTCTTAGTGTCAAGTACTTAGTATAATAATTTATATCCTCTCATCCCTTTCTTCATATCATATAGATAATACATTACTTTCCAATTACTACAGGTTTCAACGAAAATATATACCTTAAACAGATATGTTGATATTCCTTTTAGTCCATTTCTGGATCTTGATTGCCATGCCCGAACATCAGATTTAAGTATTTTGTGGCACTTGCGCCGACACTCATTTTCGCTATCTATACCATTCATTAAAGCTTTCTCAGCTTTGGAGAATGATATGTTCCAGAATTCTCCCCCTTTTGGTGTAAGATGGATCCCAGCAGCAATGACTCTCTGAATATGATCCTGAGCGAGGGCTCTCATAGATTCATGCCTAGGCCAACCGTACCTAGTGACTTGCAGTATGGGAACGTTAATGGTTGCCGTGATGTCAATACTGATATTGTGCCAACCAGGCTTGTTCATCGTAAGTGTGATGGCAGGACCATGGGATTCCCTTGATAGGTCCAAATCTAGAAATTTGTCATTTTGAAACAACAGAAATCTAAACTACAAAAAGAGCTACTTCAAACTATTTTTATAGGTATTATCCTGCCAATTTAATGATTATCTAGTCTAGAACTGAGCAAATCATTACCCAAATACATTTGCAATCTTAACAACGACTATCATTTCTGTGGTATGCATTGAATATAGTTTGTGTTTTAATCCATACAAAATACTAACCGTCTCTCAAAATAAGAAGGAATTGCCCTCAAGTTATTGAACAAGGCCTTATTTTGACTTTCCGAGACAATATTAGAAGATGAATTTCCGTTTCCTTTTTCATTTCGCTTTTTACCATACATCGTAACATTTGAGCCATAACAATGTATATTTTACATGTACATATCTAAGGCCCGGTCACACTATTCTTTACGGCTTGATCGCGGCCAAAACACGTCCAAAAAGGTCTCTCTAGAAGCAGACGTTATTGTTTGCTTTAAAGATGCTCTACAGACGATTTGTAGACGAAGTAGGACGCAGTAAAACATTTGAACGCCATTGGACGCGGAAAGAAGTTTTGAATTGCTCAAAATTTCATTCCGCGGACAACCATGAATGGTGTACGCGGTAAAGACGAGTAACGCACGCGAAACACGCGTGATACTCCGTGTCCCGGCAGTGAATAAAACTTGGGGAAGACGCGGTAAGACGCGAAAGCTGAAGCAGTCTGTCACGGTCAGAACACGGTCATTCGACGGGTGTTCCGTGTTGGTATCACGGGTAAAAGCGTGTGTATAACGTCTTATCACGAACGTTTTCAGCCTTAGACGTCTTTGGACGTGATTAGCTGTGCTCAGGCAGTGTTTCAGCAGTGGAACAACCGCCGACGGCCATACCCCGTACAAAGCACATCCATGACAAAAATTACCACGTACGACCACGTCCAGACGATTTTTGAACGTAATATGGACATGGAGTGCAGTGTGACCGGAGTTTTACCTCTGATATCAAGGGAAAGGATAGCCAACTTAATCTTAGCATATAGATCTTCTTGGACCTTTCGTGCGATGACATGACCAGACAATGAAACTGCATCTGTCAAAGGTGGTGCTGATATAAAGACAACACAACCTTCTGGTATTTCTTGGCCTCCTTGTGGATGATTTATCAATTTTCTAGGAACGTTGAGGTTGGTAACGCTTGCCTCCTAAAATATATATCATTAATCTAAAAATTATACATCATTAATGAATCAAATATATGCCTAGTTTGGTATTATTAGTTACCTTGTCATCTGGTGACCTGGTACGTGATGATACCAACTCACTAGGAGTTATACCGGGCGAGGCGAAGTGGAGCCCGGTATAGAACCTAGTGACCTGGTATCATCACGTACCAGGTCACCAGATGACGGTAACCAATTTACCGAACTCACCGATGTCCTATTTTGATAATTACCATAGGGTGATTGGACGTCATTATCTGTTTACGCTACGACGTCAACATGTAGGATAACATCTGGTATAAAATGCTAAGCACCCGGTAAAAGATATACCTCGTCTTCACGTGACCGTTATAAGCCAATTGCTATCCGAGATTTCCAGGCAAACTTGTCAGAGGTGGGATAAGTGACATACTTATTCCAATGGGTACATTAATCTATTGAACTTAGAAATCTAAGCTTAAAACATAGTTCTAATGTAAAGTTTTATTGAAAACATTTCAACAAATCTTGCAATCAATCTTTGATATATATTTAGCGAAGAGGAGATAACTTCTAAAATGACCTTATTCAAAATAATATTTTTATCATTATCTATTATCCTAGTACAGACCTTTGTGCCATATCAAAGTGAATAGAAAAAATATTAAAAGAAATCAATACACAATTCAATATTCTTAACATGAATTCGTTCATTATACATTGAATACTTGAATTGAAATATTGTCATAGAATATCAAACAATTTGCATAACAAACCAAAGCTCACCGATTCTTGTCTTGGAAATAATTTATCCTCAAATATATACGGTACATGTGATACTGGAGGACCCATCCAAATCCCTTTTATACTTAGCGGTACAATGAAGTCGAATTCATCCGCCAGTCGCACTTTGGTTCTGTTTGAATGACTTCCGGCTTTTATGATTTCATTTCCATACAGACTTCCACCATGCTGTGCTCTGACATGCTTCATTATTCTGTTTAGTACGGAAGTGACGTACTGCACAGATTTATCTCTGTCTGATTTCTCCACCAGTACTTCGTTTTTATAGAGAGCATCTAGGTACTTCCTCCTGTCTGTTTTCAGCGAAGATCGAGGTATGTGATTGCTGTCAACTTCATGTTGATGTAAGCTTACAACAGAGTTGAACTCCTCAGCACATATAAGACAGGGGTAAAAACTGGAGCTCATTTTTTTCTAAAAGTAGAAATAGCACTATGATCCTTTTTGACTTTGAATAGCGGTGGTACGTGAAGGCAACCCCTCCCCCCCCCCCCTGAAATGCCTAGAGTCCGATTCTCGCCATTAATGTTTGCTTAAAGCTTAACGTTTTAAGTATTGGGTCTATTCATGTGATATTTTCATTGAATGTTAAACGTCTTCAATTCAATAGCATCGTTTTTAGAACAGATGAATTTTCAGCATGGACCAGACATGCACGTTTCGGGTACTTAACCCTCATCAGTGATCCTCAATCTAAACACTGTAATATGGCCAAAGAATGTGAAAATTAAGTCCAAAAATGTACCGAAAGACGTAGCAGGAAGGATGGGATATGATGCTACAGGACCCACGTTTTAGAAATTCCTAGGATTTTGGTAACCGAAATTTTCGAATGCGTTGAAAAGACAGACGATCAACCGAAGTTGATCGAACTTGGCTACATGTGCCTCGGGGACTCCTGGTCAACCAGCAGTGACACTTTATTATTTCAGCAATGATTATTTCAAGCTTTCTTTAGAATGCTTCTTGTTAATTTTATGAACATGTCTCAATGCATTTAGCATTCATGTAAACCTTTATTCTAGATGAAAATAGAAAAAGTGGCTAGCAGGAGATGAGCATATGGTGAAGAAATCTTGTCAAATATCCCTTTGCTATTGTATATTTATTATTTCCATGACATGTACATGAATGAGCGATCCTGCTACGTCTTTCGTTACATTTTGGATGTAATAACTTACAAACTCTTTGGCCATATTACATTATTCAGACTGCGGATCAATGACGAGAGTTAAGGACCTGAAACGTGCATGTCTGGTCCATGTTGCAAATTTTTCTGTTCTTAAATGGTGTTATTGAATTTGAGTACGTTTAATACGTTTGCGCCACATGATGAGTGTCACTGCTGGTGGACCAGGTGTTCCCGAGAGCACAATGTAGCAAAGTTCGATCAACTTCGGTTGATCGTTTCTTCAACGCATTCTAAAATTTCTGTCATCAAAATTTCTTGAAACTTGCTTATAATTATAATTGCTCTTTGGTATGTGGACAAATACATATATACAGTGTCACAGTGTCACGTGTGGTGATTAATTGAATCAATGCGTAAGCGAAAGAGGCATAATACTGTTTCCCCGAAGTTTGATAGATCATTCAAAAGAGATAAATTTGACATAGAATCTGAAACTGACTTCGAAATTTCCTCTTTGACTCTTAACCCACCTCCCGACCTCAGTGTTATTCTTGAACGTCCAATTATGGCCGACGCTCCTCTTGTATCCAATACGGACACTAGTGAGGGCTCTATGCAGGCTCAGAGCCTTAATGTTGTACTAGGCGAGGATGATATTAATAAAATTGCCTGTGCTGTTCGAGCTTTGCTTTTCGAGGATATTCAAGGTCTAGTGAACAAGATCAAGGTACTGGAGGACGAAAACCGCCAGCTTCGTGATCGTCTCGATGAATCAGAACAATTTCAAAAGCGGAACAATATTGTGATCACTGGACTTCCTGAGTCCGCTGATGAAACGATTAGTATAAAAATTGTTTCCGGGCACTTAAAACTTCAAAGTCGATTTTCTAGAAAAGTGTGAAATGGTAGTTAGAACACTATAAGATTGAGCGCTTTTTGTAATTTCTCCTTAAGGTATCCGTTGTACAATAGAGTCATTTTACGTAGCGTTTTAATCATCTCCATTGTAAAGTATGGTAAATTTTATGCCTGGTAAGGTACTATAAACTATATATTTTCTTAAAGGTAATGATGCCCTGAGTACAGATATAAGACTCCTAGGTCTAAAAAATCAAAGGGGAAAAATTCTTGTACAACTTTGTCATTTTGCATAGGTTATATAGAGAAAATAGACAATTTAAATGCTTCACCAGTTATTCCCCTTTATTTTTCTGACCCCAAAATTATTATTTTTGAGCAGTGGGCATTATAACCTTTCAGAAAATGTATAATTTATAGTACCTTACCAGACATGTAAAAATGCCCTATTGTACATCGGATACCTTAAAGATGTAATGAAATCTTTAATTAAGGGGTGTCATTACATGAAGCAGGTTCTTTGGCAGATTTGTTTTAAGTTATAGACTTTTGCTCTTCATAATTTAATATCATTTGGATTTCCTCTTTTAGGCCTCTAGCATCACTGTTGAAATGGGAAGTATATATAATGCACTGAAATTTCAGAAATGAAGATATGTTTCTATATTTACCATTTCAACCACTATTGGTTAGGTTAGTAACTCGGCTGGTGAGTTGTTACCTCCCCGAGGATATCACTCGCCAAGTTTCATTGTGTTCAGTGTTTCTGCACTTGACTTGTAATATATTTGTAAATTCTCGGTCATAAAAATGTTATGAAAATTTCCCAAAACTAATGGGTATCTAAATTTAGGCAAAGCTTTGTTCTGAGCAGGTTCTTTGGTAGAAAGTTTAGGTCAAGTTTAGACTTTTGCTCTTCATTATTTCACATTATTTGGATTTCCTCTTTTTCGGACATCACCAATGAGACATAACTTGTTGAAATGCGCATATGGTGCAATGTCATCTTATAAATGAACAATTATTTCAATATTAGTAATTTCAACCACTAGTTTAGTATATCTGCTGGTGGATGGTTTGCACAACAACTTAAATTGATGATTTTGTAAATTCTCGCCCACAAAGTTTCCTCAAACTTGTGGTTATCTCCCTGATGGCATATAGCTCTGTTCTTAGCAGGTTCTTTGGCGAAAAACTCAAGTCAAGTTTAGACTTTTACTCTTCAAAATTTCATATTATTTAAAATGGATTTCCTGTTTTTATGCCGCGAGCATCACCGGTGAGATGTTACTTGTTGAGGCACTATCATTTTACAATAGAACAATTTGCAAATTGGTCTCCTTCCTTTTATGTGTTGTCATTAATGTTTGTATCTGTACGTCTGTTTCGATTGCTTTGTATGATGTTCTAGTGAATATTGCGTCTTTTTGCGGTTTGTAGTTTTGTATGGTGTCATATAAGTGTCACTTTCTTGTGGGTTTGTTTAACTGGGTATGTGCATGATGGTCATCCTAGAGATCCATCTCTTATCTTTTTCTATATATCTCAATAATGAAAATGATGGAAGGGGTCCTGTAGAAACGATGTCGACAAGGTGATTGGAATTTCAGAAAGATTAGGTGGTGGGGAGCAATATATAGTGTTATATATAAATTTATTAAATGATCAGGGATTATTGCCGATTTTGCTAATTCTGATTGGTGGAGACGCTGTTTGATAGAGTGTACCTCAGAGTGAGTTGTCCGCTAACGCTCCAAAGCGGTCTATTCGGGATTAGCGCGTGCGTGATTTTTGTTGTATTAGATCTTTGACTTCACGTATCAATACAATGCAAATGTTAATAATGTTAATAATTCCTAATAATTTAATAAAGCAGTTATTGACTTTTGATTTCGGTCTCGGTCAACCAATACCTGACCAGGTCTGTATAGTCACGAGTAGACCTCATCAAAAGTCAATAATTGTATAGAATTATATAATATATTTTCTAGGCATGAGAAATTCCATATATAGAGACTCGTAATATGACTTCCAAGTCAGCCTGAAGTTGTTAACATCGGATCCCATTCTTAGACCCGGTATCATGGGCGGATCCAGAAATTTTTTTAGGGGGGTCCTAAAGTCCCAATTTTTTGAAGAGCAAAAAAAAAAAAAAAAAAAAAAAAAAACCGCAAACGCAAGAAAATAAAGATATTGATTGATGACTGTCAGTTCTGTCTTTAATTATTAATAAAACAGGTGACTGGAGAGTTATGGCGAGCAAATAGCTTAAAATTTTGAATTTTCACATCATATACATGTACATTTGTATACAGTAATTGATTAAATTAATTGTCAGTTCTAAAATGTATAAGTACAACAAATGGCGAGCGATAGCGAGCCAGCGAAAATTTTTTCAAAGAATTGGAATAAAATCCACTATTTGTGTCTTTTTCGGTTTCTTTTCGTTTCCTTAGTGCCCTTGTTTATTGACCTAGGTGTAATGTATAGGAAAGCACAGATGCATCATTTGAAAATAACGTACATGTATGTAATAAATTTTGGCGAGCGGAAGCTCGCCAGAGAAAAATTTTGAAATACTGACGGCAAAATATTATCAAAATGAAAGATTTCTAATACAAATTCATGATATATTTTTCAAATATTATGACAACAAGAGGGGCATTGGGACTTAATCTTATGAAATATGTATATTAATAACAAAAATTTAGCAATATGTTTCGAAAATTCCAGGGGGGGTCCGGACCCCCCCGACCCCCCCCCCCCCCCCCCCTCTGGATCCGCGCTTGGGTATGCATTGAAAAGTTGAACTGATGAAATGGACAATTACCGAAAAGATTTTAAATTTCTATGCCTTACTATTGCTGGTAATCAAGGACAAGAAATGAATGATTGAAATTAAATTCTAGAACAAGAAAGAATGTGCAGAGATTTGAGAGAAATAAGATATTTTAAAAGAGAAATACCTATAAACCCCAGAGTTCAAGACTTCAGGCACAATCCCTGGACAAATATTCCCGCATTATATAAAGTCTAGCTTACAGTTTAGTCATAAAAAGATCTTAGATAACATTTAAAACAGGGTCCGTTTTATCTATCATTACCAAATCGAAACTAAAAGTATATTCCTCGTACAGAAAACATTTTGAAAATGGCCTTAAACTATGGAACGCCACAGCTGCCTTATGACAACCATAGTCATATCATTAAAGGGCTGTGATACATCATGAAGCTATCTTTCTAGAGCGAGGAACCATATTTCGCCGTTTTATAGTTACACATGTAGTTGCTTCTCACTGGTTATCGAAAATGTTCGTAGAGTTAACAGTCATAGTCATAATGATATAGCAAATTGACAGAGTAGTACAGCGAAATGCCTTAATGATATAGAAAAATGGCTTCATGTTATATCAATATGTCTTTATAGCATAGGGAATCGCCAAAATGATATAGCGAATCGACAGAGTAGAATAAAGAAATGCCTTTTAAATAGTTTAGAAAGATAGCTTCATGTTATATTACAGAAAGCAACTGTGGCGTTCCATATCAAACACTATTTATAATAATCACTATATTTATAGATCTGTGGAAATTCCCGATAAATCGAAAAAAGTATCCGAGTAAGTTCGTTACATTTTAAATATTTGATTAAAGTATGTACATGTAGGAATTGAGTTGAAAATACGTCGATCAGTTTAAGGTACCATTTGTTAAACCGGTCTCTTCTTTTGAACAGCAGATGTGTGTCAGTTCATTCTATCGGCATGATGCTTTGAAATAAATGGTATCAATTTAGTTGTTCGGGGCCAAACATATTCAGTTGTATTAGGGATCAGACACGATACAGTCATAAATTTGGTTACTTACTCATGCTGGAGATCATCCCCTTTTCTTTATAATTAAGAACCTTTATGATTGGCCAACAACTGGGGTATCATAATGAGATTCAATGCCAAAAAGTGCTACATAATGAGCATACGCACCCCCACCCCCCCCCCCACCCCGCGCAAATTCTACACACTGGATAATCACGGGCTGGCAGAAGTTGAAAACAGCCCCATACCCTGGCCGTGGTCAACTTGTATTAAGCAAGATCACCAAAAAGGCTCAGTCAGCCAAGCTACTGGTAACTGTAGAACACTGGAATACGGATTGAGGATCACTGAAGAAGGTTAAGTACCCGAAACGTGCATGTCTGGTCCGTGCTGCAATTTTACCTGTTCTTAAATAATTAAATAAACAGTGCAGGTACGCATGGTCTTCAAAAGTTTTTCGACCTAAAAATTATTCAATTACTTTTAACATTAATTATAGATCTAGCACTAAAATCTAATATGCGATCCAGTCCATCTCACGACAGCAGGTCACCATGGAATATGATTGGTTGATCTTTGACTTCTCCCAAAACAATGATTAAAATTTCCCAAAAGGTTATAGAAAGTATTTTCAAAGTCCTTTGCCATAATTGTGCTTTTCGACTGGGTCCCATCCATTCACAACTGATACATTTGGCTAATTCACATTTTCCACACCTCGACAAGCACTGCACAGGATTTCAATATGTATACAGTTAGGAAGAAGTCCTCTTTTAAATAGTTTTGAAAACTATTATTTTTTAGAAAAACAAACAGGTCACAAGAGGAGAGACAGCTGACACTTTTTCTTGTATACTTTTCTGCTCTACTAAAATCTTGCAGTTTTTATGGAACGCCATCGCTGTCTTATGATGAGATATTTCAATATATGGTATGGTTTAATCAATATATGCGGTGGTAAGTACATTATATGCGGTGGTAAGTACATTATATGCCGTGGTAAGTACCATATGGCAAAATAACGCTCAATTTCCTAATTTGCATAGCGGCCATATTGGATTCCGTAGGCTTCATATTCTTACTATAGGAGTCTATGGGGAGCAAATAATAAATTGAGAATACTCACGATTTCATGACACCAATCAAATTTGTCCACATATAGGAAGAAACTCTACAACAATCTGAATTTATAAATCTACATCTTTGATAAATTAACGAATTTTTACTTCTGTCACTTTTGAGGTGAAAATTCGAGGCGATACTGCCCATACCCCCAATGTTAAAAAAGTCCAAAACTTGTCACTAGCCGCACTTTAACTTTGTTTATCAGTAGGAAATCTTAGGAGCTGTGTATTTGTCCACATGGTTTCGGATACATCGCGATATCAAATTCCGGATTTTGTCAACATCAGAATCATAAAATGAAATTAAGTTCTGTCACTTTTGGGTTGAAAAATCGATATTTTGAGAAATAGGCCTGTCATATTGATGGATTCACTTTATCGGCTTTGGCAGGATAAAGATATTCTTGTGTTCATACGTACAGTGGGTAAATTTTTTGGTAATAAATAAGCTTAAATAGATTAGAAACAGTTGTATTTTGCCATGGGCGCATTCTGCTCTTTGCATTTATTTCATCTGATGTATTTAAATGTATTGCTTTTCCTGGCATGTCGGGTCATTCTTGTTTGAGATTTGGCGCGTTTCAAACATAGGTATATGACGTAATATAATCGTCATATGAATACATTTGCATATATGAATAAATTGAGTGCTATTTTGCCATATGACATTATATGCGGTGGTAAGTACAATATATGCGGTGGTTAGTACATTATATGGGGTGGTACGTACATTATATGCCGTGGTAAGTACATTATATGCGGTGGTAAGTACAATATATGCGGTGGTAAGTACAATATATGCGGTTGTTAGTACATTATATGGGGTGGTACGTACATTATATGCCGTGGTAAGTACATTATATGCGGTGGTAAGTACAATATATGCGGTGGTTAGTACATTATATGGGGTGGTACGTGCATTATATGAGGTGCTAAGAACATTATATGCGGTGGTAAGTACATTATATGGAGTGGTAAATACATTATAATCGGTGCTAAGTACATTATATGAGGTGCTAAGAACATTATATGCGGTGGTAAGTACATTATATGGAGTGGTTATTACATTATATGCGGTGCTAAGTACATTATATGCGGTGTTAGATACATTATATGGGGTGGTATGTTCATTACATGGGGGTGGTTAGTACATTATATGCGGTGTTAGATACATTATATGGGGTGGTATGTTCATTACATGGGGGTGGTTAGTACATTAGTACATTATATGGGGTGGTATGTTCATTACATTGGGTGATTAGTACATTATATGCGGTGCTAAGTACATTATATGCATTGCTAAGTACATTATATGCGGTGCTAAGAACATTATATGGGGTGGTGAGTACATTATATGCGGTGCTAATTTCGTTATGTGGTGATTTCGTTATGATAAACATTCTTATGACCAAGATTAAACATTTCTGAGACTCGGATCGCAGCTACGTTAAGGCACTCCTCGTTTTTACGTTTTTTGGCCTTTAAACACAAATATTTATCTGAGAAGATAAAATAAATACTATGTTGTTTAATTGAGGTATATTTCATTGTATTTTATTCAAAAAAGTGAAAAAATTAAATCTTTGGCAATCAGTGAAATCTATTCTACAATTTCATCACTACCATGGAACGGTGCGGTGGCTTAGTGGTGAAGACGTAGGACTGCAAACACTAAGGTCGCGAGTTCGATCCTGGCCATGGGTAAATTTTATTTTTCAAAGTGAGAGGCACCATGATATCAATAGGCATTGTTTCCGTATATTGTATATGCTTTTACTTATTAGAAGAGCTTTGTACAGATAAATTATGTGATATTAGTAAAGAGTAGATTAATTCTGTAACACTACGTTACTAATATATAAATTATAATTTTTATTTTAGCTTGTGATATTCAATTTACGTGGTCTAAGAGAGAGAAAAGAGAGGTTGAGCAAACCCAACTTGTACGTGTACGAGAACTTGTACGTGTATTTACACGTTATCTGTTTACACGTTGACGTTATGCTGTTGAGCAGATGTCACAACGCGTACTGGTACGTGTAAATCGTACATCCGTTTTGTGACGTAATTTATCTTTTGTTTACAACTGCGTATTCGTCAAGAACTTGGCGTCTAGATTCTAAAAGTAAGGGACATTCAGCAAAGACGGTGAATTAATTTTTCTATTCCAAGTAATCGGATGTATATAACATAAAAATTAAACTTCAAGAATAAAATTTTTGGACAACTTTGAGGGTTCTTCTTTAAAATATGATACATTTTATTTGTAATTTCTTCTAATATTCAGAAAGTACATACGTTCCCGAATAAATTGAATATAGGTTTTCATGGGTTATCTGCATTCAGTTGCTTATAAAATCTACAAGTAATCATAAACGTGTACTTACCGCTTTACACGTTTTACCGAACGTGTAACGTGTAACACAGGTGCGTGGAACGCAACATGTGATGACGTCATAAACAACTTTTTGACGTACGCGTACACGTACAAGTTCGGTTTGCTCAACCTCTCTAAAGAAAAAAACAGGGTGACGTGAAAATTCTTTATCATTATTTTTTTTTATTCTAATAATTAGAATAAAAAAAAATAATGATATAGAATTTTCATGTCACCCTGTTTTAAGAATATCAATGTAATCGGCAGTCTCTGAAATCCAGAAACTGATAAAAAAAACCGATTGTATTTCTTTCTTCTCGGCCACTTATGTAGCTTTCTGGCGCGAAATACACACGGTGTAGATATAGACAAATTTATTTCCTTCCAAACGGTTACATATTTGATCGGAACACACTATGAATAGATTGTTCTATGATATAAAAAGAAAAAGATGGCAATTATAACCTACTTTTAATATCGCTCTAGAGATAAATTTTGAAATAGTCATCCATCCCCCTTTTTTCGTTTTTGCCTGTGAACATTGTTTCCCCCCTCGCTTCAGAACCCCACTTGTCCAGAAAATGTGTTTTATTGATATACACCTTTGGTGAATGTGGCATTGTAAAGCGATGGGGGGGGGGGGGGGGGGGCACTTGTGTAAAAGCATTTCCGTTTTCCATTGCTTTCTGTGTAAAAATGCTTATTTTGACCCAAATACCGGTCTTTTCTTCCAACCCCCCAACCCCCCCCCCCCCCCCAACCCCCCATGATAGAGCTGGGAATTTGTGTTTATGTGTCCTTGTGGGTTAATGATAAACCGAGTCTCAAAAATGTTTAATCTTTGTCATCAGAATGCTTATCATAACGAAATCACCACATAACGAACTAAGCACCGCATATAATGTACTCACCACCCCATATAATGTTCTTAGCACCGCATATAATGTACTAAGCACTGCATATAATGTACTTAGCACCGCATATAATGTACTAACCACCCCATGTAATGAACATATCACCCCATATAATGTACTTAGCACCGCATATAATGTACTTAGCACCCCATATAATGTACGTACCACCCCATATGATGTTTTTAACACCGCATATAATGTACTAAGCACTCCATATAATGTACTTAACACTCCATATAATGTACTTACCACCGCATATAATGTTCTTAGCACAGCATATAATGTACTTACCACCGCATATAATGTTCTTAGCACCGCATATAATGTACTCATCACCGCATATAATGTTCTTAGCACCGCATATAATGTACGTACCACCCCATATAATGTTCTTAACACCGCATATAATGTACTAAGCACTCCATATAATGTACTTAGCACCGCATATAATGTACTTACCATCGCATATAATGTACTTACCACCGCATATATTGATTAAACCATCCAATATATTGAAATATCTCATCATAAGACAGCGATGGCGTTCCATAAGTTTTTCTAAAAAAAATTATGTTTAGCTTAGTCGCCTTGTTTTTTGTGAAGTTTGTTTTGTTTTGTTTTTGGTCATATAAACACAGGTTCTATAAATTGACCATCATACCAGTTAGAATTCTATAACATCTAATTAATATCATCACATCATCTGTTTATAATGCAGTTAGAGCAAAGTATCCTAGCAAAATTACAAAGTGGCCGGTGGTAATAATTCCACAAGAGTAGCTAGGTCAATCTGGGACATGTGTACTATTCAATAGCTGATTTTCCAATAGATTCATAAGGCGGACAGACACCAGACATCACAAAATTTGGCGATATTTTCATTGTGACGTCAAAATAGAACGCATGACAACACATCGAGGTGCTTCAAGACAGTGCGATCAGATGTGACGTCACAATTGAAAATTTTGCCAAATGATGTGATGTCTGGTGTCTGTACATATAACATCAAGGTTTAAACGGTCATAGATATTTTCTGGAAAATGGACTATTTCGATTCAAATACACTGATAGAGTTATTCAAAGAAATAGTTTTAAAAACACTAAACCGCTTACGGCGGTATGACCGGATTGCGAAGCGCTAGTTTTAGTTGATGTATCCCTTATCTACCGTATTATTACTGTGTTGCGTTTCTGTACCCTAAAGAGGGCGCAAGACAACTACGTTGAATGGAAATCGATAGGGCTTCCATATTCATATGTGTTTTCTTTTTGACAAGACCTTTCCGTGGATACCAAAATATTTGACCTTGTACCTTGACATTGGAGTTTGACCTACTTTCAAAAACTTCACCCTTGACGTTAACTTTTGAATGGAAAGTGATAAGGCTTCCATATTTCATATGTGTATACTCATTGTGACAAGACCTTTCCATGGATACCAAAAATTTTGACTTTATGACCTTGGAGTTTGACCTACTTTTCAAAAACTTTAACCATGACCATAACTTTTGAATGCTTAGTGATTTGGTTTTCATATTTCAAATGTGTATTCCTTGTGACAAGACCTTTCCGTCGGTAACAACATTCTGACCTCGTCCTTGGAGATTGACCCACATTTAAAAACTTCAATATCGACCATAACTTTTGGATGGTAAATGATAGGACTTTCATATTTCACACGTGCATTACTTTTCAAAAGACCTTTGCCTTAGTAGCAAAGTGTGGACCTTTTGACCTTTTCTTGGAGTTTAATCTTTTGATATTTAGAACTTTCATAGTACATGAGATATACTATGGAAACTTAAAAATAAAGGGGGTGTCTATAAGCATTTCTTTCAAGACAAACATCCAAAAGCGGGGAACCACCATTCCTTGAGTTTGATTTTTGGCTTTTAAAGGCAAAATCATTCAAGCGGAATAAATAGGTCAAGGTCATTTTATGAAAGTTTGATCAAAAATACATCCAACATGTAAGTTTGGAACATATAGCACTTATTTTTTGTTTTTTTGAAAAGTAGGTCAAACTCCAAGGTCAAGGTCACAAGGTCAAAATTTTTGGTATCCATGAAAAGGTCTTGTCACAATGAATACACATATGAAATCCCTATCACTTTCCATTAAAAAGTTAACATCAAGGGTAAAGTTTTTGAAAAGTAGGTCAAACTCCAAGGTCAAGGTACAATCTCAAATACTTGGTATCCATAGAAAGGTTTTGTCACAAAGAATACATGTGAAATATGGAAGCCCTATCGCTTTTCATTTAAAATTATGGTCATGGTTAAAGTTTTTGAAAAGTAGGTCAAACTCAAAGGTCAAGGTCACAAGGTCAAAATATTTGGTATCCATGAAAAGGTCTTGTTACAATGAATACTCATGTGAAATATGAAAGCCCCACTACTTACCATTCAAAAGTTATAGACAAAGTTAAAGTTTTTCAGACTGACGGGCAGATGAAAAAAAAAAAAAATAGTTGCCAGAGTCACCTAATGCTCGACTGCATAGCATAATATCTCATGACAGCCAATTTATTTAAACTCCCTTTCTCAGGCAACAACATATATCAAGTCACATAAAAAAATTAAAGTTATAAATTACAAGTCTGGTGCATGTAGCACTTATAGTTAGCTCAATATTGCCAAAAGTAAAATCACTGAAGCAGAAAAAGTAGGTCAAGGTCATATTTCAATAGTCTAACCCAAGATGCATCCAATATGCAAGTCTGGTGCATGTAGCACTTAAACTTTTCTCAATATTGGCTTTCAAAGGTAAAATAATTCAAGCGGAAAAAGTAGGTCAAGGTCATTTTATGAAAGTTTGATCAAAGATACATCCAATATGCAAGTTTGGTACATGTAGCACTTATACTTTGCTCAATATTGGCTTTTAAAGGTAAAATCATTCAAGCGGAAAAAAGTAAGTCAAGGTCATTTTATGAAAGTTTGATCAAAGATACATCCAATATGCAAGTTTGGTACATGTAGCACTTATACTTTGCTCAATATTGGCTTTTAAAGGCAAAATCATTCAAGCGGAAAAAAGTAGGTCAAGGTCATTTTTTGAAAGTTTGATCAAAGATACATCAAATATGTAAGTTTGGTACATGTAGCACTTATACTTTGCTCAATATTGGCTTTTAAAGACTTTATTGCTATCTTAACATTTACCTTATCATCTCAACATTTGCCTTATCATTTGAAATAATTTTAAAAATCCCAACCCCAGGGGCTATATCCTCATCTGGATATATTAAATTATGTGTAATTAAACATTTGCAACAAAAAAAAACCCAACAGAATATGAATATAGGAAAGGTAAATGTGTAATCTTAACACTTACCTTATCATCTAGTTCGGACGACGCCGACCAGACGCCGGGGGTATTGCAATAGCTCTTTTGCACTAAAGTGCAGTCGAGCTAATAAAAACTAGTGAGCTTTCCCCGGCACTTAAGTTTAATTTTTTCCTGTAACTGTGTCAGAAGTGAAGCACAGTATGTGCAATTGATTGATTGTCCTTTTTGGAGATAATCTATCCGCAGAATACCTTCTACATCCCAGAAAACGGAGGCTCACAACATATCAATCAGCCCTCGTAATTGTAGCTTACGGTATTTGAGCAATGACAAAGAAATGATGTAAATCCAGAAAATATGCAAGTACTAAGATGATTTAATTGGCAAACTTGCATGTATTCTAAAAAGTAATTTATAATACTGAAAATTACACAGTTCTTGGACAATGGAATGTACTGCTCTAGGCATGTATAAAATTTAATGTAAAATCTACCCAGATCATTAAATTCCATTACAATAACAGATCATGTATATGTATGCTAAAACATATCTGATTCAAAAAAGTACCAATAATCATTATACTTAATAATCATATTCAGAAATCATCCCATGAATTTATGACAGCTTCTGCATGCATACATGCATAATTTGCAGTTTAACAAATGTAAATCATACACATCATGTGAAACAAGATTCTCATATATTTTCATTAAAATTTTGAGGCTTTTGCAAATTCTAATTACATATTATTAATAAAGAATACTATATTAGTATTGAACAGTAATCTAAGTCAGTAATGAATTCAGCTGCCCCTATACGTGGAATATCCGTATGGACTTAGTAACAAAGGTACATGATAATGCTGTGTGGGATCCTCTATCCTAAAGACTACCTGTAATGTAACAATATATACATACATTTACTTTCCATCATTACATATCGATATTGGAGTGAAAAGTGGAATGCATTGAGAACAAGTTAACAATATTGAGTCTTTCCGTTATACAGGGTTACTTCCCATTTGAGGCGGTATCTGATGTAAAACAATTGTGACGTCATGAAAAAGGTATGGTAACGTCGATTTTGTACCGTAATTTCCCAGAGTTAAGTGACTGTTTCTATAGAATTTGATGACGTCACGATTAGTCTTTGTCAGATATCATCCCAAACGGGAAGTATAACTCTGATTTTGAAAATAGGGAATAAATGTTCATCTTAAGACGTATTAAGATATGGCACTGCCTTCTTTCTATCTATTTGTTCCCCTCTCCTTGTGAGGAGGATACAAACAAAACCCCTAGGATTTTAAAACTTGCAGAAAAGCCTATGGATTTCTGAGGTCAAATGATTTAAAAAGTTCAAGGTCAAATAAGAGAATAAAATTGTGCCATTTGTATCTTGAATTTTTGTATTTTTTTCAACTGGTTTTCTCCATTACCTCTACATATGGGTAAAACCCTTTCGTTCCTATGCTTGAGAAATATCTATCTGTTTCAAAGCGGAGTTTGTAGGTAGCATTTGTCCACTTCCCTGCAACTGGACCTGTGCTGGACATAAAACCACCCCTCCCATCAGGATTTGTAGAACTGAAAAGACAGAAAGAGAAATTTAAGTTGAGTATACAATATAGCTAATGTAATTTAAGTACATGTATGATAATTGTCTTATATGCAGACACTTATACTGAGGTTCGAAGATTCATCATTATACAATTACCGTATTGACATTTAATGAGGTCTACTCATGACTATACAGACCTGGTCAGGCATTGGTTGATTTTGATTGAGGCCAAAGGCCGTGGTTAACCAATGCCTGACCAGGTCAGTATAGTCACGAGTAGACCGAAATCAAAAGTCAATAACTGCTTTATTAAATTATCAGGATTTTTTTAACATTGGTATTGTAATGATACGCAAAGTAATCAAAAGACCTAACACTACAAAAATAAACACGTGCACATGCTGATTATTACTACGTCACTGAATCGAGCATTAGTGGTCAACTCACTCTGAGATACACTCTAGCTATCAAACTGCATCTCCACCAATCAGATATAAGCAAAATTGGCAATAATTCATGATCATTCAATAATACTTGACATTATACATGTCACTGGTCAATTTTACCTCAAGACATTCTTTATGCATTTATATTTCATATTTTTATATTTTGAATCCATGTATGCAGGGTACAAGTTAACAGATAATTTGACCTACCTGTGTAACACTGGTATAATTCAGTTCAATATAAAATATACATATTGTACATGTGTACCATAAATTACCTTGTTTCCACCACCTGCCAGTTTCCTCCCTTGTCCAGCATAGAGAGTTCCATATCCATGTTACCTGCTGGCATCCCCCGAGCGGTATCAAGGACGTGTGTTGTTAGAGGTGGTACCACACTCCCACCAGACATGGTGATCTGTAACCATAAGGTAACCATTAATTAAATTGTTACAAGGTAAAGAGAGTACCATACTCATGCCATCTGCAGGCATCCCACGAGCAGTATCCAGGTGTGTGGTTAAAGGTGGTACATGTACCATACCCCACCAGACATGGTGATCTGTAACCATAAGGTAACCATTAATTAAATTGTTACAAGGTGAAGAGAGTACAATACTCATGCCACCTGCCAGCATCCCACGAGCGGTATCCAGGCGTGTGGTTAGAGGTGGTACATGTACCATATCCCACCAGACATGGTGATCTGTAACCATAAGGTAACCATTAATAAGATTGTTACAAGGTAAAGAGAGTACCATACTCATGCCACCTGCCGGCATCCCACAATTGAACGGTATACAGGATGTTTGTGGTTAGAGGTGGTACATGTACCATACCCCACCAGACATGGTGATCTGTAACCATAAGGTAACCATTAATTAGATTGTTAAAAGGTAAAGAGAGTACCATACTCATACCACCTGTTGACATACCAAGAGGCCCGGTAGGTCACACCATAAATGATGATCTGATTAATACCATAAGGTATCCATTAATAAAATAGTTACAAGGAATAGAGAGTACCATTCTCATGCAACCTGCCGGCATCCCACCAGTGGTGTTCCAGACATTTGTGCGGTCAGAGGTGGCACCACACATCATTCAGATATGATGATCTCAAACCCTTAGGGAACCATTTGTTAGATTGTTACAAGGCATACTCATTCCACCTGCTGGCATTCTACGAGAGGTACCTAGGACACATGTGGTTAGAGGTGGTACCACACTCCCACTCTGTAACCATAAGGTAACCATTAATTTGACTGTTACAAGGCAAAGAGAGTACCACACTCATGCCATCTGCCAGCATTCCATGAACGTTATCTAGGACATGTGGGATTAGAGATAGTACATGTACCATGCTCCAACCAGACATGGTTATCTGAAACCATGAGGTAAGTTAACCATTAAATCGATTGTTACAAGACAAAGAGAGTACCACACTCATGCCATCTGCCAGCATTCCATGAACGTTATCTAGGACATGTGGGATTAGAGATAGTACATGTACCATGCTCCAACCAGACATGGTGATCTGAAACCATGAGGTAAGTTAACCATTAAATCGATTGTTACAAGGTTAAGAGAGTACCATACTGTTGCCACCTGCCAGCATTTCATGAGCATTATCCAGGATGTGTGTGGTTAGAGGTGGTACATGTACCATACTCCAACCAGACACATGATGGTGATCTGTAACCATAAGGTAACCATTAATTAGATTGTTACAAGGCAAAGAGAGTACCATACTCATGCCACCTGCCAGCATTTCATGAGCGTTATCCAGGATGTGTGTGGTTAGAGGTCGTACATGTACCATACTCCAACCAGACACATGATGGTAATTTGTAACCATTGATTAGATTGTTACAAGGCAAAGAGAGTACCATACTCAGGCCATCTGCCAGCATTTCATGAGTGTTATCCAGGATGTGTGTGGTTAGAGGTGGTACATGTACCATACTCCAACCAGACACATGATGGTGATCTGTAACCATAAGGTAACCATTAATTAGATTGTTACAAGGCAAAGAGAGTACCATACTCATGCCAACTGCCAGCATTCCCTCAGCAATAAAGTTGAGCAAGGTTTTATAATCAAAGGCTACAGAGATCATCCAATTACAATTTTCTCAGTAATGGACATCATACAGATAAAATCAAAGGACCCATATTAAATTATCTTCAGCATTTCAAAACAAATACTATTTTAATTGATAAAATCTCAAGCATCTTCGAACTTTGAAACAAAACTTAGAGAGCAACCATTTGATTTCTATGGGAGGAAGGAAGACTTTGCAAAAAAAATTCTGGATGGAGATTTGGGGGGGGGGGGGATTTTCCAGCCTGAAGGGCCCGCAAAAAAAATTCCCAGATCATAAAATTAGCTTAGACCCCCCCCCCTTCCTTCCTCTGTCTTCTGATATATATGTACATATATTAGATTATAAATCTCCATCTCTGTGACATTTGTTTTGTTTTCAATATTTTCTGATAGAGCCTTTGAATAACAAAGATGTTACATGATGATCATCACAAAGACAGCACTATATCATAATAAAGTCTTTAGCTCCATATAGCCAGTGTCTGCATTGAGTATCATTTAGTGAAAAGATTATAGGTCATATGCCATTCCAGAAATTAAAATTAGTGATCTGCTAGCAATATATAAGATGCCTTATAATATATATAGTTTTCCTTGGCACCTGATCTCACTCTGTGTTTGGTATTTAATACATCTCATGGCCGAAATATCATGTGCATGCTGAAAAAAAATTCCTGCTCTTAAATTGCTGGGAAAAAAATCCAGCTGGCATAGCCCCCCCCCCCCCACCTAAAAATCAAATAATTGCTCCCTTACTATGGTTTGAGAAAATTCTACAACAATAATCAAAAGACAATTTTCCTAGTTCTGTTCCGATGTGATACCTGTATGTAGTACACTTTGTAAATGGTTACCAATGTATTATTTGTATTAGCCAAGCATAACAATAGTATATGGCAAGCAAGCTGGTAAAGAATAAACCTTAATTATCTCTTCAAAAGACCATTTTAACATGCTAATCTGATGACATTAAATGCAAAATGACAATGAGAATATGATTATTAGCATGATGTCATGTGTACACAGCATTTGAAACAAAATTAATGTTAAATTCTAACTACATGTACATTTGTACTTCACTCCAAATATTAAATGTGAAAAAGTGAAGAATTTTAGAGAAAAGACTGTTCATATAGGAATACATACGTATAACAATATGAGGACTGTAGTAAGTTGTGGATAATGTCACTCCTGGGACGTTTTATTTTCAAGACAAATGCAGTCTCAGTAACATAGTTAAATGTGAGATAAACCCTATATACAAACTGGCCATTATAGATTATCAATTTATAAACATGTAAACATGGTAAAAAAGAGAAGATAATACTTCATTGTTAATGCACTTACATGTACCATAGGAGGAAGAAGAAGTCTGGCTTTGTTTCATTATCATTGCATCATATATTTAAACCCAACTTAAAAAAGAACATGCTGTATTACCTTTTTTGGCTTTTTGATTTTTTCTCTGTCTGCAATCAGTTCTCTAAGAGATGTAGGTCCCCTTTTACATCCTATCTCTGACTTTCCTAAACACTTATCACTTAGTGTGGATTTGGGGATTTTATACTTCATTGAGGCTTTTCTTATACTTATTTTCCCACTCAAGACTTCCTTAACTGCCTCCTCCATGAGAGTGACGTCATGATCTTTATGTGGACTCTTAATTGATGCTTCATATTTCTTGGGCATTCTATGTAATGGAAAAAGGTAGGTACTTTGTTTGTAATGTATCTCATTTTCTTTATAACGTTTATCCATTTCAAAAATATATGTGTAGGCTCCTCAAATTCTGACCACTGAAATTTTAATTGTACATGTATTCATATACAACATAGATGGACATAATAACTACATGTATAGGTATGAATTTTAAAGCAGAGTAGTCCTTAGCTTTAAAAGGGGGAGCATAAATGCCGTGATGAAAACCAATTGAGAAAAGGATAACATACCTGTCAACTTTGAAATCTTAAAAAGAGGGAGATCTCCCTCCCTGGCACTTGAAAAAGTGAACCCATTTTGCTACATTTTTAATGAATCTTGACATTTTGCAAAAAAAAAAAAAAAAAAAATCCAAATATTTTCATTGTGCTGACATTTCAATGAAAAAACAATTATAAACAATGAAAAATGTATCAATAATTTATTGCATTCTGTACATCTTCTCTTGCATTTTGTCATGCAATTTCTAATGAAATGCTCTGAATGTTGCTTAAACAGTTATTTATCTTCTTTGCTAAATATGCCAATTGGGCCAAAAAGAGGGAGATTTTGGTCTACCTCGGGGGAGGAATGCCAAGGAAGGAGAGAAGAACACAAAGAGGGAGTCTCTCTCCAAAAGAGGGAGAGTTAACAGGCATGGGATATTGTACACATGTACAATGTACTTGTAACATGACGTCAAAGAAGATTTAATTCAATTAAGAAGGAAAAACTTTTGAAAGCAACAAAACGGGAAGAGAAGAAACAAATTTTGATTTTCTATGTTAAAAATCACTGAATATAGTTATTGTTCTTATTACTTTGTGCAGTGGTTCCCCTGACTGACGAAGAAGAAGGAAAAACTTTTAAAGGCATGTAACGAAACGGGAGGAGAAGAAACAATTTCTATTTTCTATACGTTTGTATATATCTGAATTCAATTTGAATGTAGGTACAAATCATTGCTGAAAAATTTATGTTTCTCTTAAAGAATAATTTGCATTTTGGCATGACGATGATACATGTACATAGAATTTAGAAAAACAGAAAATGTGAATTAATTAAGTTCCCTAATTCATTTGGACTTGTTACATTAATTTTGTACGTGACAATCAATTAACTTTGTATTGAGAGATATTAGACCCTTTCACACACATATATTTTACATTTGTCCCTTTGTACAACATTAATTTTGTGCCCACAATAAGAATCAAATGATACAATTCACCTCAAAAAATGTATATTCACTCTTTTACATGAATCAATGACATCCTTTGATTGTTTTGATGAGCATGAAGGTCACACAAAGAGAATGAGTGTAGTAATCTGTCACTTGTTCTAGAATAGCCGGACCACAGGAACACCTCTTTGGCTCATTTGGTAGAGTGCCAGATGAAAACTTGAAAATAGTGTCCTGTGTGCCACAAATTGGCTTTTAAATCAAGTGTGATTATACTCAGAATCGAGGGATGTACTCAACATAGACTAAATAATCCAGTCTCTCCGCTGCCGCTAAAAGAGACTGAACCCCACTATGGTTGATACAGAACAAAGTCGGACGAAACTGTTGCCCAACGATTTTCCATGTACAGATCCTTAATATTTATTTTCTTGCAGGTGACATTTAAGTAAACATTAAACTAACTATCTCTACCCACCTCGCGTTTTTTTCTCGCTTCGTTGAACATTGCATTTTTGCCAATTTTGCCTTGCCTATTTAGTTTGGTAGGGAGTTAAAATTGGCAAAAATGCAACAACGGAGCGAGAAAAAAATGTGAGGTGGGTATAGATAGTTATAGTTTAATGTTTACTTAAGTGTCACCTGCAAGAAAATCAATATTATTTAGGTCTGTAATTTGCAAAAATCGTTGGGCAACAGTTTCGTCCGACTTCGTTCTGTAACAACCATAGTGGGGTTCAGTCTCTGTTAGCGGCAGCGGAGAGACCGGATTATTTAGTCTATACTCAACACAGAAGAAGAAGAATCTGAATGTTGTGTCAGAGTTCGTGCCCTGCAGGTGCAGGGAGCATGCAGTTTTCTACTCGGGCATTGACATAAAAGGGGTCTACCAATTTGACTCCAGACTGCTAATGCATTAAATGGGATAAGAAAAGTTAAATCTATTGTCAAAGAGTCAATGACAGTTCGAATTTCCTCTGACAATTTAATTTCTTTGATAATAACATTCATTACTGAGCAAAGAAAACAAAACATGTTTATCACAAGTCTTACGTTTGTGGTAATAGATGACTTGACTGTTTGAAGATGTTTCAAAACAACAGATATTCGCTCTGAAGATGTCATTCGACACACCTGTCAACAATAAATGAAAGTGAAAGTAGGAAGAAACTATTGACATATTTTCCTTTTATCTTAGGAGTACTCGGTGAGCTTTCGGTATGTCTATGAGATGGGAGGGTTTTGGCTTCAGTATAGAAAGGGTAATGAGTCTATCATCTGATTTTGATAACTTTGTAAAAGAAGAAACACTTTTGGATCAATTTCGCGGCACTTGAAATTTGTTCTCTTCTTGTGAAGTGTAGAGTCGCTACACTAGCTGTGTGGGTTTAAACACAGGCACCAGATTCCTAAAGAGAAAATTAATATGAATCAAGGCAAAGCCTTTTTGTGCGAGCGGAGAGAAAATAGATATGATTATATAAAATAAAAAAATATCTTTCTTTTTTTATTTTGACTATGATGGTTTATCTTATCTTACAAAACTTTCTGTTTGATGATTGCCAAAAAAGGTAGTATAAGGCGAGTGAAACACGGAAGCATTTGTAAATTGATCTAGACCTGCAGATGAACATTTTAAAGGGGGGCTAAAAATATGGTTCTTTAAAAATATAGTTCTTTATAATTCATTTTTATTTTGTAAGATAATGTTTAGGCTAGCTGAAAATAAATTACTTAAGAACAAAAGAAAAAACAAACATATTCCGACTTCTGACAGTACGAAACCACCCGAGACGAGAAAAGCAATCAGAGCGAAACGTCTCGTTTAAAACCGGAAATGTCGGATTTCCCGTGGTTACGCCGGCTTGTTGATGCTTTATCGTTACCTGATTTACGAAAAATGTTTTCAATAAATTTAACTTTTAAACAAAAATTGAGTATAACATATACGTCTACTTTGAGTCATAAAAAAATTTAAATGGCTATATCCAGCATCTCCGCAGCAGCTCTGTCTGCGAGGGGACGAAAATTTTTGAAAGCATAGTAGTATATTCTCATTCTTCGATTCAGCATATTTTCTCAATAAGAAATGTGTATACGCGTTACCATAAGGGCGAGCTTCGCTCGCAAAGGCCCTTCGGGCCTTTGCAGCGAGCTCCGCTCGCTATAACCCATCTAACATGTTCTTTCTCTTCTCTTTTTCCTTTTAAGGAGAGAGTAAAGAAAAAAGAAACGGGAGTTTAAAGATGTAGTTTTCATTTTCTTTTATAGGAATCTGGCGCCTGTGGGTTAAAAGCGGTGCGCAGGGGGGAGCCCTCACGGTATTTACAATTAAAAAGCTTATAAAAACGCGTGCTGCCAACTTCTATGATCATGATGGTCAGCCCTTGCATCCTGGTCTTGAATGCATCCAACTTGCTGAAACTGTATGTATTCCCTGACAGCTATAGAACTGGAGTATCCTTATCAGATACGTATTTAAAATACATATTTAGTTATATACGTCCCTGTC